>JAJTWR010000159.1:2080000-2465000 GCA_021613335.1 Whitmania pigra
CAGTGAAAATTTTACAATTCCATATGTCCCAATAATTTTGCTAATATTGTTTAATTCATTCAAATGAATTATGAACTTCAAACTAATAATTTATTTATATTTGATGTTGAGTTAGAAACAAATTAATAGTCAAGCCTTCATGAATCTAAGTTCCATGCTTGAAAAAAACTTGAAAAACTTTTGCCCGATTTTTCTAAACTTTGTTTTATATTTTTGGGTGGAATCTGTCACCTTACCTCTGCCTGTTTCTTCACAGTTTACCGGGGTAGATTCAACGATATTAAAGTGATTTATAAATTATCAGAAAATTACTTTTTTAAAAAGATACTTCCACGTCGAATCCTTGCAGGCAAATATAATGCTAATAATTTATTGACAAAATGTTTAACTAAATTTTCAGTAAATTTAGAACCAGTTGTGATCCCTGTAATTGCTGGATTAATCATCACAACTCTGATTATCTCAATCGCCTGCATTGTTACCAAAAAGTATGATGGACACTTGCATTACAAATTGCGTGCTTTTGTTTTATTCAACACGAATTGCTTTTCTTAATATTTAAGCATCAAACTCAAATATCTCAGACAAAAGGCTTTAAACCAGGACCACAATTTGACTGGAATATACCTGCAACCAATAAGTTACCAAACTTTGATGAGATCTTGTGCCGATGAACCAACATGTCAAGCAATGAACCAGTGCAACCAGGAGTGCGTCAGTGGATGTGATACATATGATTCCATTAAAGATGTATGCACTTCTCTCGATGATGGATACCTCAAGCCTGCTGATGTTATTGGAGAATCAAGTCAGCAAAAGATTCAGGAGGAAGACAGATACATTTTAGCTTAACGTTTACTAAGCTTCGATTTTGTATCACCATATTTTTCATATTGTTAGTTAAGTCGATTGATTTACTCACTGCTACTCGTTACATAAATATTTCGCATGCATTACTTTGTAGTATTAATTTTCACGATTTTTAAAACGAATTTGTATACTGGTTTTCAGGCAAATGTCCTACCATGCAGCATCTCCAAGCAAATAGTATTAGTAACCGATCAGGGTTGACAGGTAACTAGTGATAGTCTAAGTACAGCATATGATTATCATAGGTTTAGTCGCAGGGGACGAGAAGGGGTACTTTCCCTCGATGCATCCAGTAGGCAAACCGTACGGACGGATTGATGGATGAATGAATGGCCCGCCTGCAAGCCTAAGTGTAGTGAAAATAGTTCTAAATAGCTTTCATGGTATGACATTTTCCATTTTGATTGTTTCTCAAGTACAGTAGGGGGCAAAATGATCTAGAACATTTGTATGTTAACTAAAGGCAAATTAGAATTAATAATAATAATAACAATAAAAATATTGAACAAATTCACACGGGTTCAAATCGGGGGATCAGACAGACCAACCGATATCATCGCGCAATGAAACTAAATATCGGAGAACAAAATTCACATCGAACGTTTAGGAGTATGGGCTTGTTGAAACCTAACCTAACTTAAATCTATTAAATCTATCGTCAACTTCATCCAATCTGGGTCTCAGAAAAGTGTCTAGCAACACGAAATATCGTTCAGAGTTAACAGTCCAAATTGAACACGGAATACTTTTTGCGTTGCAGTTGCCGACTCGTTCTTGTTAAAAGTTTCCACAATGAAAGCTCGATGCAGGCCTGTTCAATCCATCCGGGTAACCAGAAACGAAATAAAACAAAATGACAAAATCACATGTACATTCGGAAAATAAAAACACTTTCATCATTTATTCTAATTTTCTTCAATTAAACACAAAATACACACAAATGTGACAGATCATTCATTATAATATAAGAAACTCACCTAAACCTAAAGAAATTTTATCTTTTAAATGATTTCAATAATTTACCACCAGGATCAAAAATTTTGGTAGCTACGCCCTCCCTCAAATCCAGTCACCAGTGCTCTGGATCCGCCGCCTGGCGCAAACCCTAAGCAGCGGAACAGTCCAGCTATCAAAGCCCGCATTGGTAAAAGTACCATTACTAAATACCCGACGTCAAAGTTTATTTAAACTCTCTTGATACAAATCACGTGGAATAAAGTTTTATTTGAATCTTGAAACTTCTGAAGAGTGAAGTGTTAAACCTTTGTGCATCTAATAGATGCTGAATGCTTTAATGTGACTGGCGCTATTTAGCACGAAATGGAGCTTCTCTTTTGCTTCCTGTTAATGAGATATATCAGTATGTTGTGCATTCTTAATCTGCTTTCAAATGCAAAACCCATCCTCCTGATGTTAGCACCATTCAACAATTTCATGAGATCTATCAAGTGAAAATCATCATCATGATGCAGAAATAAGAATGTACTGAAAAAAAAATTCAATTGAAATAAAGTTAAATTATAATCACTTAATCGGAAAGCGATTCTTAATAAAGAGATAAACAAAATATTCAAACTAAAACAATTACAAAATAAAAATTAAACTAAAAATACTTAATTAAATTAGCATGGTTAAATTAACTTATTGAAATAATAACTTTACCAAAAACTAGATATTTTTAAAACATAACAAACTATATACTGGTGTATGTCACATATTTTTATTTTATTTGACTCGGTCCCTCACCAATTCTTCAACAAAATCTGGATCCACCAGGCATCACGTCCCTTTCGCGAAGGTCAAGATATATTTTCATTCATTTGTTTTATGAACGGAGAATTGCTTGGTCTAAAAACTTCCGAGATAAAATCATTTGGATAATCATTGACCTGGATTAGAAAAACGCAAATGAATAAATAACTGATTTATCGGTATTTAACCATTTTAAAAAGGCCAGAGTCATGAGAATGAGGAATATTATTTTGAATTAAAATATTATACTTACTTTGATTGCATTTAATTAAATTTTTCATAAAAAACTGCTCTTTCAAACTAACTGCAACTAAACCATCCAATAATAACCAGGTTGTGTGTAAAATATCCAGTATTTGAAGTCCTAAAATAAATTTGTGAAAAATATTTGCCCTTCTCGTCGAAGGAACAAATTCTTCAATGTTTCTATTAATTGGTGTTGAAGTTTTGCTCGACTTTTCTAAGTATTTATCGATCATCTTCCCGGTTTCCTCTTTGAATGTCATGTATGAGGAGCATTTGGGGTGTTTAGGCAGGTAGGAGTTGAAAGTGTATCTGAAGCTCGATTGCAAATGCATCATGCCGGTGGTCGAGAAATTTTGTATAGTCTGTTGTTAAAGTGAAAAAGAACTAGTACAACAAATAGAAACGTTGAGTTTTCATTCCAACGTTCAGCCATTTATAATAGTATTGCTTTATAATATGGCAATAATATAATAAATTAATTAACATGACAAGACTTACTTCGTAAAGAACGAATATATGTATGACAATATACTTGCAGTACATTATGAACTTTGACAAGAAATCCTTAGGGCTGGACGATCGCGGGCATTTGAATTCCTTCAAACAAAAACCATCAATGAAATCCTCGATCCTTTTTATCTTCTGGTCATCTGTGGTTGCTGACAAGAAGTAGCTGTAAAGGTGTTTGATGAAGAATGACAGATTATTGTATTTCCATTTCTTCACAGAGTGCGTCAGAAGTCTTATGAATTCGGAACCATAGTCGCCAGGAGTCTCATGAAATTCCTAGATTCCAATTAACGTTTTAAGCAATGATTGTCAATGATGTATTTGTTAATATTTGTAATTTGTTAAGAATTGCAATTAAGTATTTTACAATATCAAAGCATTCTGTAACATTAAAAATATATTATTACATGAAATATGTATATCGTGAAGATGCAATGAGCTAGTTATTAAAAATATAATTAAATTTACTAGACTCCAAATAAAATAATGTACTAATGATATATTTATATTAACCAAAATACCTTTATATCTAGAAAATTTCTCAGAAGATTTTGTCGGCATTCAACTGTCAAATATATCATGTATTAATAATGACTTTTAATCGTCTAAAAATGTAATTAAATTAAGACAAACCACTAAGCAGATCGTAATTAATAAAAATATATTATTTAAAAAATTAGTCCATGTTAACCCATTACAATCAGTTTAATTTAATAAATCAAATTTGAATTGGCCAGAATGAATCGTTAAATCTCATAAAAATGAATTATACTTGCGTTGTTCCAACAGCCAACAAGCCCTTCGTCTTGAATTTGGTTTTGGATCGCGGACTTCACCATATGATGGCCTTAGCCAAAGAAATGAAATTAAATCTGAAATTAAATAAACTTCAGTGTATGAATCTAATCTAGTATCTAAGTTCATTCACCTAAATAAAAAAAGTAAAGATAATTGAGTTTTCTAAATATTTTTGCTTCAATAAATAATTAAATTCAGATTTCATAATGAATAATTACACTGCAAATCATCTGGTGAGATTTTTGACTTCTTGATTTGATTTTTGATGACTTCCGAGTGTTTCTCGAGAACCACAATTAGTATTTTTATAATTGTATCATTTAATTTATTGATAACATTGACAGAAACATAATCAATACTTGAACAGTCAACCAAGAAGCTGGAAAGATAAAATGGTCTGTTAGTTGTCTATCGTATTTTAATTTGTTAGTGATTTAGTTGCTTGATAATTCACATTTAATTGATCCTTATTATTTGAGCCTACTTTACTATTTGTAAGGGTAATAATTTATTTTTTTACATCTTTAGACAAATAAAAATTTACATCTAGTTAAAAACTATCTATGAATCTATTAAACTTATTAAGCAGATCTATTAATTAACCAATCCAGTGATTTTCGTACCGAATGATATTCTTGACTGACACATTAGGGTTACTAAAGTTCTCTTCAAATGTTTTGTTGGACACTTGATCAATCAACTGAATAAGTAGCGTCACCATTTGGCGGTCAAACATAGACTGTTCAAACGGAGAGCAAGTCAATGTTAAATGGATTTTAAGCATTGAAATAAAACAGACTATTGTGTCTTAAAACAGACATATTAATAAAATATCTATATAATAAAGAAAATGACATGAATATAATGTAAGGGTGTTTTTTAAAATTTCTTTATGTATGCAATACACATTAATTCTATGACATAAAGATTTTCAAATGACATTACTATGGATATGATGTTACTTTGGATGGCACAATAACAATTCCCCACCAGATATTTCTGGATTTCTTCCGAAGCAACTCCTATAATAAATTCAATTTTGTCAAGAAACTATTCAGGATGAGTGTGAACAGGACATCAAACCACCTCACCCATGGCCCATTATCTTAATTTGTGGATTTATTTTCAACAGCAAATATCTTGCAGCATAATTCTTAATTTAGTTCTTTATAATTGACACAATAACTCTGAATAATTCAGCTAGAAAGTATGTTAGACTCTTTTGGTGGGCAAAGAGCTTATAGTTAAACAAATGCTTAATGCCACAGTAAATTCACAAAACATTCCCGCTATGGCCATGCCCAGAACCTCAAAATAAGCACATCACCTTACTTAAGTGGACATAACACCATACTGCACAGCTAACTGCTAACACCATAGTCAACAACTATGACTTCCAAAACCACTGAAAGCTAGAAATCACCAATGCAAGGTTAGCATCTGAAGATGACTGACTTTGAGCAGTTTCAATGTCAAAATCTTGTAGCCATCCTGTTTCAGTCCAGTTTCTTATATGACTCCAGTCAAGGCATCCTATGTTCTGTGGTATACTTAAAATATCCCACACTAAAATAATCTTACGACAAGACATGAATTTTCATCACCATTTATTTTATCATTATAAACTGATGATCAGTTTTAACTAGATCTCGTCTCAGCGACTGCTCTACGTTCACCAGAGAACCTCGAGAGGAAATCAGTATGTTCCTGGTATGGTGACTTGACAAAGACAGTTTCTTTCCACAGGTCAGGGGTCAGGTAGGAGTATGTATTTGCAATAGCTTCATAAGTGGCCATGGCTAGAAATGAAAAACAATCATGAGCGTGTTCAACAAAAAAACTAATCTAAACAAAATTACCAAAGTTTCCAAGGGTGGCAGTTTGACCAGTTGCAGAAGTGTAGCAGTCGTCAATTCCAGCCATGTGCAAAAGCTTCTTGGGTACAGGAGCACTGACAATGCCAGTTCCTCTTGGGGCAGGAATCAACCTTACCTCAACACTTCCACAGCTTCCTGTAACCTATTAAAAACATAACATCAGTAAGCATACTTAGTACAAACATTTTTCAGTGATTAGATACCTTGCATGGAACAGTGTGTGGCTTTCCAATCTTATTACCCCAATATCCTCTCCTGACTGGAACAATGGACAATTTGGCCAAAATAATTGCTCCACGGATGGCTGTGGCAACCTCTTTTGAGCATTTCACACCGAGACCAACATGGCCATTGTAATCTCCGATAGCAACGAAAGCCTTGAACCTTGTTCTCTGACCAGCCCTGGTTTGTTTCTGAACTGGCATGATCTTCAGGACCTCATCCTTCAGGCTTCCACCCAGAAAGTAGTCAATGATTTCAAACTCCTATAGTTAAGAAAAATTGATTAGCAACTTGAAATAGTGAAGTAATTTAATGTATAAATTACATGCCTTAATTGGAAGCGAGAACAAGTAAATCTCCTCGATGGTCTTAATCTTCATTTCTTTGACCAGACGCCCAAGCTTGGTTACAGGTACCCATTCTTTTTCCCCCTCTTTAGCGCCACCACGTCCACCACGAGCTCCACGGCCCCTGCCTCGGCCGCGACCTCTTCCACGACCGCGATCGCCGAATCCACCTCTGAAACCTCCTCTGCCTGTGTCAGCCATTTAGCTAGCAAAATACGTTCCAGTTAAATCGCTGGATAATTTTACAAATATAATATTTTTACAGTTTTTCATGAGTAACTAGATAATGAACCAAATTAAATAAGCTATACACTAAATAAGGGCAGACGAACCTCAATAACAACGAGCACGGCGAATGTTGAAAAAAGGAAGTCGTCGAAACCCAAAGATTCGAAGGATAATATTTACGATAATATACAGTTATGTAAAGTACAATTAAAAATAAAATTATTATTTTAAAATATAATTAATTATTATTTTGTGTTTTTTTAAATAGAGTAAATAATACCAAGTCAATATGCGGGCAAGCAACTTTAAATACATAACTTCAATATTTGACATTAATTAAAATTAAGCATAAAATATTTGTGACGATTCTAATTTACGTAAATTTTACTCAAAAACTTATTGAAATTTATAAAATAATGACAACTATAATAATGTTGATTAAACTTAATTGGTATATTAAGTTACTTAAATGCTGGCTTAATATTAACAGTTCCACGGTTTTTGTAATGTCTATTAAACAATTAAAAGTAAAGAACTAATATAATTTGCAATTGACTTTAAAAAATTGAAGGAAACATCCTAAAAGATAAACTGCCGCTATCGGATGTCCAATGATTATAAATTTAGTAATTTCAAAATCGGATGAATTGAATTGGATTGTAGATCTATACAGGTTATGGGGATTCAAAACCATTGTTCATTGACCGGATATGTAAATGGGTCTCCTGGGGAAAACGGTTGGACCTAAACAAATTATGGAGTAGCGTTTAACAATCGATTTATCAAAAATGGTTCTATAATCCAGATTTGAACAAATATTTGAGAAGATCTGTCCAAATGATGAAGGCAACAAGGGGTGATCAAGTTCCACATATGTTAAATTTAAATTAATCTCGATCTTACATCAAACTCCCTGCCTTTTCTGTTAAAACAGCATTGATTTTATGATACGAAATGAATTAAATCAAATGTAATTTCGAATCGTAGAATCTTAACGCTTTGGGGTCAGATTTATCTGCTCAAATCCACTTCGAACATGTAGGTTCAGATTCAATATCTCTTGTAGCTATCATGCTTACTAAGCACACAATTGTTAGATGTTCCATAGAATTAGAAGCCTATAACAGAAAAAAGCACATCTTTCATTAATCAAATAAATAACAAAGGAAGCTCTAATCATCTTCATCATTACATTATTATTTTATTCAATTTACCATGTTTTTGAAGCCTCAAACACGGACCCAAACAGTTAATTTCAAATCCATGACACACCGTTGTAACGCAGAATAGCATAAAATATACTCAATTTCTTTATATTTACACTTAAACATCGGTGGACCACATACAAGCAGGTGCCAATGTACCGCTGCTTATGCGTTCCTATTCATAATAGGACAACGAGATAAGACAACTTTATGAGATGCTTACCAATGCCCAACCCTTACAATCACTGCATTTGACAAATTAAATTATCCAGAAAAAAATCAAGCCTCACTACTAGTGTGGTACATCTACAGCACTAACTCTAATAAGCAACACAAAACTGTATAAAATCTTAATTTTATTATCCACGAACCAAACTAAAAGTGCTCCTAGTGGATCAGATGTCACAGGATACAAATAAATAAGTCATTGTAGGCAAGCTTCCATCATGATCCCCACGTAAAGGCATTGAATCTACGAGAGACTAGGGAAATCCTTCTCATCAGCAACATTGGGGATCTCAGCAGCATCCCTGGGTGCTCTCCTCTCGGGGTTGAAGCCCCTTCTGTTCATTCCACCTCTGCCTCTTCCACCACGACGAGCAGCATCATTGAACATGATCTGAATATCCACCTTGCTAGCCTGCTTCTTCTAAAAGAAATTCAAAAATATTTCTTAATGTATGTAGTTCAGAAAAGAGTATCAACATTTTAACCAACCTCGACTTCTTCCTCCTGTTCATCTTCTTCATCTTCCTCATCATCAGTGCTCTTCTTCAATACAACCATTTTACCCCACTTTGGGTCTTGACAACCTTCATTGGCTTTCCTGACATTGAAAGATGCCTTTAGTCTGTTCTGCTCTTGCATCTTTTTCCATTCATCCAAAGTGTATTGCTTCTCCTCCGGTTCAGGTGCCTTTACTGGAGTTGGTTCTGCAGCAACCTGAACATCCTTGGCAACTTCAGTCCTTCAAATAAGGTTTTAATGAAATAATGCCACACAATAACCCGGCTCAATAACTATAAATTTCATACTTGGTCAGGTCATCTTGGCTTGACGAAGCCTCTTGAGCAACATTCTCACCCATTTGTTCACTGATGAAAAGATAGAACAAAGTCAGCAATTTCAAAAACCTACGCAGTTTAAGTAACGTATATACTTGATGTCATCCCTAATTGAGCCCCAATTGTGAGCTCCACCTCCTTCTCTTTTCTCGTGAGGCTTGACACCACTAGTGAATGAAAGTGATGTGCACGTCATGTTTACCATAAAACATGTTCATGCATCCATCACATATTACGTCTTTGCGAACTCACCTCTTCTCATTTCCGCTGTGGCGATCGAATTCACGCTTTCCGGTAGCTTCTTCGGGTCCCCTCCTGAAGCCTCCTCTTCCTCTCCTCAATCCTCCCCTACCCCTGAAGGGCCTGTCCTCTCTGGGCTTTCCATCGTTGTTCCACGTGGTCTTGGATTCTCCATCAGCGCCTACTTCAGCTCTTGGTGGCCTATCTGTATTCATTTCAATATCTTAAGATCGACCATGATAAAACTCGAAATGAGCGTCACCACGTGGCTTGCAGCATTTACAAAAATTCAAAATTGCGTATTAATTCAATCTCACTTGGTGTGAACTTGTTCGATTGGTTGGCAGCCGATCTGGAACCGATGGGCTTAGCAGGAGCAGATTTTTGGGGGATATTTTTCTCATTCTTTTCGTTCTTCAAAGCAACTTCAGCTGGAAGTGGTTTCTTAACCTGAGCGGGTTTTGGAACGGCTGCGGCATTCTTTTTTGCCAATGCTTCTTGCTCTTTCAACTTATTTATCCTCTCTAAAGGATCGTCTCCGGCATCATCGTCGAACTGAATAGCATCGAACTTGTTCTGAATAAGAACTCTGTACTCCGTCTTATCCATCCTACAATTAAAATTAGTAAAAGCACGATCAATGCACGTCGAATGAACCTCTATGCGAAAAACGTGACTGCGGACTCCATTCGCAACAGAAAGGTTTCCTGTCCAAAGACTAGTCAAAGAGCATGATAGCAAATAGCATAAGATATTTTCTCATGATTAAAAAAAAGCTACTTAACTAAAATTTAATTAATTCTTATTTTATAAAAATCGACTAAAAACTACCTTAAGCACTGTTCTATTGAAAAAACGGAAATGAAATCTTCTCTAAGAATGTGGAATCATATTCTTTAATATTAAAATTTTTTAGTAATTTATAACTGCACATAATTAAATAAATAAAATTATATGGTTTCACGTTATTTTAAGGCTTTATGCTTTGAATAATTAATAACTTATTTGTTGATAATGATAATTTGTAGCTATCACTCATTTCTACATTAAGCATTGCTTAAGATTTTATTAAAGTTATTCATGTTATATTTTTATATTATTTCAATTATGTTAAGAATTGTTAAATTGGAGAATTTCTTTACATTTCCAACCTCGTTGTTTGCTCGAAATTATTTGGCTGTTAAGACTAAATCCAAAATCGTCGGCGCTATTACAAAGTAAGCATAAATATTTTTATAATGTTTCCTGTTCGTTATCTGTCCTAAAACCAATGCAACCTTTAATACTTTAATTTTAATAATATTCCGAAGTCGATTTTCATAAAGTTAACATTCTTTGCATTTTTAAGCTTAGCTGCTCTTTGACTAAAACGTGGCTTATGAATAACAGGTTATGCTTAGCAGAGTGCTAGTGCTGTGAAGAGCTTGGAATCGTCCGAGTTCTGCAACGAACTTTAATAAAATAAATTTTTAAAGAAAGTGGATTGTAAAATATCATGTATCGTAGTTAGGGGTTTCGCCGCCTCCCCTTCCCTCGTTACGCCATTGGTTTCATGTATCCCCAGTAGTTAAAAATCTGTTTCAGGTAGCACTGGCGGCTGCGAAACCCCTAGCTACGCTTCTGCTTTTCAGACAAAATTATATCAAACTGCCACTCAAAGCATGTAATTTCCAATGTAAGCAATGTAAGTGTAAAAATGTTCATCAGATAATGCTGATCGTACTTCATCGTTTCTTTGAGGATCTTCTCATACAAAATACATGGTCCCCAAAGTAAAAATGGATTCACAAGAAAATAATTTTTAAGGATTGAATTGGCTATTTGAAGCATAAGATTAAATTTTATTCCTTAAATTTGTCTTTTATGATATCGTCATTATCTGTAAATCGACGATTCCATTTGCGAGTCAGTCTTCAATAACAGAATCAAAGGGATTTCCGACAAACTCGTATCTAGATCGGAAAAACATTCCTTGAATTTTATTTTAAAATTGATATCGTGAATGACATCATGGCAAACAATTACGTAAAGGGAGTCATAGCTTCTTGTCCATGCCATTTGCCATGGCGTGAAAAGTGACCGAAGCAGTTTCTGATTCTCAATGTCAGTTTGTGACAAAAAGGGTTCACCGGGGAGTGTAAATCACAGATGAATGTAATTTCACCTTGCATTCGAAGATTAAAATATCTGTGGTTTAATAATTTTGGTTAGATAGTTAAATTTGATGTAAGGTCTATTCTGAGAATCACCAGTTTGACGGTTCTTCTCATCTAAGGATATTTCGTTCTCGATGAAGTCTGCAGATATGGAATCCTAGTCTGATATGGTTTTGTTTTAAGGAAAGAAATCTATCCAATATTGACGCAAAATAAATATCAGACAAAGTAACAGCCTTGAGCAATTCCTTAGGAATGGAAGCCTTTATGTCAGATTGCAGAGTAGGTTCTTATTAGTAATTGATAATCTCACCTAAACTTTTAAGTCTAATTCCAAACTTTTAAGTTAATGAAACGTGATTGCTCGAAGGTCAATTTTATTGAAATTGCTGTTTTTGTTAAGAATTACCTTTTCAAAATGAAATATTCATCATCTTTTGTTATATGATGAGAAATGTATCTGGCGTTGAAGGGTTGGCGCTGCAGAATTGACGAACAATTTAACGCATGATTGTTATGAAGTGAGCAACTTCGTAGGTTTGAATCGTTAAGTAGAATCCGATGCGCAAAAATCAAGATAGGACTATAGAAACATAAATTATCTAAAAACAAAATGAAAAACTTAAATTCTTTCGTTAATGTCTACACCACTTCTTAACTATCGATGGCAAACCGTTTATTGCTTGGAGTTTGCATGTATGTATAATGAGGGAGGGTCAGTTTAAATCAAACTCTCTTCAATCTTGGGCAGTTCAAGGAGGATTCAATGACCGTCCAATGACTGAAGATATCTCTTGTCGATCAAGCGGGGCACCAACTTGTGTCTATATTGTAATCATCAAATGATATTTATTGCATATTCCAAATAATATCTTAATACTTTTTAAAACCTATTCATTTTAATTGTGTTGTTTTATGCTAATAATTAAACCACTTAAATCAGTTAATATAGAACAATTAAATCGATTAATTAATAGAACAAAACCGAATTGGCAGCATGACGAGGTGAAGTATTGGAAAAACCATCTTCAAGTAAGGAATGGACGAAAAACCAAAACCACACAAGACTGCAAATTGTAAGAGTTGGAGTAGCGTGAAAAGATGAACCTTCCTCTGTGGTACAGTGCGGATGTAGTGGTTTGGTGGGTAAGCGGCCTGTGAGAGTTTGTTTATTACTATTGTCATTGCCAGATATTGCTCAGAAAAGATAAATAATTATAAATTACTTGATGACATTTTTGTACCAAACAAATTCATCGCCATGTTTAGGACTGAAAGTAACGCAAAAACCTGCTCTGTAGCGAGAAGTAAGATTCTCTCAAATAACTGGTTTCCGTGCAGAGCCGTCACAGCAAGGTAGAGGAACAGACCATCAAGGACGGGTTTCGGAATCTTCTTCAACTCTTCTATGTAGAAAAGGGAGAGACCAATGAGTATATGAGAACATACCCCCGTCACCCTTGTTTCTCGGGCGTAAATAATCCTGTTAAATTGTTTCAATAGTTCTGATAATAGAACCAAGATTAATTTTTACAAATAATGACGGCAACAACGTAATAATAAGAATAATAATAATAATAATAATAATAATAATAATAATAATAAGAATAATATAATAATAATAATATAATAATAATAATATAATAATATAATAATAATAATAATAATAATAATAATAAAATAATAATAATAATATAATAATAATAATAATAATAATAATAATAATAATAAGAATAATAAAATAATAATAATAATAAATAATATAATAATAATAATAATAATAATAATAATAATAATAATATATAATAATAATAATAATAATAATAATCCTAATAATAATCCTAATAATAATAATAATAATAATAATAATAATCCTAATAATAATAATAATAATAATAATAATAATAATAATAATCAAATAATAATAATAATAAAATAATAACATTAATAACAATAACAATAATAATAATAATAAAACATTTAATAATCAATAAAAGTAGCAATTTAAGATAAGTCAAACTGACATGATATCATTATCAAGTCGTGTGGTCGAAGAAGTGACGGACATAAGCCAAACTCACAGGCAGCAACTTTTGTCAGTTCTGCGTAGATTGCTAGGGTCATGAGGTATGGTTAAAGTTAGGGCCTCTAACGATTGGGTGAGGTAGTGTTTTGGGTGAGGTGGGGTTTTGGGTGAGATGGGGTTTTGGGTGAGGTGGGGTTTTGGGTGAGGTGGGGTTTTGGGTGAGGTCTGCATCCAAAATTCACTGCTTTTGCCCGTCAGTCGACCAACAACCACAAATGACATTTAGCTATCAATAGCACGTTTGCATACAAACTTGAGGTACACATGCCCCTGATATACTCTGTCCTCAACATCCGCCATCGCCCTCACGTGGAGGGGGGAGTGAGGTAGCGCCCCATGAACAAGGGGAAGACCGAAGAACGCCAGGAATGCGTTTATAATTCCTATGACTAGTAAATCCCAGTGATATGCTGAACCTTTCTTCAGTCTGCAACATTTTGATTTGATGGGCTAAAGAATCAGGCTCGTATTAACTGGAATATTCATTTTCAATAAAAGAAGGAACTAACCGCAGATAAAATATGTAGGAAAACTAGATTAAACATTCAAGAAATAAATAGATCCTTTACTTTTTGAATGAACGTTAAAAAAGTAATAATATAAAGATTTAGATAATATATTATAATGAGATATAAATGATGAGGTAAATATTAATGAAATAATTTGAAGCGATTTAAGTAATACTATGTAATTTTTATAATAACCTCCAGAATGCTTATGATGTGTCTAATTTTTCCGCATAAACGAAAGTTCAAATAAAATTACGTGTGACCTCAAGCGTTTCCGTAAATATCTCGGAAATCTTGCAAACAAACACAGCAACTTATAACAACAACTTGTGCCCGAAAGGCACTCTCAGATGTTTCACTAATTATACACGACCTCTTCAACACATCATGTTGTGTTCAGAATCCGCTGATATAACAGAATGTCGCATACCACCACTATTAACAACAACAATAACAACCTGTTGTCAGAACTGTTGACGAGAGCTCCTGCGATGTTGTGGTCCATGAAGAACAGCAAAGACAGACAGAATCCCAGTCCCATGGATCCAAATATTGCAGGCCAACCGAGCTTATCCAGTGGAGGTGGAGTGAATATGTTGTCATCAATGGTTTTGAATTTCTTCACTTGAATGAGTTTAATGACACGATAATAATAATAATAATAATAATAATAATAAATAATAATAATAATTAATAATAATAATAATAATAATAATAATAATAATAATAATAATAATAATAATAATAATAATAATAATAATAATAATAATAATAATAATAATAATAATAATAATAATAATAATAATAATAATAATTAATAATAATAATAATAATAATATAATAATAATAATAATAATAATAATAATAATAATGATAATAATAATAATAATAATAATAATAATAATGATGATGATGATGATAATGATAATGATAATGATAATGATGATGATGATGATGCTGATGATGATGATGATGATGATGCTGATGATGATGATGAGATGATGATGATGATATGATGATGATGATGCTGATGATGATGATGATGACGATGACGATGACGATGCGATGACGATGACGATGACGATGACGATGATGATGATGATGATGGATGATGATGATGATTGATGATGATGATGATGATGATGATGCTGATGATGATGATGATGATGATGATGATGATGATGATGATGATGATGACGATGATGATGATGATGATGATGATGATGATGATGATGATGATGATGATAATAATAATAATAGTAGTATTAGCATTATTAGTAGTAGTTTTAATAAACTGTATCAAATCAATGTAACAAAATAAATTGCAATAATTACATTTGACATCTCTAAAGAGGTAGGAACCGAAGAATGACATGACCAAAACAGACACAGGCAGAGCACAGTCGGCCATTAGTTCTCTCTTGCCGGCGTTCAGGAAAGGCCTGAAATAAAGCAAATAAATAGCGTCTTTGCGAAATTATATTCATCTACTCCAAAGGAATGACCAACGTCTTTGTGAAGTTGTACAAGGACAGACTGAGCCACGCCGTGCCGAGCATAAGAAGAAGATACAAGAGGCTATTTTCTCTCAAGCACTCTGAAACATCTGACAGAGATTCATTGAATGACTTGTTGAACGCCAATGAAAGTTTCGAGATGTTTTGGTGGCAATGAGGAGAATTGTAGTTGTTTTCAAAATCTGTTGATTTTCATTCTCCGGTTTTATTTGACGAAGTGAAAACGTAAGAACGAAACTTCTCACCATACGCTACATTCTTGAACGCGTCAACTGCCAGTGCCAAGGATATAAAGAGAGCAAAAATCTCCTCAGTTGATCTATGAAAACGCTATTATCGTACAAAATTTTTCTTTTTCAAAAATTTCTTTAATAAACAGGACTTTCTTTTGCACGCTTCCAGGAAAATTGATTTGGAAATCCGGTCGGCGCGTTATTTTTTTTTTTTTGGTGCCAAAAATAATTATTTCCAATTTTTTTTTGGCTAAATTGAATTGAGGAAATTGCACTAAAAACGAAGACAGATTCCTAAATTACCTGGTGCACCAACGCATGAGTTTACTGGCATCGGTGACGGCATAAATTAAGAGAAAGAATGAGTTCCAGAGTCCCGTGCAGGCGAACATTCCTCGAAAGTCCAAGTGGAGATCTTCGCAGATGTTGAACACCACTTTCGTAAGACGCATTTTTCGTCATCAACGATGAATCTCATTTCATTAACGTGATTTAAAACGAGCAAAATTAACATCGATTTTGCATGCAACCTTTTGTGTAAATGGCCAGAGGTGCAGTTGTAAGCAGAATGACCATCGGCTGCCCTCCGAAAATGGCGAATGCGAGACCAGCGATTGTTTGAGAATAAATGACTTTTCTGACGTCTTCAACGGTTTCAAGGAAGCAAAAGAATCACTCGCTGCTCAATACGACTTTTCAAAGGAATTTTCTCAAATATTACTTCAAAGCAGAATTACTTACATATCCTATACGATATAATAATATAATATATCCTAAATAAATTATATATCCTTTTAAAATATAATTTTTGTCAAAACATAATTTTCACCGATTTCGCCGTTCCCCGACGGTCCGCTCGTGTTGTTGTAATAGAGGACACCCAATGCAATAGCGGGAAGAATGCAGGCAAAGTAAAGGAAAAAAGTCGACGATAAAGTCTTGTGAAGTGTGTTCGTGCCACAAAATCCTGAATTTAATACGAAAAGGATAAACAATTCACTTTTTGCATGTTATTACCGATCGATAATTTAATGTCATGCCTTAATGTTCAATTCATTTTTTAAATGACTAAATAAACTATATATTTACGATTCATCTTCAGAGTTACGTTGCAAAATACCCAAATTAGCCAAATTAGCCAAAATTACCCAGCTAAATTTCAACTTGGCAATATCTACTCGAAATGGTGCATAAAAATAAAATAAACAAAAATCAGACTAAAAAATTCGATTTGGGAAACCGAAGAATTGCTGAGAAAATGGAAAGAATTCGTACGTGGAATAAACATCGATGATCAGTTTAATGTCTTGTTGATTCGATTTACTGGAAACTGATAGTGTCTACAATTTTCTCATTCACCGAGCAATTTAGAAATTGAAAGTAGTTTGCAGGCAACATTTGTTACTGCCGTAAAATGTAATGGCGATATAATATAATATACAACAGCAACAGCCAATTACAGGAGTAGATATAACGCCAAGTTGGCTCTCGTGTGAGGCCATAAAATATGACCGAAATGTAAACTTAAAGAAAAATTTCTGAAACCGTCAGTGAAGTCGGAGAGATAGTGAGGTGCTCTCCTTCGCCAGTCTTCCTTCAGTCCGCCGCCTAACCAGCATTTACTGTGAACCTGGTGATGGTAAATTAACATTTAAGTCAATTAAATTCATTGCTTTCATATCCGTAATGTCTGACAACAAGCAGACGATGTTTTTGATAATTCGGATATCACTTGAGATTCTGATGGATCTGACTTGAGTCCCGTTAAATCTTTCGACTTTCTGGTCCTGATCTGCCCAATGCACTGCTGTTCTTCTGCTAAATCCTTCATGTGTTCCCACATCAACTGCTTGAACTCCTGTTCCGAGCGGGCGCTCAGAAGTCTCAGCCTCAAATCGAAGTCGGCAAAAAGGGTTGCAAATGTTCTGCCCGTCTCAAGGGCGGTTTTTGTGCCTTTCTGTAGCATTTGTAACACTTATTACGTCACTTATTTACTCATTTTCCACGTAAATAATTATTTAATATTCTCGATGCATTATACTTTCTAGTATTCTTAATAGTTGATACAAAAGTTAAACTCGAATTAATTAAAGCAGGTGAATTTGAGTTACTTCTTTGGTGGAGGTAACGACAAGTATTATGAAAAGTACTTCCTGACTTGTCCTGCCGAAATTTGCTGCGTTTTTCAACCTTGCAATTGCCACGTGTCTCCTTTGAACCGACGAAACGGTGCATCTGAATATGGATACGTTGTTCTTGAGTACGTACTTATTGTTTTTGAATATGTATGTGTTGTTCTTGAGTACGTACTTATTGTTTTTGAATATGTATGTGTTGTTCTTGAATATCTATGTGTTGTTCTTGAATATGTATGTGTTGTTCTTGAATATGTATGTGTTGTTCTTGAATATGTATGTGTTGTTCTTGAGTACGTACTTATTGTTTTTGAATATGTATGTGTTGTTCTTGAATATGTATGTGTTGTTCTTGAATATGTATGTGTTGTTCTTGAATATGCCTCGCGGAGATGAGGTAAAACTGCACTAAAGCACCGAGACTCTCTCAAGAAGAAGGATTATAATAATATGCACAAAACTACTGGGGTTATCAGGGGTTTAGCAGGGGTCATCCTTTGTGAGACGTTTTGGGAAGGAAATAAAGCATTAATATAATAATATAGCCTTTTTATCGTTTGTCAACAAAAGACCTCTGCCGTTTTGGCCTTTCTTCATGTTCGTATAACTCAGGGGTTCCCAACCTTTTTTTATGTCCCTCATCCCTAGAAAAGTTTTAGAATGTTCTCGCACCCCTACAAAAGTAACATAAATAAGAAGAAAAAACAATTTAGCAACATATTTATTTAATCTAAATTTTGAATGACATAAAAAGCAAGAAAAATGAAAAGAAATAAGGCTTTTATAACAAAGTCAACACAAACAGAATACACAATTGAATTAACTCATTCGGTATATTTTCAAATTAAAAATTACGAAAAAATAAAAACTAACATCCATAATTTCAGAATTTAATGACTTTTTTGCTACTGTTCAGATATGATTTTATCAATTTTTTTGATTCCGCATTCAGGTGATTTTAAGATTTTGTCTTTATTGGCAAAAGTCATAACGTAAGTATGTTGTCGCAAACGGGATGAAGACCTAGTCCTTTTTTTTACAAAATCTGGGAAATATATTCATTTTTGAACACCAATACTCTCCAAAGTCTTGCACGATTTGTCCACAATTCAATAAAATCTTCCTTCAGCTCTTCAACATCTCACATATTATCCAAATTGTAAGAATATGGATTCATGATCAATTCTACTAAAACTTTCAATTCTGCAGCTGCAAAATTTAGCTGGGTAACTTTAGAAAGAGTCGTTGTTTTTTCATGCTGGTTAAGTTTCGCACCCCTGAAATTCTATCTCGCACACCCAGGGGTTACAATTGAGTCACATAAAAATGTCACGCATCCACGAAACACAGGTTAAAGGTTTTATTTTGTTTTGTGTATTGCTTAAATCACCTCTTGATAGAAATATTGAAATAACAACTGATTACGAACGACAGTATAACAAAGAAACAGTTGAAATTTGTTCTTTATTAAAACGTTTATTACTCTGAAGTTTGAAAAACGTGCAATGTTCGTCTTTCAATGAATCTTATGAGAGCCTCAAAAGAATTTCTTGCGATTAAACGCAAGTCCTCCATTTGTACCGATGATTCCGGTGTTTAAAGGAACATGCTTTTAAGCAAAAAATAGCTTTTAGACCGCAGAAGAGTTTTAATGACTAAACAAAATTGATCCATTTTAATTTCTATTATTATTTTAATAACCCATAATGTTTTCAGTGTATTTGTGGAAATCAGCATATTGCCATGTGGAGCTCTGATGTTTGTTCAAGAAACAATGAATGAACATTTCCATTTATCAAAGAAACAATCGCAAAGACAATTGCTGCTTTAAGCAGATTTTCCACAAGAATGTTTTAAGATTTACATTCTTTTGGATTTTTATTTAAATATAATTATATATACTTTAAATAAAAACAAATAAATATATAATAAAAATGTGTAAAATTAACACTACATTTAAGTTCTATTTAATAAACTCACAGGACGCAAATCCATGAAGGATCATAATCATAACCTCCACAGTAACTGCTACAGGTGCACTGGATCGTCTTGGCAAGCTGATGAGCTGTTCATGATGATAATGATGATGACGAGGACAATAATAAAGATGATGTATCAATGACAAAACAGTAGCAATGATGATGATGATGGTGAGCGTGTTCGATGATATGAGCAACTAAGTCTTAGGGACTGAATCACAGTCAGCAAACATAAATCTTAACTTTGTGAACCCACTTTCCAAGTAGATCGACAATCTCACGTCACATCAACTATCTTATCTCCCCTGCCGTACAACACGGATCGCACCATCATGATAATCATCATCATTCAAGCTCCAACGATGACGACATTAGTAAAGAGTTACAGTAAGCGATTAGGATAAATACAAATTATGCATCTAGAAAGTATAAACTCGAAACGACCTGAATCTCTCGTGAAAAGAACCCTCCTGGCTTCGATGTAAGCGGTTGCACTTTCTTCCTGTCCGAGCAGATGTTTGAGCATGGAATCGAGTATTTGATCGACGTTCGTTTCTTGAATGTCCAGCATCAGTTGTGCTTGGTTCAGGAAATGCTCCACGTCCAGATGAGCGCGAATCTCAGCTGCGAAATCCTTCATCGGGATCTTTTCCAGACGTATGTAAATGAGGCTGACCCCTTCGGTTTCCTCTGAAATTAAAAGTCAGGAACTCATCATTTTAGCTGTCCGCGTCGATTGCAATGCAAACAACTATGTCTATGATGTCGTATGACGTCGTGACGATTACTACGCAAATTGATGATTCAAAATACTGCCATCTTCTACAACAGCGGCGCCAAAAATCTCAGGAGACAACTGAAATCTTACAAGTTCCTTCTGCTTTATTGCTTGGAAATGCAACGTTCGCAGAAGATTAAGCGCCTAAAAAAGGCTTCCTTTGGATTCTTTTACAAAGAAGTCCCATCAAAATAAGCGTGTCTCGTATTCACAAAAAATCGGCAATTATAATTTTTTTTTTTTTAAATATAATTTCTTCAACAAAGATCGCCTAATGAAATAACTTTTCACTGAAATTGAGTGCAAAATCTATCGCTGCTGATAGACTTTAGTTCTTTATGAACACAAACGCGTAATATTCATTTTCATGAATTGAAATAGATTTCGTTTTTTTTTTTTGAAAAATCTGGCAATTTTTCAAAATCAAATTCGAACGTCAAAACCGAGCAATATTTCATTTTAAAAGTTTATGGCTTTCTGATGTCTATTTTTAAAACATCGCATTCTGTGGCGTTATTGTTTCAATTGCAAACAATGTAGGCACACAGTTTTGTAACAAGTAGAATTTCTTGTATTTAATAGAATTAATTACTTTTAATTCATGGCCTTCATGGGACGGTGAAAACACAAGGCGCTTCTGATGCTATGCACATGGCACCATATAAATTAATTATTATTATATTATTATTTTTATTTTTATTATTATTATTTTTTATTTACAATATGGAATTACTCGTATTAAAAGCACACGCGTTGCAGCGATAAATTAAACTAAGAATCACGCAAAGCTTCTGCATTTTTGCGATAGTTTGATGGAAGTGCATCTGAAGATAAAATGTCCTTCATCCATCCTCTTATCAGCCGAAGCAGTGGAAACATCAAGATAACCATTCTACTCTCAGTGATTTCTTTACTTTCCGATTGAGGTCAAGCGTGGGTAATGTTTGTTATGTAAAATAATTATTATTCATAATATATCTTATTTAATAAAATGTTATTTTTTAAAATGTTTTCTTTAAAAAAAAATTAATTAAATAATTATTTATTTTTGTTTTATTTATTTTTTATTTTATTATTCTTAAATTGTTAAAACATTTCATTTCATCGATTCATCGCATTCATTTATGCGCGCAAGGAAGGCTAATTGGAGAATGTCAATGTTTATAGGCAGAAATATTCGCCCTTGATTTCAAGGACATCTCCTAATAGAAGATAGAATATATAAATATATATATGGTTTCTTGCACACCATTCATTGGATGAACTCCAACAGCATGAAAAATTGAATAGAAATAAGATATAATGTCAGCCCCAAGAAACACACCAATGAATGGACAAAGTCAGATGAGCATGTAATAACATCATTTCTCAAGCATATACTTCAATATTTCATACACGTTTGTGATGCATTAATTCCAAATAGTTTTTCATGTTATTTTTAAAAATTCTTTTGAATAAAGGAAAAGTATAAATAAAAATCTACATTCGATCGTTTAAAAATAATGACTTCCTACATTTGAAATGCATTATTATTTATATTATACTCGAATGGTTAGCTTCATTGAGCACCTTCGAAACGCTGCCCTGACTTTATAAGAATTTAATTCCTCACCGTACGAGTTCGGGTAATTGACGCTCAGATCGGAATCTCTGAAGTCGATGGAGGCCTGGTTACCGACGGAAACAAGGAAACTCGACCTCGGTGTCAACAAAATGGAACGCCTACGATGTTGGCCCTAAAAAAAAACCAGCTTATCGAAAGACGACTTGACTTTGAATCCGAGCAAATCAATTGTTTACCCCCGGAAGTTGTTGTGAGCCGTAATCTGATCTGCTGCTGCTGGCCAGCGTGAGGGTGTTTGGGTTGTAAGAAAGGTTTTGGTTGTTCGTCGGTGTCGTGGGGATGCTGAGGAGACCGTCGCAAATGATCGAGGGTGGAGCAAGTGAAATCAACGCGGGAGATTGAGACGGGTGTGGTTGGCTGCACGATGCCAGATGTGCATACCTGTAAATTGAGAAACATGATCGGATCGAAATCAAAGTTTCAAACAGCAAATCACCTCGGAAAGGGCGCCCCGTTGTAGCTTTCAAACGGGGAGGGAGAAATTCTGGGTCCGGGTTGAAAGAGAGCTGCAGTCGATTGTCGTCTGCTTCTTGGAAAGAATCCGGTTGCCGATAATCCACCTCCAACAGAGGAAAATAAAGATCCATCTCCGACCAGTAACGCCCGAACATCGGAACAACTCTGCCTCAGCAAAGCTTCAATTCCCGAGGCTTTCCGTTGCTTCTTCTTTTCTTGTTCGATGTCTTCGGGCGGAGCCAATTGAGGAGATTCCTCGGAGTTCTTGGTGTTGATGAGGCAGTTTTGATGAGATCGTCTGCGAGTGAAAAAGTTTTTGGCGACAACGGAGAGTCTGTTCGAGTTGTTCTCTGGCGAATCGAAATCGCGCGTTGAAGAACACTTGTCCTCCGATTCCAGTCTGTGTCTGAACTTTCGATCTCCCGCGGACTCGACCCAAATTTTTTTTTGAGCGGCGAACTCTCCCGTGAGAAGACATTTGTATTCATCAAGTCGTTTGTCGATCGTGTGCGATGATGCGCTATTGGCACTCGATTCTCTATGGTCTTGCTGCTTTCCATCGAAGACGTCATCATCTCCGTCCCCAGAGTCATCAGGAAGCTCGATGGAGACATTCATGGACACCTCACCGTGCGGTTGCAAAACTTGATTTTCATCTTTTTTCTCTTTGCAGGTTGTTGTCTCCAAGCATTGCTGTCTTCTCGTCGAGTCCCCACGAATCAAAATGTTTTCATCCATGACAAGCTGAAACAATTATAAGGAAATTATCTGCTTGTTAAAAAAATATCGAATAAAACGGATGATTGTGTCGACACAGAACCGACTGGTGTCGAGAGGTTTTGCTTTCAATCCAAAGAACAAGCAAGACATTCGTCTCAACAAATAAGAAGCAAATAAACTTCCAGCAGTTATCTTTCGCGTTCCTCGAGAATTTTAGCAGAGCAAGGACCTCGGCAGTACATCAAACTTTTAATAAAAGTCCATACGCCTCATTGGTCAAAGAAATCCCTTCTCCACAAACCACTCTCAGGATGTTTATAAAGCTGATTGAAGAAGCTCAAGCGAGCTTTCAACATTTTCAACCGCCGTCGAAAAACTTTCTATGCTTAAGAAATTAATTTACAAAGTGATATTATATTCATCACGTCTTTCACAATTGACTTAATTATAGCATGGGGGAGCATTTTTATTGAAATGGAAATAATATCTTTCCTTCTTAAGGAGAAGAATTTTTTAAAACAATTATTTATTTGCTCTCTGATCCGTGATGATGAATTTTAAACCCACGTACTTCTCGTGAGTCACATGCAGCGGAGACTTGGAATTTCTGTGAACAATACGGAAAGAACAATTTGCAAAAAGAAAGTTGTTCGGTTGCTTCAATTCATTGGAGGAGCTCAAAACGCGGATTCTTGAGAATTGAATTTAAAGTGTTTCAAGTCGATGGCGCCGTTGATCGATTGGCGGACGAATGAATTAATGAGCGGAGGGGTAATTTATTTTTAGTATTCTCACGCATGAATAAATCTTTTCCAGACTCGTAGCTAAACGCCGCGTTCTTTTCGCGTAACAAAATGTTCATCCGCACCGGTGATTAATAGATCCATCTCGTTCAATATATGAGGTCCGACTTTCTTCCATCCTCATCGTTATCACCATCGACATAATTCAAGAACCCCACATAGCAACGTCGTGCGTGAAAAGCGACCACGTCCATGTTTTCACGTGAAACGCTTTAAGGATCGCGAAAGCTCCAAACAAAACGTCACAAAAATTCTTCAAGAATCCGCACCAGGATTTCCAACAGACCAGGCATGCGTGGAAAATTGGAGCAATTCGTCAATGTTCTGAGTGGCATTCTAAGGACTGATGTTTGACGACGAAATCGAGTGGATGGAATCATTGAAGGGGAACTGCGTGGGTTCTTTGTTATTCGCTGAGAAAACCTCACCTAAATCAGTCGCCATTTGAGCACGCTGCAATGATTCCAGAAAACACGAAGACGTCACCGTGACTGCTCACAGTGGGGAAGAATTCTCACATTGCTCGACGAGAAACTGAATTCATTGCATTTGCATTAAGTGTAGAATTTTTTTAATGACTTCATTCGGGACATCAGAAAATGAAATTACAACCAAGTGGGGAGAGTGATTTGCGGTTCATAATCTTTATTCTGTCCGAGTAATGAACTCGATAAATATTTCTTGCGGAATTTGGGAAACAACAAGAGTGGCCATTACAATTCATAATTAGGATTCTCTTCGGAATCAATGTTCAGCTGCTACGCACTGACCAACGGTTTGGGCGTTGATCTCCATCGAAAATGTCACCCGTGCAACAACTGGTGTTGTTCGTGAAAAGCAGACAATTCTCCGTGGATTTCTCTAATTTGAGTTCTTCGATTCAGGTGGCCACGTCTCGGAGACCAATTGGATCCATAAACTCGAGAAGGCTTCATTTCCTTTTTAAGAAATTTTCACCATTTTGTGCGATGGCTTCCAGACATGGAAGAGCGTCAAAGAAAATGAAATTACCAAGTCATATCGACGCCGTCTCTGGCGATCCACGAATTATTTTCTTATAAAATTGTCTGCTTTGCTGAACTCATGTGGTGTATACATTTTTCGTGGAAAAATTTTGAGATAAAATATTTATTTTTAAATATAAAATCTTTTTTATTGCACGATGGAAAACGTGAAAGCGTCGCAAGGAGTTGATCAAAGCTTTGCATCATAATGACCATTACTGATGGTTAATGTTGGCATCAAGAAGCTTAATGTTTAGGCTCCTTTTTATAATTAAGTTTCATAACAAGTATGGCCTTGACCTTATTTAAACGAAAAATAATTTTTATCAATGAACTACTTAGTCAAATAGTTTATAATTTAGATTTTACTTAGTTGTAATATTCAATCTACTTTAATAAGCGAAATAAGTTCGAGCGTCTAAGATGCATTTATCATATACAATCATAAATTATAGAAATGCTATGAAATTCTTGCCCTCATTTTCAATTCTCATGAATGTCAGTAATTAATAATTAGCGAAATAAAATTTTAAATTTTAAACTAGATGAATAAATGCTGAAAAACTATCAAATGCCCAGACATCTCACAGGACATTATTGCATTTTCATATTAGCTTAGAAGATGTTACGCTTGACTGAAGGTTTGAAACATTAAAATTTATTTATCAAATTACCAAACCTTGGGTTCACGGATTCCTCTCAAGCGTGAAGTGTATTCCAGTAAATATTATTCATCAAATATTATTCTTTTGTATCGTATTAAATTTTTCTTAAATTCCGCATTCGTATTGCGACCCTTTTGGACATATGAGATTCGAAGATGAAGCTTCGAGATGAAAAGCGCTCCAACCGACGCTTCGCATGCGACTCACCAAAAGATAAGTTTCAGATTTTCTTATAAAATGTTTCGCTTAAAAAAAATTACAAGATAATTGTTAATTAAATGTTGTAATTCCAATAATTTTTAGGAACCAGTAATTATCTTTAACGATAAACGTAGGAACATACTGTCAGAGAGATTTAAGAGAAATGCCTGAAAAAATCGATTCTTCTTGAAGTGACCGAACGATCGCGTTGAATAAAAAAAAATGTTTTCTTTGGTCACAATTTTTCGTGTCGTTTGTCGGACTTGTGCAGGAAGCGAGAGATTACATTGAGTAGTTTTAAATCCCTCTTTGGACATTTCCCCATCTTGGATGACTTTTAGACATTACCTCATTTTGGGTGACTTTGTTTCTCACAATTAGACTTCTTTCAAATTTAAATGAGTTTTGACAAGTTAGGTATTATAAAAGAAAATTTTTAGAATGTAAATTACAAAGCGATATTCATAATTTCATTTAATGTAATTGGACATTTAAATGTCTGAATCAGAAAGATTGACATTGAAGCATTCACTTCTGCGGAAGACATCTTCGGAGGATTGTGTGATGCTAATGTCAACTCCGCTCTGAGACCAGTGTAAACATCGTTAATCACACTTTTTGTCATAAATAATCAAATAAATCAAATCACATAGTTTAAAAATTATTTGTTTGTACTTGATTATTACATTGGAAGTAATTTTTCAAATAAAATAAGAAAAAAACATACTTAGAAAAACATTAATCTTACTGGAATGCTTGATGTTTGATCGATTGTTTTTAATATTTAAAATTTTATAAAAGACAAAGCTATATTCTACGAAGTGCATCAGATAATTTAAAGCTAAAAAATCTTCGCTCACGATTTTCCCAACCAATTGTCACCTCATTCCACTATTTGTTTTTCCAATTCTCGCACCAAGCATAGGATTCACAATAAATCTTTTTGGTGGAGCTTGAGAACGAAATATTTATGAGAAAATTCGATTATAAACTCGAATGAGTCCAGTGGTTTATTACAAAAGAAATGACAAACCATGACCTATGAGTAACAAGAACATATCATTTCTATTTACTTGATTGCATAAAAGAATTTTGCAGTATTAATTTGGAAATGATGGTTTGTGGTAAATGGATTTTTATCCTTCACCAATCTTCAAGATTAAAGTGCTAATCTCAAATCGTTTACCGTTTCATTGTAAGACAGTAATATAGTAAATAGCATTTCCGACAATTTCTGAATCACATGTATGAATTTCATGTCTGTATGCACTGCATGCTTGTTGTGAAAAACTGTTTGCATGCTTTGGAGTATTTGTCTACTCGACAAAGGAATGGCAGCGAAGGTTGCAAAAACTGCAGAGCATCGACTTTCTATCCTTCTCGTGTTTTTGTGCATATTTCATTGGCTCGAAGGAGTTTCGTTAAGCGCATCCTTTTCTCAGATGATTGTTGCACCGGGAACGTTGAAATTGTTTGTTATCCAATTGGGTTTTTGAATTATCTGAAACCGGCCACTATTCCACCATAAAACTTGGCACCCCGTCATAACAGCCCGGTGACAAAATAGCCCCACCAAAATAGCCCCGTCAAAATAGCGGTAAAATTGGTTCATTGTGGATTTGTTACATGTCCACATGAGGTGATGATAAGGTGAGTCCGATAAGGTGATTCACTTTGTGTGGCTCGAACATGTTGTACGTCAATCGATAACATAGATTAAATTCCAATTCCAATTCAAACCCTTCATTGTACACATTGCAACGGGAACTCGGGGAAGGATCAAAAGAAATTAAACGATCAAAGTAATCTTCGTGACTTAATGAGTGTCTGGTAAATTCTCTTTGTGCAGATTCACATGTTGCTTGTCAATCGATAATTTATATTAAATACCAACTTGAAAAGTCCATGTAAACTAAGGAAGTAGCCGGAATCTTAATAATATTTTAGACGATAAATCTTCAAACCACTAACTTCGAATTAAATTTGGAATCAGTTATCGGTTAATGTATTCAACTCACAAATATTTTTTTAAATACACTGGAGCCATTCTGACGGGATCTTTTCGTCCTGGGCTATTTTGAAGGGGCTGTTTTGATGGGTCACCATAAAACTTGCATCCGAATCTTGAAGACTCAATGATGCTGTTTTGAATTCTGAATTCAAAGTTATTTAATCATTACCATTCAGTTATTAGTTAATCTGAAAATTTCTTGTGATGTGTTCTGTGTGTTGGTTTATGGTATGTATGCTTTCTGTGCATTTGAATGGTACAAAAATTATAGTTTTGTCGTTATCCAAGCAACTGAACACAGGACAATTGCAATGTAATTGAATACTCTTAGCATACTTCTCAAATAATAATCGGCAAAGTTCTGTACCAGCGGTTTTCAACTTTTCTGGTGCTGCGACCAATGTCCCTTCTAAGCTGGTACTTGAACAATAGACTGCGATGACGATGGCGATGACGATGACGATGACGATGACGATGACGATGACGATGACGATGACGATGACGATGACGATGACGATGACGAGGATGATGATGATGATGATGATGATGATGATGATGATGATGATGATGATGATGATGATGATGATGATGATTGATGATGATGATGATGATGATGATGATGATGATGATGATGATGATGATGATGATGATGATGATGATGATGATGATGATGATGATGATGATGATGATGATGATGATGATGATGATGATGATGATGATGATGATGATGATGATGATGATGATGATGATGATGATGATGATGATGATGATGATGATGATGATGATGATGATGATGATTGATGATGATGATGATGATGATGATGATGATGATGATGATGATGATGATGATGATGATGATGATGATGATGATGATGATGATGATGATGATGATGATGATGATGATGATAATTATTATATTCGATATAAAATCCGTGTAAAAAAGTAAACTGAAGCCTATTTTATGATTTTAATTTTTAAGAGTGCTTAAAATCGAATTTGTTTTGTTCAGATGACATTTCCGGAAATTTTGTTTGATTATAAATTTTTGAAAAAGAAAGCCCTCACAAAATCAGACTCTTGACTTTATGCATAACACAACAATTATTAATAATTATTTATTTTATATAACTAACACTAATTAACAAGTAGGATCATCTTATGCAAGAGATCTTAGTCAAAACCAATAAATAAATAAGGTGCTCCTGTTAATAAATGACTACTGATTTCAAAAAGATCAGACCCTCTGCTACTAAGCAGAAAAATAATTTGGTCCGTCATGAAATATAGTTGAATAATAATTTTTAAAAAGTGGTTTATGAGTTTACAGAATCAATCAAACAAGCCGTTATGTACACAGAAAAAAACTACTAATAAAAGCGAAAGAACTAATTAAATTCAAATAAATACGAAGGGTTTATGTTTTATTATAATATTTTATTATATTGATATTTTTATTATAATTTAAATATTTCTATTTTAACTTAATCGTGAATAGTACCACATTTAATTATTTTAATAAATTGTATTTAGCTAATTTTTTTAAAGATTCAATTATTATTCTGATTTGTCGCTATACTTGAAGATTTTAAATCTTCTTTACGATCCCAATTACAACAACTAGTTTGATTCAAATTCCTAAAGTATTTTTGAAATTTTTTTAAGCTAAACAGGTTGACAAAGAAATTATAAGCGCAATTTATATCATTTTTTAAATTATGGCCATTTAAGAACCTGTTATCGTTACCATAATAAACAGTTAGTTGCTAGGTGTTACATACGATCTAATATATCCCGAAAAAGGAGTTATTGGTTTCAGATAAAAATATCCTTTAATTTTTGCTTAAATGACTGACAGAGATAACATTTTAAACTTGCCACTACCCGCTATACTTTGTATTGCTTTTGGATTATATTTATTGCTCATTATTTTTATACTGCTCGTTAGGTCTCTCCTTCAAGTAAATCATTTTTTAAGTACGTGCATTTTGCAATGATATACATTTTAAACAGTTCGTGTTATGTTGTTAGTCCAAAGGCTTTTGCAAAGATTCGTGTGCTTGCTGTGGAACTGACCAAGAGACATGTTCTCCATGTTGCACAGGGTTTTGTCAAACATGTAGCTGTTATAGTTATCCAACTATTACGTCATGCTTAAACTCTATCTGCCCTCAGAAAAAGGTTAATTCGGAATATATAGATTAACAATTGTTACTGTAAATTCATATAATCTTTTTTTTTAGAGGAAACTTACGATAGCAGAACTTGTCATGTGTAAGTGTTGTGTTTGTTGCAACAGCGATGATTCAGCCTGTGATGTGAGTGTCTTCTTGTTTTATTTTAAAAATCTGTTTTGTTACTTAATTTTAAAAAAACAACAACATTTTTTTATAACATTTCGTGATTAAAAATGCACACCAATCAGTGTACTGGAACAAATGGTTACATTTGCTGTTGCTTTCAACTTGCTCCTATGAATCAGGGCCTTGATGAAACCTATGATTTCCAGCACTTTCACAGTGCTCCCAGATCAAGCATACAACCTCTGTATTATTCAATCAATTTGTTGATCACTTCATTTATATTTATAAATATAATTAATAACTCTATATTTACGTTCTTTCAAATGCAATTCTTTTTATTTGTCTTTTCAAAATAATTCAGTTTTTACTTTCAGCACGTTTTTTAATGTTTTGCTCAAAAATTATGCTCTTCTCAGATGTTTGGCTTAAACTTTAGAATTTTTGTTGCAAAGCGCTTCACGATGTCTTTGAAGCCACGATTTCACAATATATTTTCTGAGTATTCTTACTAAATTTTACACTTTGTTTGAATATTTTCAGTGTCCCTTCTGTTCATGCAATTGCCAATGCAAATCCTGGGATCTCAGTCAGATAAACTGCCTCTGTTGTGTCATACAACCCAAGAAAAGACTTCAAATGGAGGAACCCTGACAAAAACTTATTTTATTTTTTTTAATAATATTAAACTTATGTCAAAGATCTGTCTTCCTATTTATGTTATTTCTGTATGGATGTTCGAATTATGGAGTTATGATCAAAAGTGCCCAAACAATATAACAACATTCTAGATGAGTGAATGAAATTTAAGTAAATATTGAATACAGGCAGGAATTTTTGGAGATATGTAATACAGTTCAAAGCTGTCGTTGACATGGTTGCAATGCTATTGGTTATATTTGCATTTGCTGCGGTATAGTATGGAAATCGGGAACCAGATATTAGCGCACCTTGACAACTGCGCCTTTTAAAAAGAAGTAAGGTTGGGGTATGCGAGTCGAACGTCCAATGGATTTAGGGAGAGCATTGGCCGCCCAAATCCGACGCTTTTTTGCTGCTTGCTTATTTTCCATCGTAAAGAAAACTACGAGCATGAAACCTGATATCTCAAAGATTGATGCAGATATGCAGTCTCATTGACTTATGTTTTCTGGTCCAGTCTGAAACTGTCAAGAATTACTATTAACGCCAGTCCATCTAGTTCACAACTTTGTCTTTATTCTCATGTATATATATCTTGACTTGTTGCTTGAGTTGTCATGGTGTCGATGAGATATAAAATTTGAAATTTTTTGTCCTTCGTTTTGCTAAGAGGTTGTGCCACATTGATCTAGACTATCAGACTTTTCATGAGTAAATATTTTAATTATTTATATTCTTTCTTATAATGTATTTATTTGAGTAGTTAAGTCAAATTTAAGTTTATTTTACTCATTAATATTCAAGTACTTCATTCAGTCTTCATTCTCAACTGCTTGAAATAATCGAAAGGCTTGTGATTGTATTACAAACAAAATTAATTTTATTTACAAAGTCATGTCATACTCATAATCATTAAATTTAAATTTTTTAAGTTTAATATTTATCTATAAATAATATATTTAGTTTAACTTTTTATCAAGCTATTCTCAAACTAAAAGGTGCTATGCATCAAAACTAGTCACGTTGCTGTGTATTATCGTCTTGTTTTGTTTTAAACTGAAAGTTACGAGCGGGTTGGTTTTGTTTCTTGTGCATGTGCTTTTATGATTAGCTACATAAATATTTGTTGATGGTTCTGATTTATAGTTATGAAATATATACGGCTGTTTGAGGAGGCTGAGATTATCTCATCATACTTTCCGTAGTTCACCCATACTAACGTTTCGATATATTATTGAACGATAACATTGTTTTGCTACATCTTGTTACAAGTTCTAAGATTTATTCTAGGTCTGTAAAAGTATGCGATACCTTTTTAGTTGTGCATAAACGATGTCAAGAACATTTATTAATTAAAATTTTATTACCCATGTGATTTCACATTTATTACAAGTTGATATAGAGTCTTTTGTAATATTTTTGGTAGCGCATTATTGAACTCCATGAGATTGACACAGCCATTACTTAAAACTACAACCTAAGTTATTAGAGATTCAAAACATTTGTAGGTCCAATGAGAGGTAGAGGAGGATTTGGCAGGGGAGGTTTCAGAGGTTTGTTATAATTATTACATTATTTAACAAATTTTTTTGATAATTCCTTTTGAAACATTGAATTTTCATGATTAATTTAAAATTAATGACAAATATCAGGAGGCAGAGGTGGAGGAAGAGGAGGATATCAAAACAACTATGATTCTGGACCTCCAGAGACTGTGGCAGGTATATTTTCAGTGCTGGTGTTTAGTTTTCAATAACTAAGTTTTCATTTTAAAAATTTGCAGAAATTGGTTATGTCATGCATCCTTGTGAAGGGGAATTGGTTGCAAAGTCAATTATTGAGGATGTCCCACAATTCAATGCCTATGTCTTTCTTGAAAACAAGCAATGTATAGGAAAAATAGCAGATGTTATGGGACCAGTGCGAGACCATGTGGGTTCATTTGACTTGTGCAAAATGCTTTATAAATGAATATTTTTATTATAATGTAAATTTCATTTCAGTACGTCACCATCAAGATGGCCGAAAATATGAAGGCTGAATCTGTTCTAGTGAACACAAAGGTGGGTTGTTCTCTTTTTGGTTGTGACGCAAGTAGATAAACTATTTACTCCTCCTTAACAGTTGTTCCTTGATCCTGCCAAATTGATGCCAGTCACAAGATTCCTTCCCAAACCTCCAGGTGCAGATTGTGGCAGAGGAAGAGGTAGAGGTGGTCCTTCAAGAGGTAACTTATGTTAATTTATTATATTAATTAATATGAACTTATATTGATATTAATTTAGCAAAGTTTTATGAATGTCACTAATTCAGCCTTTTTATGATCTTAACAATGTTGGATCTCCAGTCACACATACTTTCCTGTTTTTGTTACTAGTAACTGACAGTTATTATACATATTTATGTAATAACATAATAATGGCTGATGTTACTACTAATTGAATATGTTGGGAGTTGAAATTTGGTTTTGTTTTTTAGGAGGACCCCGAGGTAGAGGCGGTCGAGGAGGAAGTGGTGGAAACTTTAGAGGCGGCAGAGGACGTGGAGGAGGTGGTGGTGGTGGTGGTAACTTCCGCGGTGGCGGAGGTTTCCGAGGCGGTTCATTCAGAGGAAGAGGTGGCCCGAGATACTGATTCTGACTTACACTTTACTTGGACTGATATTTTTGTTATAAAGAAGTGTAACTTATTACGGTGTTTATGAATTTATTGTGGCGAAGTTGATTGTGCATTTAAAAATATATTTCGTGGATGAGCATGAGATGCGAGGAAATGCCTTCAAAATTTAGGATGCGAACGTACTAACAAGGAGGCTGAAATGCGTAGAAATATTTCTTATTAAAATAATATACGGGGTTTGGATAATTCAGTGAACAAGTCAAAAACATGAACTGATATGAAGGCGGAATTTCGTTGGGTAAATTTCTAATAATGTTTCCGAGGATGTGTCAGAAAAGAAATAATTACTGACTTCCAAATATTCTAAATTATTAATTGTTATGATTAGTACAATTTAAATAAGGTTAGAACTATTCGCTTTAATATTGTTATGATTTGTTTCGGTCTTCTCATCGAGTTTTGAAAAAAGAGCAGAAATTAGTGGGACAGGCAATCAGCTTTTAATGTTTCTAGAATCAATAAGAAACAAACATTGAAGGTAGTTTGTACCCACGAATCGTGAAATTACTACTTGTCTACGTGTATTCATATCCTTAAATTTCAGACTGGGTTTTTAGTGATTTTGAAGTAGATAAATGAACTGTTTCGGTGATGATGGGCTATAGGTTCTACAATTTATTATCGTAATGTTATTTTACATTAAAGTCTCAAATCAGCCAAATTTTTACCTTTTCCAGGGTACAATTTTCTATATTTCCATACTTTCATCCAAACATTCACTGTCATTAACTTTTGAAATGTGCTTTTAACCTTTTTATATGCTGTTCTGAAGTTTTGTTTCTGATTTATCCAACAATGTATCTCCGTATTTCATATTAATTTTGGTAATGTTTGACATTTTTGACTATTCTCTACTAGTTCAGCTTCAAATGTAGCATATGATTGCTAAGAACTCCTTACATAATGTTCATTTTAAAATATGCTTTAGATAATTTATCTTAATTATTTAATTATTTATTATAGTAATATTCAAAATACTTTGGCATAAATAGTAAATTAACTCAAAATAACATTGCATGAGCAAGTTGTCATTTATTAACTTTATTATTTATTAATTCAATATCATATTAATTTTTATAAAGGTTAGTAATTTAAAGGAATATAAGAAGAAACAGTAACTTCTGTGGGAGTGGAGGTTTCTGAGGCAGTACTTTCAGAGTTTGTTGAACAAAAAAGTTGTACAAGTGAGGATATATGTGTCTCAGACATTGGCTCATTACTTTGTTGTTAGATTTTTGTTTCTAGAAGGTGGTCTGACAAAGTGTGCAAAATTTCAATTGCCAGAACAAAATGATTTGAAAGCGTAGTAAAAAGTTACCGATACCAAATATGGAAGAACGTGAAACCAGTTTTGTATCGTCGCAAAGAAATCGTTACGAGACGTCAAATGATTCGGAGAATTTCCATCCGGAGGAGGACATTTCATCGGTACCACCATCTCCGATGTCGCTCGCATTTCTCGATTCCAGGTACAAGAGCTCTCCTCACAGCGACCAAGAGGTAAGTACGTCATTAAAAAGTAATTATTACAATTACAACATTCTCAATATAATAAAAGTTACTTGCTTATTTTGGATAAAATGAAAGATTTTGGTAAAGAGTTTAATTTTTATTTTGCTTAACAGTCAGACTGCAGTGGCTGTGATTATGCAGTTTTGAAGCAGAAGCAGAGGTTGCCTTCGACAGGGAGGAGGTTGAGTTTGCATCGCGACGTTTTGTTGCACAGGAAGCTGAACAGAGCAGGTTCAGAGAAGAGGAAAATGTCCGACAAGTGCTCGAGACCTCAAACTCGTACTAACACTTCGTTGTCATTCCAAACTATTTTATGATTTTATGATTTAACATTTTAGTAATTTAATTAAAGATTAAAGGAATCAGCTTGCAAGTTTCTCATGTTGTTAGAATATCAATGATTTCGTGTTTTAGTTTTCTCGAGTTTTGACTGCGGGCAGTTGAAGCCAAAGAATCTCCATCTCGGTCACTCTGCTCCAAACATCTCCTATTTCTTTGTTAATGTGAGTTTTCCTATTTTTCTAGCTAAAGTTTGTTTATAATTTCCAGTTGATTTAATTATTCGTATGTTCCTTTAAATTAAAAATTTTGATATTCATTTCTCTACGTTATTTATTTTAACGCTTACCGGAATCAAAGCGCTATCGTTTAAGACGAAATCATTTCAATTCCTCATTAGGACAAAGCAAGGAAGGCCTCGTGTTTTAAATCAGGAAGGTTTGATTTTTGTTTTGAAAATTTTTATTAATTTTATTACTATTACATTGTGACGATGTTTTTGAGATGCGACGCTATTAAAGTCGGGAAATAATGGAGTGACTGCATGCGTCATTATTATTATTATTATTATTATTGATATTAATGTTGTTGTTGTTATTATTATTATTATTGTTGTTGTTGTTGATATCTTATATGTGGTGTAAAATGGTTTTGTTGATCACAGCAATTCCTTTTCTGCTTCTCAAACTTCTACAAAAAAGAGCAGACCACGTGCGTAACCTTGATTTAACTTATCTTGTCACAATTTGATATTTTATGTTGCAATACATTTTGTTGTTAGTTGATTTGGTGAGTCCAAGGGTTTCCCTGATAAAATCCAGGTATGATTGTCATGATTGGTTTCTTCTCATTGTAGCCACATAATTTCATCATCACATTATTATGTCAAGGAGTTTGATACATTTTGTGACAAACAAATGTTGGATTTGTATTAGTATTGTTATTTATTATTGGTATAAATATTATCTAATAAATAAGTAATAACTTCAAAATTATGGATGTGCTAAGTTAAATGGCATTATGAATATTGATGTTGATGCTTGTGGAATTTCATAGGAGGATTTCAATGAACTCGTTGTTGTCTTCTGATTGGAGCTCGTTCCCCTCTCCATCGTCTGCCTTTTCTGTGAGTCAAACGTCTACGTTATGAAGATTATGATGCATGCATATAAGTTATATGATATAACATGTTAGAAGTGAACGTTCTCAAGAGAATTTGTGTTTTATTATAACAGCCTGTAAACATTTCATCATTTTGCAAATACTCTCTGCTTATAAATACTTGATTTATATTTCTTGTGATTTTCTGGATACATTTACGGTGTTTTAATTTTTTTGATCTATTCAAATTAGCTTATCTCTTTGAATTTGGAATTTTTTTACAAGTTATGCTACAACCAAATTTTTATTTTTATTTTTTATAATGAATACCTGACACCCTTTTACCTGAATCACTTCATTTTGCATTCTTCAAGTCATTAATGAGTTTCAACTTCCACACTAACCTCACACAAACTTTACCATACACATGTTACAAACACTGTATTTTACATATGTCACAGACACTATATAACACATATGTCACAAACGTCTTGCACATGTCATGAAAAGTGTATCATACATATGTCATAATACACTGTGTCATACTTATATTGTATCATACATTTCTCACTGGTGTTGTTATTATTTGAATACACACTTGTTACTGAGAATCGGATGCTCCCTCGTGAGGTGCCATCGTCAAGTTGTCTGGAATTAGCAAGCACTTAGTTTATTGTCGCATTTCTGACAATGTGCAATTCAATCTTTCAGTCCAAGTGTTCGTCGCAAGAAGCTGTCGATCAAACGTCTGAGGCCGATTCGTTGTGGGAAGAATCCACGGAGCACAGAAGCTTCGTTTCGCCGTCATCACCTTTCAGACAAAGAGCACAAAGTTTCAAGTAAGTTTAAACTACAAAAGAAATTAAAGTATTAAATTGTTACCTCGAGAAGATGTGAATTACAACAATTATTGTTATTTTTTAGTCTCAGGCATTTGGAGCCCGATTCAAACTTGAATGCTCTTAATGAGTTCTACAGAAACTGCTTTCCCAAGGTTGTTGCTTTTTATTTGAATCGAGGATGATGATATGTTTAATTTGGTGAACGTGTAAATTAATGTTGTTATTTTAATGCTTATTTCATTGAAAATAATTGGCTAATTTGTTAAGTTAAATGTTGGTTTGTAGCTTGAATGTCATTTGACAGGTCAAGCTTTTATGAATAAATAACAAAATATACAATAAATAACAAAATTCGGTGATCACAATTTTCTATTCTCATAATTATTATTTACAAGTTAACCGCTCCTTTATTCAAAAGTTAGGGTTGTGAGATGATCATTGGAATTAATTATGAATAAGACTTTTACTCATGGTTTGTTTGGAAGAATAAATTTTATTTCTAACACTCAATTACCAGGCAATCACCGAGATGGAGTTAAAATTGGAGAAGTTCTTGAGAAAGTGCAAGTGTCCCGACTTTTATTTGGCCGTGAAGTCGGACGGATCGGCATCTTTCATCCTCCACCAGCTCGTGGAACTTGCTGGAGACTGCCTCGATAAGTCTCGTGCCCAGCAGATCTCGTCCGGTTACTTTTCCGAACTCGTGTGCAATATGCAGCAATTGATTGAAAATGTAAGCTTTTTTCTTCAGACAACCTCTAAGGTGACGAACGACCTGTACCTTATTCCATTTAATTGAACTTCAGGCCAAGTCAAAGCTTATATTCCATTGCAATGATCTTGCTCTCATGGTCAGGGAACTGCTGATGATTATTTCCAGGCCTGCCAGATTGCTGGAGTGCCTGGTATGTTTTTGAAGCTATTTATGGATTAATCTTAAATTCATTCGCTCCGACATTTAATGGGGCATCGTTAGAGTTAGCTCGGACTGTTGCATTCCTGCAAGGGCCATTGTAAATGTAATTATTTAGTAATAGTTAGGCTGTTTGATGTTTGATGTTTTCATCAGGAGTTTGATCCTAAAGATTTCTATAAGAAATTGAAGCAAGGAGATTTGCATCAAATACACAATGTAGATGTTATTACATACATCCTCAAGAAACTGAGTCTTGATAAGAACTCCGACAAAGGTACCCGATGATAAGAAATATGCGGTGGCCGAATGTAGCAGTTATATTGATCGTTTGTGTTTTAGAGGCAAGAAATGATAACGACTCATCTGATACTTCTAGCAATGCTTCTGCAAAGGAGGTTTGCATATGTTGATTCTAAATGCAATTACTTTAATTTAAATAAGCATTTTTGCATTCAGTTATAACTCAGTACTGATATCTCTTTAGAGGAAACTTGTTTAACATTGGCATGTACTGAATGTATCAGAATGTACTGTTTAGCTGATCTTTTAATCATTTTTTTTTTCCAACAGGTCCTTGGATCTTTGGCTCTGAAAGAGCTTCATTCAACGTCGACCGATGACGGTGCGGACGGACAGATAACCACCTTTCCGAGCCCGCCTCAGGAGGCTGATTTTGAAACTGTCAAACTTATTAGCAATGGAGCCTATGGGTAAGCAAGGATCTTTCATTCTGTCGATGCATTTCAAAGGTGCCAGGCAATTTATTTTGTTTATTTTTGTAAAAAAATGTTGTGCTCAATTCATAATGCAGGTCATATTTTCATGAAAGTGATCTTCAAAGTTGTGATAAAATATTATCATCATCATCAAGAGCACATGTACATTGCAAATTTTTGAAAGTAGCAAGCATGCTGACAGAACGTTTAGAGAAATGTCTAAAAACGACTGGCAGGTGCTAAAAAATTACATTATTTTGGTTTTAGAGCCGTTCTTCTTGTAAGGCATAAAGAGACAAGGAGACTCTTTGCCATGAAGAAGCTTTTGAAGAGTGATCTGGTACTGAGGAACATGATTGAACAAGTTTTTGCAGAAAGAGACATCCTGACTTTCACAGACAATCCGTTCGTCGTCAGTTTCTACTGCAGTTTTGAGACAAAGGTTTCTATTACTCAACATTACAATGAGCATTTTCATTTTTAATTGTGACGTAATTGTGTTTTGTTTTGCAGAAACATCTCTGCATGGTCCTCGAATATGTCGAAGGAGGTGATTGCGGAGCTCTTCTGAAGAACATCGGAGGACCTCTTCCCCTCGACATGAGCAGGTATTTCACCATTCTAGGAATCCTAATGATTTCTTGCCAACTCCTACAGTTTCACCTTCTTTACAGGCTTTATTTTGCCGAGACAGTTTTAGCCTTAGAGTATTTACACAGCTTTGGCATCGTGCACAGAGACTTGAAACCAGACAAGTTGAAAAATAATTGTAATTAATGAAGTAATTTGGTTAAATAACTAAAAAAAACCTGAAATGTTTCAGCTTGTTACTTACTTCAACTGGCCATGTCAAGTTAACAGACTTTGGTCTGTCTAAAATTGGTTTGATGAAAAGTGAGATTAAATTCACTTAGGTTGAATGGAGCAACATCAGTTCACTTTGAATTTGAAATTTTGCTTCAGTGCTTTACGAAAGTTGGTTCATCTGACCAAATGTTTGTTTTATATTTTGAACTTTCAGTGACAACAAATTTATTTGAGGGCACGAGTCGGGACCTCGGTCAGTTTCTTGACAACCAAGTTTTTGGCACCCCCGAATACATTGCTCCTGAAGTAATCCTCAGGCAAGGCTATGGTGAGTCCCAGTTACAAAGGTTTAAATGAGAAGTGCTTTCAACAATTTGTAGTTTTGTAATTTATTTGTGTCATTTTAAGGCCAAACAGTGGACTGGTGGTCCATGGGTGTAATTCTGTACCAGTTTCTTGTCGGTTGTGTGCCTTTCACGGGAGAAACGACGGAAGAGGTCTTCAGCGAGATTGTCTCGGGTAATTGGTCCGACGATCGGACGATTAAGTTGAAAGTGCTGAATTGAAATTGAAATGTAACATGCAGGGGAGATCTTGTGGCCCCAAGAGGAGGAGTTTCGAGTGAGCGACGAAGCCCAGGACATCATTTTGTCGATGCTCGAGAGGGAGCCCATCAACAGAATAGGTTTTGCAGGAGCATTGGAGGTGAAGGAGCACACGTTCTTTAAGGATGTCGATTGGAGCGGACTTCTGAGACAAAAGACCCAATTCGTGCCTCAACTCACCGACGAGGAAGATACCAGCTATTTCGATGGTAAGGCTATTATCGAGTCATCGATATTTTCATTTAAGAAATTTTAATCCAAAGTTGTTCATTTGTTTTCATTAATTCAATTTAGCATCAAGAACAATTGTTAATAAATATTAATATGTTTAATACTGTTGTAATGTTCTCAGTGAGATTGGATCGCTATTGTCATTGCTTGGATGATTCTGGTGGAGAGGATGGAGAGAAGAACGATTTGTTTAGAAGTTTCTCGACCTGTTCACCGCGTTACAGCAGGACCGAAATCTCAATATTTGTGAGGAGTCGTTGTTGTCTTCATTGCCGTGCTAATCATCTAGTCATGAAATGGACGTTAATAAACTACCGACCAACCGTTGTCATCATTATCATGCCACTTGTACCTGTAGTTACTTCATCGCTCACTTCTTGTGCTCAATGCATTCCTTGTTTTCAATGCCCTCTTCCTGGTTAATCAATGATGAATATCGTTGTCAGTATCATCAGTGCAGAAGCTAGTTTCACACATTTTTTAAACCAATTTTTTTTTTTTATAAATTGTTATCTTCTTAGGGAGATAAATATCATGAAACTGATATGAAGCTTCCAAACATTGAGGTGGAACATGATTGGCCGGATGCCCAGCCACCAGAGGCGGATCAATCATTTTCTCCTCTTGGCATCGACGGATCACCACTTGAATCAAACAAAACTCTACCAAGCAGGTCTCTTCTTGTATGATACTTAAGCATATAATAAGTGCCTCACTACAAGTCCTTTGTCACAGGTTGGATAACAAATCATGCTCCTCTCTTTTGGAGAGATGCCTTCAGATGGGTTTGTTTTGAATATATTCATATAGTATTCAAGTGTATATATATTTAAGTGTGTATATATTGAAGTGTGTATATATTCAAATGAATATATGAGTGGGTGTCGTATCTTTCCACAAGTAAATAATTAACTTCAATTTTAGAAACGGAGCAGAATTCAAGGAGGGGTAAGGGTTTGAGACCATCAAATTCCTTAAAAAGGTTCAGAGAGAGTCGAGTCAACAAGTCGTCATCCTCGACATCCCTTTGCAACAGCACACCCCTGCGAAACAAACGTGTGTACAAGTACATTTACGTAGTTATTTGAATATTAATTTTATTGCCATTTAACATTGTTTAAGTGAAATATGAATAGAAATTGAAAGTGAGGCTGCATGCCATTTATCCTCTTGCATTGCTTTCCAGTGCCACACAGGCTCTCCAGGCAGTTTTCTAGAGAATCGAGTGGCAGCTCCTTCGATGATTCATTCCAAGAGTCCCTTCCAAAGGTCATCCAGGTGGCAAGAGGAAGAGGAGGATTTGGATTCAGTTTCAGGGCATTGAAGGTCCTCAATGAAGTGACAGGGAAATATTCTTTGGAGCATGTGGTTGTTGTGAGTTCAACTAAGTATTCTTATGAAATAAATATAATTCATTCTTACTTCATATATATATATACATGTTAGTTGTCAATTTGCTTTGTTAAACTAGCATGTTGAGAGAAATGGTCCAGCACACAAGGCAGGTCTCTGTGTGGGGGACGTATTGACCCACGTCGATAGCAACAGGATCTCAGGATGGCCTCACAGGCAGGTCATAAAACTGCTTCTCAAACAGCTACCGCAGTCACCTCCACTCAACAAAAAAAAGTCTGGACTTTATCCCAAGTCTTCTAAAAGCAATTCACTGTCTGATGATTCCAGCTTGGATTCTTTGAAACACACTGGATCCAATGGCAAGGAACCCTTGAAATGCAACAAAAATTTGAAAACGAAAAACGAAGGTGAAGATTCAAAAAATTCCAAAGAAGTTGCTAAATTTAGAGTTGTCCAAAGAAGCAGAAGTTTTAAGTTGAAAATGATGAATGTATTGAAAAAGTATGGTAAAGCAGAGGATAGGTCTGTGTGGTATGCGAGCGATCATTCGAGCGAAGCGGACGTTCCTACCCGAGCCTCGTGCGTCGAGGAGAAACCGACGAGCGGGGAGGTCTCACCGATTTTGATCGAACTTCGGGTTGTGCCCACGATAAAAGTCAAAAAAACTATCAAACCGACCAAGAAAATGTCGGCCATGTTGTTGAAAAAAAGAAACACCGTGGAAGTCTTGATGATGCCGAAATCGTTTCTTGCCTTCCAAGAAAAGAGTATGAATAGAAGAACCAAATATTCACCCATGAACCCATGCTCCAATGCCATGCCAGGTCAAGAATTATTGCAACTTATTTGCAACATTTAATTAATTTTTTTGCTGGAGTGCTTTAATTTACGTGAAGTAAATGAGATTACTGACTTATATTTGCTTAGTTTAACTTATATTTGACTGTTTCTCTATTCTAATTGTAATTAATTGTAATGCTTGTTAACAGTCAAGAAATGCTACGAATGTCTGAGCTCGCCCTCCTCCCCGTATCATTCCGGATATCATGGGAAAGATTCTGCCAGCAGGCCATCCACTCTCGTGTGGGGCAGTCGAAAGGAAAGCATAGGGGCTTCAGTCATTTCACCTCTCGTGCTTTGTCCTCCGATAGGTAAAAGTGCTACGGAGAACTCCGATGCTTCGCAGAGGTTAGCTTGCCGCAGCTCCGAGCTCGTTGGATCAAATCTTGCTTCCGACTCCATCGTTTGCCCCCCTCCCCGTGGAGTTGATTCGTTATGTTGCGACGAATCCAAACGACAGTTTTTCATCGAGGGTTCAAACCAGGAGAAATTCGAGAATTGTGAATCTCTGACACCAACGGAGGCTCACGAATGATTTTAAAATTTTGGATCGAGATTGTGTGCAAAATAATTTTGAGGTTTTCAGATGACATTCCATTCTCAACATGTGCCTTACTTTGCCACTTTGATTGGGATTGAGTTCAAAGTTCAACCTGAATCAAAGCATTTTTCATCATTTATTTTTATTTCTTGAATTCAATTGAGTTGCAAGTCCTGTTAATGCAAAATGGCTGATGTCATGTATTGAGAAATTACAGTAGTGCATTTGTAATTGGTTACAATAACAAATCAATAATCTATTAAGCTGAAAAAGATGTACTGTTGGCTGCTTTGTTGATTTGCTCTTTTGAAAGGTTTTCACTTATTTGCCTGTAATGCCTCTGTACATAAAACTCTTTATTTACCCCATCAAACTGCAGCAATTCTCCTTGTGAGTAATCAGCTGAATTAGAGATTTGTCTTTCACTATATTAGCTTTGGGAGTTTTTTCTTCATCAATCAATTCCTGAATTGTTACCCATTTTTGTGCAACTTCTATTATATTTGTATTTATTCCCTTCCAGCATAAGTTGAAGCAATTTTTTATGATTGCAAGAATGAAATGGAACAGCTCACTCAAAAGGCAAAGAAATGGGAATCTCAAGAATAATTTTTGGAGGACTGTGGCGGAAGTAATGAATATTAATGGGACATAACAAAATCAGGATTTTACAAAAGCACTTGCATTGTCTCATTTTGTGCCTCGTTTTGCGAACTTTTCAAAGTCTCTGATCAGATTACAAACAATTGCTTTAAGAAAGTAATTCGGCTTTGCTTTGGCAATATTGCTTTTCGAGAGTGTAATTTTGCTAAGTGTAATTTGTGAAATATTTTGAAATTATGACTATGTAGTTCATAAAATAAAGTAATTTGTAAATAATGTGAATTTTCTGGTTTGAAAGATGCATATGTTTGACAGTTTTAGCTTGCTTGTGAAAAATAATAGATTTAGAATGACTACAGAAATTAAATTAATTTCACAGTATAGAAGACTAACAAGGATCAGGAGATAAGAAATGAATGGCTTTTACACACTTCAAATCTCCATTGCGAAAGTCGGATTCAAAATAATTATTTTGAATTAGATTATAGTTCTATTAGGTTGCCAGAAGATTAAGAACAAGGGAACACTAATGTGAGCTGTTAAAGTATGTCCTTTATAGATGGAATGGTAACTGGACTAAACTTGTGCGGTCTTTTATGTGATTCTATAATAAAATTAAGGCAAATGCGGACCTCTAGAATTACATACAATTTCAAGATTTGCATTAAAAGAATCTGAAGGATAAAGAAAGCCGAGCAAATTGCCATTGAATTTTATTATCAAGTGTCCATTCGGTCACATTAACTCCTTCTCACATAAACTGCTAATTAATTTTCCTACAAATAAAACAACAACTTAGGGATGCATGGATCCCAATCTTGTCGCGGAAGCACCATCTTACACGACCAGTTACGTAATGGACTGCAAATTGCTGTCGAAGGAAGGTTGAATTGCTTCTTTTTCACAAGGACGACTTTAGAAATGAATGAGAATTTAGGAATAACTGTTCGATAACAATGCAATAAGTTTTATTTATTTAAGGCCGGGTAACTGTGTTTAAGTTGATGGATTCACAAATTACCATCTAAACTTGAACCCTGAATGTTTTTGAATACGAATCAATTCACTTAAACATCAAATGTAAAAAGGTAATAAAAGCTTATAAAACAAAAAGTTTATAATTTAAAAACAATCGGAAAATGGATTTCAATCTTCAAGTTTCTGCTTGTAAATGATGCGTCCAAGTTCTCCATCGTAGGCTCCTTCATCAAAGCTGGTTGATGATTGGTCGTCTGTGCAATCGGAGTTCAACCCACCAACATCTTCGTCTGAGCTGCTCATCCTTCGTTAGAAACCACAATTTTGTAGGAAACACGATCTTCCGATGACTTACACGATGGTCTTTTATTATTTTGCAACATGTTAACATTTTTATTTCATAATTTTAAAGTCGATTCTCATTTATTCGAAGCTGCACAAAAATATAAAATATTTTACAACATGTTTACAATTCTCGCAGCAGTCTAATTAGGAGGTTGTTAAAAAAACTTTAACATTGTCTCGGACTCACATTGTTTCTTGCATAATAGTTCATTGGAAATAAAATTATGCGAAATTAATTTGAAGGTTATTATAATTATAATTTAGATAAAATTTCACTTGTTCTAACGTCTTCAATTTGCTATGAAAATGCGCTTTTAACATATGTTGTTGAATGTAATGAGATTGAAAATGATTGGTTAAACTCACAAGTAATGAATAATTAAACTCACAGAATTCGTTCAAGCTTCTGCTGATCTCCCGCACCAACAAGACTCAATGACCTTCTGGTAATTTTCATCTGTTTTTTTCTTCCGTTTACAATTGCATCGTAGAATTTAAGAGAATCATCATCATAATCACTATTAAGTTCGTGATTGAAGGCGTTCACTTGGCAGCCACTTTCATCAAGAGAGTTGGATCGTGTTACGACGGGTATTGGCAGCTCATTTGCTTCGTCATCTGCTGCCATCTTTTGGATGGTTTTATTTCTTAGAATCGTTTTGTCTCGAACAAATGGAATTTTCGAAGTACTTTTCACGGGTCTGATTGTCTGTTTCTGAGGAGGATCCGGTGGAGTTGTTTTCGAGTTCTGAAGCACGTTTGTCCTCGGTCCGTTTGTCGGCGGTTCAACTGCCTTCATCGTCGTTTTCGGATTTAATTTCACAAAAGCAGACCTTGGCCTGAGAGCGTTCGAAGTGAAGTGAACTTTACTCGCATATTTCGAAACATCGGAATCATCCTTCTTTGAGTGACCGTTTGTTGGTTGTTGGTGGTCCTCGACTGAAGTTTCAAATTTACTGCAGAAAAGAGCTCCTGATGATAATTTACTCTTTTGATTGAAAGGCAATCTGCAGGTCTTCATTGATTGACTTCTTGACACTCTGCGCTGTTCTTCCAACCGAGAGTCGTTATTGAGGAGCTGAGATCCTTCGACGATGCATTTGCATCTCCTGCAAAGTTTCATCAACAGACATTCTCTTTCGGAGTTCATCACCTCAATTTTCTCTTTTAAACCTGAAATCAACTCCTCGTTAGTCTCCATAACCTGCAGACGACTCAAAATATTTTCCACCTGAGATTTTATTTGCAGCAACTCTTCCGTGGCTGAGGTTTTCCAATCACCTGCTGGAAATGTTGGAAGGTTTCTGGTGACAAAGGTTGAAGATTTTCTCAGTTGTTTGATTGGATTTTCATCCTCGGAGAAACTTCGCGAGGACGACGTTGTCAACCTGCACGGTTTGATCAAGTTTTGTCGGTGAAGAGTCCTCGGAACGGTTTGTGGTTGGTTCGCATTCGACCCATCACCTCTGCTCAGTTGAAAACCCAAACATTTGCTTTTGACGTTGTTGTCAGGCTTCACGATGATTTTGTCCAAGTATTTGCACAGACATGACATCAATTCTCTCAGATTTTGAGTCTGTGTTTCTGAATGAATCGCTGAAAGTTAAAAAACTTTCGATAAAACTCTGCACAAACAAGTAACCTTGAACGTGATCTTTAGAGTTCTCGAAGTGTTTTCCAACGTTCTTTAAGCTGTTTCTTGTTGCCAGAGATTTTCTGTTGCGTTCGAGAGAGTTCAGAAAGTCAACGTCGATGTGGAAACCGTAAGGACAGCACGAACAACTTTTGTTTTTTTTTACGCTTTCACTCATTCTCTCGTGATAACTGCCTGGATCGTATGGCAAAATAACAATAAATTCAAATCCCCATTTGACTTGTAGCAGAAGAAACGAGTTTTTGTGTTTGTCTGTGGATATAAGAGGCACTCATATCTGCTCCGTGTTAGAGCTACTCAAGCATGCACCGGTTTCTTTACAGCAGTTTATCTGATCATTATCGCTACCGTGAGCATCGTCGTCATCATCATCATCATCATCATCATCATCATCAACAACAACAAGAACATGACCTTATGCAAATGAATTGAATAATTAACAGGTTAAATTAAAAGGGAACAAGAAGTGATTCAAAGTTTGAAATAGAAAAAATAAGCTGAAGAAAGACGAAGCAATTAAATCAGTAGAAAGATGCTGGTAGCGCAATTATAATTATTACATTTCAAGACCTCAACAGCATGGACATCATTATCATTACCGACGTCATCGTCAGCATCACCATCACCATAACCGACACCATCGTCATTAGCATCATCATCGTCATCATCATCATCGTCATCATAATCATCACCACGTCTGTTCCATTATTAAGATGATCTTCACACAAAGCCAACATCTTTCCTGCTCACAATCTCTCCCAAGTGGATGTTCAGCTTCTGCTTCGTGAAGACAAAGAAAGAAATGCACATCGGCAGTTGTTTTCCTCTCATTTCAAGTCCTGCAGATGTTTTCATCCACGTAGATCCTTTGTGACGTCACAACACCATCCCAACAAACGTGGCAGATAAATGATTCAAACGCGTGACAATACAATATCACAAGAGGTACGTGCTTATGTAACGGAAGGATTAAACTAATTCTTGCGAACTCCTCATAAACATAATTTATTCATCCGGCAAATTGAAATGTTTCAAATTTTAAAGTCAGTCGTAGGTGGATGAAAGAATGTGATTCGTCAGCTGAACTCACCGTCTTCACACGCATTAAGTCAACTACATTCCGTTCACTTTGCAATTACAAGTACATGAACAACTTCTATTAAGTTTGTAATTATTAATTGGTCCATAGTAGTGCCCCATTTTTCTCTAAGGTGAGCCCACCTGGATGTCATGATTCAAACGTATGCAAAATGTCTCTCTGATAAGAAACATATACATCAACATCATCATCGTCATCGTCGTCGTCATCGTCATCATCATCATCATCATCATCGTCATCATCGTCATCATCGTCATCATCGTCATCATCGTCATCATCGTCATCATCGTCATCATCGTCATCATCGTCATCATCGTCATCATCGTCATCATCGTCATCATCGTCATCATCGTCATCATCGTCATCATCGTCATCATCGTCATCATCGTCATCATCGTCATCATCGTCATCATCGTCATCATCGTCATCATCATCGTCATCATCGTCATCATCGTCATCATCGTCATCATCGTCATCATCGTCATCATCAGCATCATCAGCATCATCAGCATCATCAGCATCATCAGCATCATCAGCATCATCAGCATCATCAGCATCAGCATCATCATCATCAGCATCATCAGCATCATCAGCATCATCAGCAGCATCATCAGCATCATCATCATCAGCATCATCATCATCATCATCATCATCATCATCATCATCATCATCATCATCATCATCATCATCATCATCATCATCATCATCATCATCATCATCATCATCATTCATCATCATCATCATCATCATCCATCATCATCATCATCATCATCATCATCATCATCATCATCATCATCATCATCATCACCATCATCAGCAGCAGCAGCAGCATTGTCACTCTTCTTATTCAGGATATCGTCATAGTAACTCATACCCTTAAGATGCAACCAATGGATGGGCCCCACGTTTTCTCCACGAGTTCGGTGACAAGAACCTAGATCTGGTTAATCTGGTCGAATTCATGAGCAATCAAACTAATTTGGAAAGGAAATTTCTCAGCAACACTGGAGACATTGTTATCTACTGCAAGTGCCTCCATCAATCACTACATGACTGCAGCCCAATTTAAGTTAGAATCTTCTTGATGACGTGCTACAATTATGACAGTGAGCATGTAATTAACCTCAGGAGCGTTTAGAAAACATCATTAACTATAATAACGCATAAATAATAACAATGATTACATTACCTAAAGGAATACTTATTCTAGTAACAAAGCTATGATGAAGATTAGCAAAGTTATCAGACTACGAAAACCTCTAAAACCTCTAAAAGATAAGCATTTTCAGATATATTGGGTGGACCTTCCATTTTTTTTGCTGACATTTACCACAAACACATATCAGATGTCACCATCACCATCATCATCATCATCACCATCACCATCACCATCACCATCATCATCATCATCATCATCATCATCAGCAGCAGCCAATTCAACCTATTTACGAGGGACCAATAAACATCGATTCAACGTTTGCTTTTCCTCATTTGCTTCTCACACGACCGACCCAATTTATGGTGGACGGAGACAATGGATTCTGCTACTTAATATAATATCATTCTTAATTCTTCTACTTAATATAATATCGTTTTTAATTCTTCTACTTAATATAATATCATTCTTAATTCTTTTATTTAATATAATATCATTCTAAATTCTTCTATTTATATAATATCATTCTTAATTCTTCTACTTAATATAATATCATTCTTAATTCTTCTACTTAATATAATATCATTCTAAATTCTTCTATTTAATATAATATCATTCTTAATTCTTCTACTTAATATAATATCATTCTTAATTCTTCTACTTAATATAATATCATTCTTAATTCTTCTATTTAATATGATATCATTCTTAATTCTTCTACTTAATATAATATCATTCTTAATTCTTCTACGTGATGACTTAAATATTTTATTATCAAAAGAAGGATTTGCCATAAATAGTAATTAGTCAACTTTGTTCTGATTCATTCATAAAGCTAATATATTTTTTAGACGTTCCTGTTAAAAATCACACAATTTAGACAAGACAGACAAGGTGTTTTACATCACCGACTTTCTCAATGGGACTATCTTCACAATAATTTGAACAACAACAACAAAATCTCCGTTTGGAAAAAAGAACTCGTACATCCCTTTGCCATTGCAGTGGACTCGTCCAATAAGTTTGTCATTTTAAGTCTCTTCATTCGTGCCAAAGATGCTGATGCTCTCGCATATGTGAGCTTTTTCAATTCTAAAAAGTTTAAACTCGGCTTAAATAAAGCAATAAATAGGAGCAATAATTAAGACCCAGTTAAGGAATAAGTTAATAACTTTGTTTGCTATGACAACAGTCTTAGATACCAATAATATACTTTCGTTTCTTATTTTTAACATCGTCAATGATTAAATTAAACAATTTGTTAGCGTTTTTTTTTATATTTCAGATTAATGTATATTGTTCAGAAGGAGGACTCTTGAAATGCGTCGACATTAACGATCCGATTAATGTGACGCTGCTCGACACGTTGAACATCATATCCATCAGTGAAGGCTCCGAAGGTTTATTATTTGCCTTTTTTTTTATATAAACTATCAATGGCAGTAAAAATATTTGGCTTGATTGTTCAATGTTATTTAAATATCTTACATTACACCCACATTTTGTTAGCATTAAAAAAAATTAAACTGAGAATATAATATGTCTTCAACTACTTAATCATACTATTTATCTACCATCAGAAAATGTCATTTATGGGATGACATAGAAAAAGGCACTATAAACTCGTACAACCGAACGGATTCCAACAAAAACCACTGATGATTCTCAACAAGGCGGAAAGTTCGACTTCGATAGGGATTGCTAGTTTGAAGATTTTGCAGGCGAATACGTACTTTGTAGATATTAGCTTTATATTCCAGTTGCGATTCGGTTTCGAAGTATTTGGCTGCCAATAAAGTTTCTGTTCATCTTTATAGAGTTGGAATATTCATCAAAGACCCAACAACAGTATCAGTTGTATATTATAATATCATACCAATTCTACAACTAGACTTCATCTCACATAACTAATTTTGATTTGGAGAAATTTGAGGAATTTAATTCTGATTATGTTTGACCGTCCAGCTTTGTGTGTCTGTTATTTATTATTATTCGCACGAACACGTCACACAGAAACAAATACGTTAGTCGGGCTTTTGAACGAGTGCGAGTATTAAGAAGTTTGCAACTAAGACATTGAATTTTAATATTAATTTAATTAACACGCTAAATGGCGGACGAAGGTGAGCCTATCGTCGAAACTCAGGCGATCGTCTCACAACCTCTCAAGGTAGATTTTAATCCTCGTCCTGAAACCAACCAATGGAAAGTTGGCTTGTTTTCCTGTAGAGATGATTTGAAGCTATGTGAGAAGAAAGAATAATTTCTTATGTTTCAATCATTATCCATCATCAAATTTCAGACAAATTATGAATTTTTAGATTTCATTCCTACATTTGCCCACTTAACCATGGCCAACTTATTTTAGGCTTTTGTGGGACGTTCTGTCCATGCTACCTCGGCATAAAGATCAGCAAAGCCCTTAAAGAGTTTCCCCTTGTGTGGCTTCTGGCTAGTTGCCTTCCATTGCGGTTGAGGCTGCGCTATTTACACGGCATCAGGGTCAGTTGAACCAACAAAGACAAAATACGGTTTCTTGTGACCTGGTCTAGTGTTGTTAGACTTCTGCCTCTGAAGATGGCAGCACGGATTCGAAATCAGCTCAAAATGAATTTAATTTAATTAATAATCAATAATTAGTTTAGGGTCTGATTAGGTTCATATACTAATATTATTAAGTAGATACACTTGAATCTGAATTTGAATTTGTAGGCATACAATAAAAGAATTTTTATTCAGGGTAGCATACTGGAGGATTGGTCTGTGTCAGGCTTCTGCTTTCCATGCTCCCTTTGTCAGATGTACAAAGAACTCGAATTGAATGGTCACCTGTAATTTAGGTTCTTGAAAATGGATTTGTAAAATTAAGCTTGTTAAAAGTTGTTTTTTTTTGAAAATTATTAAACAAAATTTAATGATAAATATTAAAGAAAATGGTAATAAGTCTAAATTTAATACTGTGGCCTACTGATATCATGTGAAAAGACATCACCGCTAAACATTATTTATAGAGGAAAGGGAGTAAACAGGCTACATAAAGAAAGATTTATTCTGCAACGTATGTAGATTTGTCAAAGTGTTGTAAAAATCTATTTAGTAAATAGAATAGGGTCTGCTCTTTATTTTGCAACACATGTGAAACAATAAAAGTGTGTTTGCGTGCAAAAGACTGAAAAGTAGCACCACTCGTTCTATCTACTTAGGATAATGCTAATTTTAACCAATTTTACTCACTCAGTTTATGAGTAAAAACAACAAAAGTTTTTTAACCAAATTTCTTAAAAAACACAGCATAGCTGAAATAACAAGTACACAATATCAAATGGAAACAACGCAATATTTTGAGATTCTGAATGTTTTTGTTTTAACTCTTAATTAAACTTATTAAACTTAAAGCGGGTGTTTTTAATAGATGATTCCGATAGCTAAAATCAAAAGGTTCAACGGTTCGCCATCTTGAATATTTATTGTAGGCGTACGATGCCTGAATCACCAGGTAGCCCGTTTTACCCGCTAACAGGGTACTATGGATTTAACTAAAATTTATGGCATTCTTCTATATTTTGACCCTGCAAAAGTTGGTTTCGTAAAATGGAAGAGTATAACACGCATTAAAATGTGTTTAGTGTTATTTTCAAACAATTAACCACAAGCGCAGCGAACAAATTATTTAGACCAATTTATTTTAGCGATTTACCTGTTACGACGATTTCGACAAAAAAGCATGTAAAAAAATTTAATTTTTGAGTCAAGCATTATTTATTTTCACAACCGAACATAAACTCATTATTCGTGCAAAAAAAAGTTTCATGTTGTTCAATTTTCATAGTGCTTTTACTGACTGCCCATTTTATCCAGCTATCCCGTTTTATTCCCCTTTTCTACGGCGGAGATATTCTGTAAACCTTTATAAATATTTTGGGAACAACTTTGATTTTATTTTCGTTTCTAAGATATTTAAGATTGTGCCCTAAAAATAAGTGTTGTAAAGTTAAAAAAATATCCTGTTGACATCTTATTGAAAACGAGATAAGCTTTATTGTTTTAATCTACTTTTTCCCCTTTTAAGCAATTTTACTCAACCAAGCACAACAATAACGAGCACCAAAGCAACAGAAACCAAATAAATTAGCTCAAGGGTCGGCTTTAAGGAAACGCACGCTTCCGCCATCGGACTGACTCTCATGAGCACATTACAAGTAAGCACCGAAAGAAATTTTTTGTAACCATAAGCATAGCGTCAGAGGCGCTTCCTGTAACCATTTATATATCGCTCCTTCCCAAGAGCGTTGGCGGCAGTGCAGGGTGGGTTTTGAACACGACACATTACGACTGTTGCCATTACCATCGTCTGCGGGCACGTAACCTATTTGGCTAACCTGCACGCCCATTTTAAGAACATGCTTTAGACATTTGTTTTGTTTAAACTTCTTTTCTGTACCACTTTCCACTTTCAAGTGAGCAAAACGGGGTACCGTTGGTGGGACAAAATGAGGAGATGGAGTCCACAAAACGCACCTCAGTTGATAAAATAATTACCGGAAGAAAAGTGACCTCTAAGTGGTGTTTCTAACGACTTTTAATAGGCGAATGATTTACTTCCAGATTTATTTTGGATTGTTTCATTAAACTTTTCTTCACATAATGGTTGAGTTATTTATGACGTCACTCGATCTTCTTTTAATCATTTCACAGCTTTTATTGATTATATTTGATGACTAAATTAGCGATAAGCATTCTCTGCGTGCTTTTCGTTCGACGTTTTTCATCGAAGAGATTCGTTGGGGATGGTGATAAATTTTTGCGGATTTTAGCTAAGATGGGTTTTCATGATATTTCAAACACTTTAGGGTTTATGGTTCGTGAGATGGAAAGCCTCGTTGTTCCTTGTTGGAACCAGTGGAACCCAAAATTCACAGTTGCTAAATATCGCTGGATCGACCACCTCGGTCGCAGTGCCCTGAGGAATTTCATGGTCTTACACGGGGATGGAACCATGGAGATAAGAGCAGCTCAGTCATCGGACACGGGTTCCTACGCTTGCATCATCAATGTTCCTGGAGAAGAAGAGCTGCAACTCCACTATGGAATCACAGGTGACTTTTGCATCACATTTGATTTTTTTCTAAGACGTTCGTGTTTTTATTCCAGTGTACAAACTGGGCAAATGTTACATGGAGTATCCGTTCATTTACTATGTGCTCGATTGCAACACGCACCTAACCAGGCTAAAGAAAAGAGAACTTCTTCAAGTGGCTTGCAATAATTTCCAAAGCTTCTGCCCCTTCGTTGCTGAAGCACATTGCAAGGATTATCTTGTAAAGGTTCAGAGGATGACCATCTCACAGATTCATTATTACTTTATATTCCCAAATTTCAAAGTATAGTAAAACTGTGACTAGTCAAAAACGACCCCTGCACAGTTTTATCCAATATCAAGATGTCTAGGTTTAACCAAATGAAATTGTAAACATATACAAATTGTTAAATAGAAACAAAATTTAACACATTTGTAGACAGTATATAAGAACAAACTGCGCAGCTATTATAATTTATTACAAAATGTTTTGACATCAGTTTGGTTTATTCTGTATCCCTCAACTTTGCCTTCCAGATTTTATCCTAGATCCTGAAATGATGTTTTCTGAGGAAGGCGTTGAATTGGCCTTTATTAAAATTTAAGTAGGCTAAAGCATTTGGAATGATTGTTTAAGACGAATATTTTACATAAATTTAAAGCAAAGCGAGCAAGGACGAGTAGCCAGACAAGCGAGCGGTAGAAAAGGAACAGACGAACTTGAAAATGAGGACTGGAAGGAATTGGTTATTTACCTCCGCCTCAATCCTCAGGCAGGATTTAGAGCTGCTACCTGTGACACATCATGCATGAAGTCCCAATACGTTCAACACTTTAATGTCATAGTCAGTCATACTTGTATCTTTCTGATCGTTTCATTTTTTGACGTTTCATTACGGTGAAATCGTTCAGGGTCATAATCTGATTCCTCAGCTTATACAAAGAGAAATAAACAATAAGAATGAAGCTTATGGAATCATGATATACAACAAGGAGGCCACTGGCCGTGAAACTACAATGGTCACGTACTGCGAGAAAGGCTATGAACTTAGAGATAGCATTATTTGTGGTAAAGGACACTACATAAATTTATCTCGAGGAAAACAATTAATTTAATATCTTCATGTGACCCAGTACCCTGTAACCCCGGATATTACTCAGACGATACGATGGTTGGAGAATTCGTGACAATTGATGACGATCATAGAATCATCACGAGGTGCAAAAAATGTCCTGTCAATACCTGGCAGTCTATGTACGGATCGTCATCGTGCAACAAATGTCCTTATTCAACCATCAATCCGAGACGAGGTTCTACCAGGCAATCGGACTGTAACGGTATGCTAATCATTCATTCTCCTCTTTATTCTCGGTTGTGATTGGTTTACTTGCGATGCAAGTTTTGTTAAAAAATGTTGTTGTTGAATTTCAGACGAAGTGGATGAACAGCATCCAGGAGTCACCAGGAGAGGTTTGATCATCGGAGGCCTTTTTCTTTTAACCATGGCGTTCTGCTGTGGTTTGTAAGTTGGATATTAAATGATGTAATTTATGAACAGATGTAAAGATAATAAATGATGTAATTTATGAACAGATGTAAAGATAATAATTTATAGTTTATGACAAGTTTATAACAACGGAGAAACATTGTTTCGAACTGGCATTTGTGCTTCAAAACAGGTTTGGATACTTATTCAGGAGAGGTATACTAAAAGTAGAAAAAAAGGAAAAGCCTAAAAAGATGAAAGTTAGTTATTAAAATTATAATTGTTTAGAGTGAGAAAGAGAGGTTATCATTTAATATGATATTATTTAATCATTTATACATGATAAATTATTCCTAATATTTTAAAAATGCATTCAAATAAAAATGTATTTAGATTAGCGGGAAGCCAACGAACACAATCAGGTGAGGTCGACGGGTTTCAATTTTCATTTTTGCAATCACAACTTGCAAGGAAATTTCAAATTAATTAAAAATCAAAAACGTCTACTCCCAAATTACTGAAGACAAACACCGGCAAATCAAAGCAAAGCAGATACTGTTGCTCCCCCAGCACCTACAAAAGTAAGATGAATTCAGCTTCATATTCTTGATACTCATTTGGTTTTTCTGTTTTATATTAATTTTTGGCTTTTAACACTAAACGGATTTATAGGGAATAACTTTTAAAGTTATCGAAATAATTCAGAAACCCTCTCCACCGGTAACTTCTGCAGCAGAAAAAACCCCGTCTGTCCCACCTGCTTCAAAACAGGCTAATGGTGGTGCGAAGAATTATTACCATTATTTTTAATATTTAAAACTTTCAAGTCAACCTCCTTTTCCACTTTCTAAGGAAAACCTCAGCAGCCGATTTCTGCGCCTTCTTCTAATGCAGTTACTCAGGCGCCTCCAACTACAACATCCGCAACTCAAGTACAAGCACCTGTTAATACAGCATGTCCACCAGTGACTACGACATGTCCATCTGTTACTACAACATGTCCACCTGCAATAACAACATGTCCACCTGTAACTACAACATGTCCACCTGTGACTACAATATGTCCACCTGTAACAACAACATGTCCACCTGTAACAACAACATGTCCACCTGTGACTACAACATGTCCACCTGTAACAACAACATGTGCACCTGCAATTACAACATGTCCACCTGTAGCTACAACATGTCCACCTGTGACTACAACATGTCCACCTGTGACTACAACATGTCCACCTGTGACTACAACATGTCTACCTGTGACTACAACATGTCCACCTGTGACTACAACATGTCCACCTGTGGCTACAACATGTCCACCTGTGACCACAACATGTCCAACTGTGACTACAACATGTCCACCTGTGACTACAACATGTCCACCTGTGACTACAACATGTCCACCTGTGACTACAACATGTCCACCTGTGACTACAACATGTCCACCTGTGACTACAACATGTCCACCTGTGACTACTTCATGTCCACCTGTAACAACAACATGTCCACCTGCTACTACGACGTGTCCACCTGTAACACCAACATGTCCACCTGTTACTGCAACATGTCCACCTGTTACTACGACGTGTCCACCTGTAACAACAACATGTCCACCTGTGACTACAACATGTCCAACTGTCACTAAAACGTGTCCAACTGTAACTACAACGTGTCCACCTGTGACTACAACATGTCCGCCTGTAACAACAACATGTCCACCTGTAACAACAACATGTCCACCTGTAACAACAACATGTCCACCTGTAGCTACAACATGTCCACCTGTAGCTACAACATGTCCACCTGTAACTACAACATGTCCACCTGTCACTACAACATGTCTACCTGTAACTACAACATGTCCACCTGCTACTACGACATGTCCACCTGTAACAACAACATGTCCACCTGTAGCTACAACATGTCCACCTGTAGCTACAACATGTCCACCTGTAGCTACAACATGTCCACCTGTAGCTACAACATGTCCACCTGTAACTACAACATGTCCACCTGTCACTACAACATGTCTACCTGTAGCTACAACATGTCCACCTGTAGCTACAACATGTCCACCTGTAGCTACATCATGTCCACCTGCTACTACAACATGTCCACCTGTCACTACAACATGTCTACCTGTAGCTACAACATGTCCACCTGTGGCTACAACATGTCCACCTCAAGTACAAGCACCTGCAACAACCTGTGCACCTCAAGTACAAACACCTGCTACAACCTGTGCACCTCAAGTACAAGCACCTGCTACAAACTGTGCGACTCAAGCACAACCCACTACCACTGCTGTATCAGAAAAGTGAGTTGATAATTATTTTTGAATATGAATCTTGGGAGATTTCTGAAAAAGAACAATCTAAATGGATTTGTGTACATTCATGGATGTGCCTAAATAAATAAATAACATAAAAACATCTTGTGACTAACCTTATTGACTATTAATAAATGCAGACCTGGGCTTGGAAAAGGTGCTCCTTTGACCGGGAATGGAAATCCCAATCCATCAGTTGGTTCTGGGGATCATCGTAAACCACGAACACCTCTTCTACCGAAGCCCATCAACAACACGTTGTAATTGCTTTCTTCAAATATGTCGATTGCATTCAAAATTGTGAAAGAGAGACTAAGCTTATTATCATGAAGTTATAAAACGTTAATTGAGGAAATCGAAAAAATTGTTTTGATTGTAATTGGTTGGTTTATTTGCATGACTAACAGGCAGCCACCAATCGTAGCAATCAACACTTCTCTTCCTCACCTAGTTAGACATGATGGCTCCTTCATTTCTTATGTTCAGACAACTACTTGTATCACAACAGCAGCCAATTTGACGAGGTAATTTGATTTGTTTAAATTAATAACAATTTGATTATGAACATTGATGAATCTATACACATAATGTAGGACATTATCGGACGTTCACCGAGCCATGTTTGACGTTAATTGGAAGGCTAGTGGTAGAAGAGAGGTCCCTTCAAGTTGCGTACTTCAGTGTTACACAAACCCTCCAGTTGTCAACATGGGATTTCAAAATCCTTGCGATCATTCTCACTTTGGAAAGTATTTCTCTATAGATTCGTGCTCGACTGTGGTGCCTTGCGATCATATGATTCCTGCCTATGAACCTATTTCGAATTTTAATGCTTGTAATGTCAATCATGAACTTGGTCGTTGTTACGAATCAACACCTTCATTAATTGGAGGTAATAGATTCGCAAACCATTCATATTTCCACAGCAATCCAAACAATGAAAATCGCAGGCTTCAAAACATGTTTGAGTTACCTGCGCTTAACTTCAATGGATCTAACATGACTTCCCACTCTGCTATGAAGAAGAATAATTTTAAAAGTTCTCCCTTTACTTGTTCCAATTCAGTCGATGACAGGTCTTTTAAGTCCGCATCCAACAACCCCTTCTTAAAAACGATTTATCCCAACACGTCCAGGAATCACGTTCACGCATGCAACTCCACTTCGAAACCTTCGAAAAATTCAAGATTTTCAAGCGGCTTCATGAAAACTGAAGCGGGTTCAAACGCGGTTTTTACGAGTGCAGTAATTCCGAGCATAGTTACCGTTGTCACGGGAGGAAATTCCGCTGGTGTCTCAAGTTCAACGAAGCCTATTCCGAGTATCAGAAAAACTCTTCTTACAAATAATCTGAACAAAAGACACGTCCAAACAATAGATTATCAGAATCTCAACATGTCAAACGCTGCACAGTTTTCAGATAAAATAGAGAACGCTGAAGAATTCAATAACTTTTGTCGATCGAATTTGGCTCCACTTATTCAGGAAGAAAATCAACAGAGCCAAAAGTCGTGGTTTATTGAGGAAAATTGTGTGCTTCCAACAAAGCTTTCCCAATCTGTCCATGAAAGAAGTATTTGCGTTGAGAACAAACACAGCACCTCGAGAAAGAAACGAAGTAGAAGACGCAGACATTAGTTGCTTTTAGTTCCATATTTCCGACATAAACTGATTAAATAAAATAAGCGTTAATATTAGCGTTCAAATAGATTTGCATTCTGTTCCTGGTTTAAAAATGGCATGATTTAATATGGCAATGTCTTAATATTTGTGGGAAAACTCATCAATCCCCACAAGAATAAAACAAACAAAAAACCTTCTGAAACAGTTTAAATTAGGTTTTCAAGTATCCCAACATCTGCAAATGTTGACCAAATGAATAAAAGTGGTAAAATCAACTCACTGGTTGGTATCAAAAGTTGACAGGATGCCGTTAAACCTAACCCTAGCGGAAAAGTGTCGAAGTTTGCTCATCGGGAGTTGGCTTTTGCTTGTCACTGAACCGTAGCTAGGATTTTTGGAGAGACTGATAATTTGGCACCCCCTAGATCCCCAAATCACTCTTCCCTATGCTACTCCGCTTTCATTTCCGCAAGTGCTGTTTCATAAAAAAATTTTCAAACGTCGCATTGTTTAATTAATCGTGTGTTTCCAATTCACCTATTTCGACAGCAGTCTAGGATGAAAAATTGTCTTCTGACATCTTGTTGCATTCGGTGGCAGAACGGATTCGAATTTTGTTGCGGGAGCAGTCCTGACCATCTAGCTATGCGACGGACATTAACAAAAAATAACAACCAGATACATTCTAGAGTTTGCTAATGTAACCAGTAAAATCTCATATTCTGGACAGAGACAAGTTATTTCATGATTTTTTCGAATGTCAACTAACAGGTGACTCTTGTACTTATACCAACGAGAGAAAGGAATTCATTTGTTTGTGCTTGACCTTACTCTTCAAATAAAGAAATAAATCCAGCCTAGGAAAATCAATCTTTGCCGATTTATTGATTCTTGAGATTGACTTTATTCTACCAAAATGATAAATTGGTGACCAAGCGAGTAATAGTGGTAGTGTTTTATTAATGCCCTCAGCATAATTTGACAAGTATTATTTATTTGATTAAAGTCCGTTGCATAATGTCTAAGCAAGAGAAGTTTTTACAGAGGTCGAACGCCAAGATTTTTAATTGCTCTCACGTGCAATACTATGTACCGGCGTCATTGCATATGTAAATTGCTTTGCATTGTATGGAATTATGATAGAAAAAGATCATTTTGACAATAGCGAATGAGTAAATTGAAATGCATTAGAGTATAAGAATCAACAAATATGTATTGTGATGTATGTATTAATGACAACATCGAAGTTTTAAGAAAAATGTTAAAAGTCTTGAAAGTGCTTAATGCGCATTTTTGTGAAATTGTTTATTATAATATTATCTTTGTGCAAATAAAATAGCATTTCACTCTTAAATTGTCACACGAAAAGCATTTGTGATTAGAAGTTACTAAGTAATATTAAAATTACAGTTTTCTGGCGCTAACAGACTTCAAATTGTATTATCATCTGCTTCCTGTGTTTGGCAGCGATTGGATTACATAGTTTGTTTTATGCGCCGATAGAAGTCAAATGTTAAGGATTGTTGAATAAAAAATTATTAAAAGTCAACTGTGTGTTTAAAACTTGTTGGCGAGAATCCTGATTGTCTTTTGGCCATAGGTATTTCTTCATAAATCGTACTTTTAATACTTAACACATGCCTGAAATCTCCATTAACATGTGTATTGTTAACGGCTTCGGATCATAAACAAATCAAAATGTTTTGTTTTAACTTTATGGTTTATTTGAACAATAATTTGTAAAATTTGTGCGAACAGTGTTTTTGTTGACATGACTTGAGCTGGCAATGATTTTATATATGTACGACTAAGCCGTTGATAAGGTGTTTGGATTAAGTAATTGGCTTTTGGGAGACTGGTATTAGTGATGATTATATTGACATCTGCTCTCACCACATTGCCTGCTATTAAGAATTGTTGTCAAAAGTATTTCCAAAACTTTTATTTGACGTTTGTTTTGGCCATCGTGCTAAAGTATTGAAACAACTTACAGGAAATATTTGTAAAACATTAATGAAAACTCAAACTATCTAACGTTGACATACAGTTGTGATAATACAAAGTATATTTCTACATTTAAGTAACCCTTGCAATGGTTGGCTTCAGAATGGCTGAAGAGAGCATTGAAGTAAATGAAGAAGAAATTATAAGTCATATATATGTCAGTTGCGAGAAGACAGAGTCCGGATTGGTAAAGACATCGGCACTGATCAAAGTTATCGAAACGGCTTCCAATAAGACTGACGATGCAGAGGTATGCCTGTTGTTTTGTTTTGGGTCGTAAAATTTAACATCATTGGCTTACTGTCCTTTATGTAATTCATGAGAATCTGTGTTTGATTTTTATAACAGTTCCATCAAAGACTTCTGGAACATTTTGACAGCAGTAGACAGAATCTTTCATTGGATTTTGATGAAATTCATGAACTGATGACTTCATTTATAAAATCTGCAAAAAACGAAGGAAACTTGTAAGACTAATTAAATTTATGTTAATTTTAAGACTAGTTAGCATTAACAAAAATTGTTGCAGAATATTGCAAATTTTATGAGATGTATGCTGTTAACTTTTGATTGCATTTCACCAGCATCAACAACGAGGTCGAAGTTGTCGAAGAACGTCCTTCTACACGTTCTTTAAGAAGTAAGTCCACTGTGTTGCCATAGAATGTGTTAACGTATCACCTAATAACAATCTTATCCGAGTCGACCATGTTCATTGTTTTGGTTACTCGTTTGTGCAGATCCATCTTCTCCAAACAGCAGCACATTTTCAAGTTCCTCAACGTCATTTAATATGTCTCTGGAGCAGAGTACGAAAGAGTGAGTAGTTCGGAGAATGTTTTGATATTTATGACTGGCGGAAGAGCATCGTTATGTATGTAATGCATGCTAGATGACTTTAAAATTATGTAATGCATGCAAATATGGAAGGGAAGATATTTCTGCAAAACTGGAGCACTACAAATCCTTCAGCATAAAACTGTCGAGCGAGAAGGTGGATTTGCTGAACAGGATAAACATGGTCGAGGACCACGCCGTTCAACTTCAAATGGAAAACAACGCCCTCAATGATTCCATCCGAAAGTGAGTTTCAAACATTTTCCGTTAAACTTTACTCGTTCGTTCACGACGACAAATTAATTGCAGCCTGGAAATGACGAACGAGTCGTTGCAACAGAAAGTGACGGACGTGGAAGAAATGAGATCCAAGTTGATTCGTTATCAGGAACAATGGCTGGAATGCGAGGACAGCATCAGCAGGCTCGAACAAGCCAATCAGAGGCTCAGAAGTGAAGCTGTTGAGGCCAGGTCTAAGGTATGAAATGTGCTTGATGAGTCACTAATTAATCTGACAAGCAATTTTTAAATCGCTTAAACTCTTTCTGCTTTTTCAAATGTTCACTACCGTTACTTAAATACTTCCAAATACAATTTATGACGGAGATTGGACAAAATTCATCACTAGATTGCTGAGCTCTTTGCATCTTAAAAATTTCTTCATTGACAGTTATTCAATTTACTTCGTCTTGAAGGATTGATGGCTATTCATAACTGAGCTGAATTTGGGGTTCATTTGGCCAATTAATGCTGAAACATGATAATTATGGTTTATAATTGAATGAAAGATGATGCAATGTTACTAATAAGAGAATTTCTTATTGTTCAGGTCAACAACATTCTTAAGGAGAGGGATGAGATTGAAGATGTTAACCATTCACTCAGATTAAAGATCACTGAATTGATTGTTGGTGTCCTACTGTTGAACTCGTGCATGGATTTCTCTGCTAATCATTTTATTTCATTTTAGGAGGAAAAGTCAAAATGCGAGAAGAACTTAGACCTGTACAAGATGATGTACATTCAGGTACGATTCGATGGAATGGTTTTAATTCAATAATTTTAATATTCCAAAATTGATCACAGAAAAGTAGTGAGTATGAGGGAGAATCAATGAAATACAAGGAAGCATCAGAAGAAGTCGAAGTGAGTTTTAATGCTTCGATCGTTTGGGCTCAGAATGTACTAAAATCTTTAATTATTTAAGTCTTTGAGTGCACAAAACCGTGAATTCCAGTCGAAACTTGCAGAGACTGAAGAGAAGTTAAAGTAAATAATGGAATTTATTGTAATGATTTCATAATTTTATTTTATGGGCTCAAACATTTTTCAAAATAAACCAGAGACAAGGAACTCGAATTGAATGCGTACATCCAGCAGTCCTCGCTTGGTTCAATAGACGAGGAGGACCTGACAATGAAGCTGATCTCAAAAGACTACAAATCCAGTTTCTTCTTCAAAAATAAGCCGAGTCTTTGTCAAGAATTACAGTCGAGTCTCGTGAGTGGTACCGAACGTTTGCCTCCAAGTGTCCGTTTTTAAATTTGCATTTACAAATACTGCAGATCGATTCTCCCATCTTTCCGACCCCGATAAGGGACCTGGAATTGCAGAGGTTGCTTTCTGAAAGCTCCCGCACCGATTTGAACCCGGACGATTCGTTTGCACCTTCCGATTCCACGACAAGTCGTTTGGTTCTTCGAGACATGGAATTACATGAATCAAACACTCATTTTGTGTGTTTTAATTAGTTTTTGAACATTTACATTCAAGTATTAATTCTTGAACTCTTACATTCAAGTACTAACGTTTGTCCCTCTTTGCAGTTGAGTTTCAAAAGAGAAGCTTTCTTGGAAGGTCTCTCGAACCTGCTGAACATGTCAGATCAGATCATTTTGGATAAGAAAATGAACTCCCTTGCAGATGATTACATGAGCATTATTCAAACTAAAATATCAGCCGATCTCAGGTTCACTTTTTAAGTTATTTCTAAACATGTCTCATTTCTACAAATGTTTCTGCTCAACACGAACTTTTGAGATTTAATATCATTGATGGAAATAGCTTTGAAATGTTGATTTAAATATTACAATGAATACCTGTATTCTGGATTTATAATAAATACTATTTGTGGATAACAATAAAAAATATATTAATGATTTTTGATTTAACACAAAATAATATTTTCTCAGTTGTTTGAACCTTAAAACAAAGATTTCACAGCAATCTGGTGAGTCTCTGCTTGTTTATTCTAATCTTTTCAGAAAAGTGATGCATTTTGAAATTTGATTCTTTTGTAGAAGTAATTGAGAGTCTTCATCAGGAGATTTTTGAATTAAATGAAAAGATTGCCAACATGGAAGATCACCTTTCAACTGCAAAGGAAAGTTCAGAAGGAATCAAAAATGACTTTGAATCTGTGCAGGTGGTAGAAGTTTGCAAGAGAGAAGATGCACTGGAGGAGGCAGGCCTTGAAAGTGGAATCGAAAACTCGAGCAAGTCATCAGGAGATTGTGACCTCAAACTAATGGAAGAGAAGGACAGGACGATTGCTAATCTGGAGTCCACTGTATCCATTCTGGAGGCAGACCTCGAGAGGCAAGTTGCCTTGAACAGATCTGTCGAGATGGAGAAAGAACAACTGACAGAACAGTTAAAGAAGTTTCTTAACTTGGAAGGCACAGGGATTGCACAGACACAATTAGATGGTCATGGTACAGTTCATGTAAGTGATGGACTTACGTTTCAATGGATAACTAGTTTAATGTGAATTTTCATCACCAGAATCAAGAATCTCAATTGACGAATTCCATTGTGGCTAACGGCGAAGGACCGACAAGGTTAATTCGGTCGATCTCGTTACTCAATTCGACACACGTCTGCAGTTTAGTCAACGTTGATTTAATTTTACAGTGCTCAGTTTAGCAGGGTTATGGCTTCAGGAGACTCGAAAGATGTAACTCTTTTTGCTCCCAATCATCATCCAAAGGTACAAACCAGAATTTACAAAGTCCAACTCGAGGAGAACATTACAATCAGATGTTATTTGTTGGTTTGTTGTAGGTTGATTCAAGTATCCAAGAAGCAGTCAGAAGCAGTGAAACAAAGATCAACAACCACCACATTTCCCCAAGGAGGTGCAATTTGAAGGCTTCATTGTTAAAATTAAAATTTATATAAATATAATATATAATTAACCAGCTTAATTATTTTCAACTCAGGAACCCCTTAGGAAGAATGTCATCCTGGTTGTGGGGAGTAATAATCAGCCTCGTCACTGTGGCTCTGCTCGCTCTCAGGGAAGGAAACTTTTCCAGTCTGGTGAGTGCCGTCTCCAGCCTCCTACCTCAACCCGAACTCCGTCACACGTCCACCCCACCCACTTGAATCCAGATTTCAAATAAGGCAGCATCGAAGAATTGTAAATAAACCGAAGAAGTGTGCGTTTTATAATTGTTTTTTTGTCTACTTTTCTTTTATCGACTAAGCTGCAGCTTGATACGTTTGACGTGCTGCTTTCGTGAATTTCATGTCGTTCTGCGAGTTTATGTTACTTTTATGTTCTGCAACATGTGCGGCGAATGGCTTGAATAACATTTTTATTGACCACACTGAACAAATGCAAAAGAATCGACAGTCATACAACGGTGAACATTTACCTAGAACCCATCGAGATGACAACAATTTACCTAACTGCACGAATTAAAAACCATTGTTAATCAAATTATCGTGGAATGCGGCAAATCACGGTCACGGGGAAGGTTTTAATACTGAAACTCGGAACAAAATCATGCCATTATAAGTGTGTGGAGATCAATTGTGGGCGGTAAGGCACATCCTCGGGGTCATCTTGTTGGGGTCCTGCTCTGTTGGAATAGTGGGTCTCACCCGACGGTTGCTCCGAAGAAGCCCTCAATGGCAAGGATGTCTTCGGGCTGATGGTTGGCAACAAGTTGTAGAACACGACTCCAATTATAATGAGCGAGAATGAACCAAAGTAGATGGCATTGAACTGAAATAAACATTTGTTATTGTACTTAAATTATTAAACTTAACGTCATCTCATACAAAATTAAGTTCTGAGAAACTGATAAGGTTGGACATTGCAAGGACTTCTAGCATATCATTTTAAGTGTATCAAGGTACAAGCAGATTAGCTCAGAGCACTCATTACACGTGACAGTAAAAAGCAATGTTTTTTTTTATGTCTTGTAAGCTCAAGCAGCCTGAATGCTTGAAAAGGTTATTAAATGCTATGTAAATGTTAGTCAATTGGAAATCAATTTGCATCTGATGCAGAAACATCCTTAAGAGATCAGTTACGATTACAATTACATGTAAACAGTGTGAGCTGCTAACCTTGTATTTGAAAACAACGAGCCCCACCAGGAGGGAAAAAAAATCCGACGACAGCAAGTTGAGATTAACAGCCATGGCTGAGGTTTTGTTTATTCCGTAAGACATGAAACAATAGAACAAATAAAGGCACACAGAAAACAACAGCAGTGGCAGCCCTAAACAGTTGGGTCAATCATTATCGATTAATTTATTATTCAAAAATTTCTAAAACATGTAATAAGTCATACTAACAGACTTTCAGCAAACCAAAATTTATCTTGTATAACTCCTCTCTTTCGAGAATTGCACTAAAATTATAACAATATGGCAGATATATGGAAGTATTGTCATATATATATATATGTATGATTACAGCAATATCACATTAAATTCTGCATAATCATGATTAAAACAAGCCAAATGTTACTCACAACTGGATGGCACTGACAATACTTCCGAAACATCCAACAGTTCCAAGATATTCTACGGATCCATGGTTACTAATCACAAACTCTTGAGACACATTCAGAATTCCATAAATTATGGCACCAAGAGCCACCAGAATATCACCAATGACATTTTGCAAAACTGGTGCAAAAGGAAATGATAAATATCTCAATGCCTTTATTAAGAATTGTTAATTTTTACTTACTGGTGTTCGACTGTCCCTCGCCAGCGTATCTCTCAGTCAGAGAATCCGCCAGCACTAGAAGGCCTGCTCCCAAAAGACATACAACAACGCCAACGTAATGTGACCATTTGAAAGTGACTTTTAGAAACTTTTTCGACAAAATCAGTACAGTGGGAATCGTCAAACAATCAAGAAGCTGCAACAACACCCTTCGTGGTTAGAATGCACTAAAATAAATGAAAATATTTAAAGATAATGGCAACCTGAACAGAGGTAACAGATGTAAACTGATAGGCCTTAATAACTAAAAAATTGCTTTCCACTTCTAAAATACCAAGAACTAAGTATTTCCATCCCCTCTCTTTCAGAATTGTTTTATAACCAGAGAACCCAACACGAGTAAGATTCCAACTAGTGAATGTTATGGCTAAAAGGACATAGTTGACAAAACTCTGTCCTAAAAATTAATTCAACAAAATTATATTTTGAAAATTGGGTTATTTATTTATTAAACCATTCAATTAACCTATATTTACACCACAAAATTAATGTCAATCAGAATGAACACTAAATTTGATCACTCTGTGAGGCTGCTTACCTGTTGGGATATTTACAGAATTCTCCTGTAAAATACCAGAGGTTACTGCAGTTCCACAAATCAGAATTGAAAGGAATTGTCCAATTACAATACTCTGGACAAATTTCCTAATGGAATATGATACATCTTATTTCTTATTTTGCTTTAAATCACATTAAGTAGGTCACCTCGTAAAAATGTGCTTTTTTACTGCTCTAACAACCTTTCTGGAAAACCCTCCCCTAGATACATTGTCCAATTCATTATCATTGGCTTCGTGCATCTTTAAGCATTCTTCCAATGAAGCAAGAAATGTGTTAAATCCAGGTCTTAAATAGGGTCATTAGTGGGCAGTCACGCGTTCAACTTTAAAAGTTATCAGGTGCAATTGTTATTGAAACAATGAAACTATGCATAAAAGCAAACAGTAATTCAGAAAATCATTTTTATACTTCTATTTTTAAGTTAATAACATTTAGATAATTTTATAGATAATATTGGTCAAAAAAGTTTTATATGTTACCATTGAAATTTTTAATTTGATAAAATAAAATGTTTATGGCTACTTACAAAAATTATCTAGTTTTTGAATTAATTGAAACTAAATATTAATTAACATTACATAATTATAACAGCGACATTAATAGATTACAAGTTAACTTTTCGGATTCTGTGATTAATGTTTGTTTTTAGTCGTGAGACATGTTGCGATCTGGGGTTTTTTCAGTAAGCCAGGATTAATCAATTTTTAATCGATGTAATTTGATGAAATTAGTATTAGTTTGTGGAATTATGTAATGATTTTATTAATTAGTTGAGTAATAGGCAGATAATATGAATTTCATCAAATGACGAGTAGTTTTTTGTCCGATTCATGTTCAATATACAATTACATAAGGGTTATATAATAGCCACATGTTTTGAAACTCAATGATCTTAGCGGGTCATGTTAATTTTCTTGAATACAAAAATATATATTATGAAGTAGACGATTAAAAATGTCTTCTTGCTTTGTTTTGTTAATCAAAATTTATTCCTTCATAGGCTGGTTAGAAAACTTGACAAAAAAACTCTTAAAAGTTACCTAAGTAATTCATAAGTTCAAAATAGATAAAATGATAACATAAGTTGACAAATGAAATAGTGAAAATCATGCATCTTTTTTCTTTGTTGATATATTTTGTGATTAACTTGTAGGAAGTACGTGAAGAATGAAAAGGTCTTTCTATGGCAATTTGAGTGAAGGAGATTTTGATTTGGCAAAGCAAATGCAAAACCCTCTTGGTGACATTGACTCCGGGCTTTCTGCTCTTGACTATTCTGCCACTTCAGATCACAGCAGCACAGATTCTGGATCAATTCTCCAACATTCTTTAAATCTTTCTTCTGTCACCAAATCATCAAAAACCAGTGGTTCTAAGGTGTGAATTCTTGTTCACAGATGCTATATTGTTGTAACATTTGGTTGTTATTTGGCCACAAATATTGCTATTTTCTTCAATAATTATTAAAACCTAACATATTTCAATTGGTATAATTTTGTTTGTAATAACTTTATCGTTGAATTGTTGAACATTGAAGACTCTTGAGGATGACGAGAGAAGGAGGATCAGAAGAGAGAGGAACAAGATGGCTGCTGCCAAGTGCAGACAGAAGCGAGTCGACCAAACCAATATGCTGCTAGAGGTACTTACAAATAAAGAGAATATTATGGTAACAAATGTCTTCATTACTAAGCTGTACAAGACTAAAAATCCTTATAATAAGTAAGAAAGCCTTTGTCGTCAAGCTTCTTATTGCAAAGTAAATGATCAAAGATTCAACTTTCTTTATTTGCAACCATTCTCAAATGATTATTGTGTTTAAACTTAAGATTGGAATGAATGCTTAACTTTTAATCTTTGAATGAAAAGTAAATTAATAAACTTTAAAAGATAAATATGCAGTAAACATGGAAAATATCTCATCAATGATTTAGGGTTGTTGTGTTGCAAACATTCACAGGAGACACAAAAGCTTGAGGCAGAGCAAAGGAAGCTGAAGGAGGACATTCAAAATTATGAAAAGCAAAAAGAGGAACTCGAGTTTATCATGGAGTCGCATCTTTTGCACTGCAACATGAAGAAGGAATATGCTTCCGTGGGAAGATCGACACCTGTTCGCATAAAAACCGAGGAGAGCGTCGCAAACTCCGTCGAGGAATCCGTTCGCCTTTTTGCAGACGATCGAGATTCGAACAAAACATCTCTGGCCCTGAAATCGGAGAACGGAAAGCAGTTTCTGGTGCTTCATTCGAGTGCGGAAAACGAGCCTTCCGTCGGTCGGGAAATAAAAACCGAGACGTGTTCCTCCTCGGAAGCGGCCAAGAAGAAGCTCGTTTCTGCCGATCTGCCGAAAGAACGGGGCGAGGCGTCGAGGCAGGCGACGGTCGCGAGACCGAATTTTTTCACCGGTTCGACCAGGTTGGGAATCGATTCCGGCTCGAGCAACAAGCAGCAGGGCACGCCGACCCTGTTCGCCATCGGACTCGAACCCATGATCGACGGCCACACGGGGCTCACTCCGATCGCCGGCCTTCCCCCGTTCGCCGTGTCGGGATCGCAGATTCTCCTCACGCCCGTCATATCGCTGCCGACGGATTCCTTCCAGAACTTGCAAGCTCCGGTCTGCCCTCCCCCGTCCTCGAGCAGTTAGTAGAATTCAAAGGACCCCCCACCACGGTACTTCACTCGCACGGCCTTCCACTGCATTTGCAAAGCTTTTTCGGAGTTTCCCGACGGTTTTTGCGACTTTTGAATTTCTGTCGGTCCGTTGTTTCATTAGAGGTTGAACAAGTTGCCTTGATCGTAAAATCATTTTCGGGTGTCGGTTCGATTAGTCGTGCGGTTATCGTTATTTTTAGCTGGTCGTCATCTTTTAACACGTGCTGATCGATAATGCTGCAAGAACTCATTTTTGATTCGAAACCGAGATCCATGTTTCTTTCGCGACTTAAGTTCTTACGAGTTGTGTTTTGTCGTTACATTTAACGTTAAGTTTGAATTGCTGTTTTAAATATTATTCTTTAGATTGCATGGATGTTTTTGCAGAAATTAAGAATTGCTTTTAATAAATTCAGATTTTATGGATTTGTGCATCTCCAACAAATTTTGCATTGAAAAATTATTTCTATTTATTTTGCTGCTTTGCTTTTATGTTAAAATAAGTTTAGTGTGATTTGTTCATTGTAACATTGGTCTTATTGGGATGATTCTGAAATTATTCAGTTTGAGAATATCATGAGTATGAATTTTTAGTAGGTGATAATGATTCCGAGTAGCAAAGAGCACTTTGGGAGCACTGCAGATGTTTTTCATTGAAGTCTGAACATTCGGTACGTTGGGTGTGGTCATTAAAGGGTTTCGAGCTGGGATCATACGAAGTGTGCATGCAGGGCATGCAATAAAGGTTATGATGTGTGCGTGGGTATTATTGATTATTATTAATAATAATTATTATCATAATTATAACGTGCATAATTAATCAATGTAAATGCCTTCATGCACACCTGGCATGCGAGTCGGTTCGGAAGGCGTAGTTTCTGTACGCGTAGGTCGCTGTGCATCGTGTTCGAAACCCAATGTTTCTTGGGAAACTTCGTAGAAGTTGCTTTCCCGACATCCTGTTGAGGTCAATGCGGGTGGTTAGGTAGTCAGTAAAACACATCTGAACAGAACGAAAAGCCGGCTGCTTAAAGTTACTTGTAATGAGTAAGATCGTGACTTTAGTGCAAGAACAAATATTAATAAATAGAATAATAAATACTACTACCACCACTACTACTACTAATAATAATATTAATAATTAAACCTCAATAATAGTCATTATTTATTATCAACGATTATTTATTAATAACAACTATTCGATATCTAACTCCATGATGTCGAAGAACCCCTTGACTTGTACGTAATTCAATGGAAGCTTGGGTCTTCGTTAAAATTACTCTGCTGAATTTATGCAGCACTTAAGTTGAACTACAGCTGCCTGTTGTTATGTTTATCTTTACATTTGACTTCATTTATCCTTAAACCTCCCAAGGATTAGACAAATGTCGTGTATATCCGAATTTACAAACTCATAAATTGAGTCAAGTAGATTCCATTTTATCTAAAAAAATTCAAAACATCATTTGCAGGAAGGAAGTCTGACTTGTTTAAACTGGTTTGGCACGAGTTCAGATAAACGTGCTTTTAAAAATTAATGACTGCAGCTGAAGTATTGGCTAAGATCAGCAGATGGTTGACTTTATTTAATAACTCCATTGTTTTTCTTCAACTTATTGAACTTATTAGTTAATCAATAATTAAACAGTAAAATTAATAATCCAACGAGGTTGCATGCTTAGGTTATTTTTGGTGGATAGTTCAAAATAACTCGATGAAAAGAACAAAAATGAATGCTTGATTAGCAGCCTCGTATAAACCGTTCATAAGTTTATTATCAGTTTATTAAGGTCAGTGACCTTGTGCTGTCGTGTGGCGTCCTCATCCTTTGGAATGACTCTTTAAAACTGAGACTTTTGCGTTAAACGCAGAACACGCGAGTGTCCGGCGTCTCGAACTGCATATACTCTCCTGGGGAACTCATGCTTCATTCATCCAGAATGAATCCAGAATGAATCCATGCATGCATCGCTTGATGGATGGACTCTCTTCCGATCAACCCATGTGCCATCTCCTGACGTCCACACACGATCTTTTCGAGCGATTAAACACGGAGAGCAAATGCTTCCTCGTCATCCTCCATACGTCGTCATTCTGGAGCTTGTCAATTCAACTTTTGTGTGAACTTAACTAACATCATCATGTGGATCGTAGTAATAAATTATTACTAAATAAATTCTTTTTGGAACTTTTCCAATTCAGGTAGGTTATCGAATGGAATTAATGGAATTAAGTTTTAAGTTTTTTGATTTAATGTTTTGTCACTGTTATTCAATAATAATGTTTTTGTGTATTTTAGCAGATTTTTTGAGTGTCGGATGTATCAGGATAGGATGCGAAGGCACTTATTAAACGATCCACCATTTATATAGCGCCCTACCCGAGGGCGCTCCCTGGCGGTGCGAGCTGGGTTGCGAACACGACACGTAACGACTGTTGCTTTCACCGCCGTTCGCAACCCTCTGAGCTAACTCGCACGCAGAGTTATAATATTCCTTAATATTAAGTTTAATTTAGACTTAAGACAAAAAGATTCAGAAGTAATTGGCGCATGCCAGTGATAAGTTCAGGTAGAAAATGGTTCTTTAAAGTTAACACTTTGGCAACCCGTGCGACCGTAAAATTGGAATCCAATTATCTGCGGACGTGTTTCTTCCAATTGAAACTGGATATTGTTACGATACCTTTCGTGTTGTTGATGGGATAGACGTCTTAAAATTTGCAAATTAAAAGATTTTGCAACGAAGTATTCAAACTTGTAATAATCCAATTTATTTAATACTCGACTAAAGCTAAAGGAGCATCCTCATCAATTATTTAAAATTCTGTCACCAAGGCCTTAAATAAGTGATGATGATGATCGGCAAGCTATTTTCCGGACATATCACTTAAAACTTCTAAAAAAAAAATACCGCAAACCTCGATAAAATGAAATTATTTTTTCAACAGTTAGAAGTCAAAAGCAAGTGAATGTTATCAAGAAAGATGATCATTGCACTCCTAGGAGAAATACATCCTTTTCCACATCTAATAACCTTCATTCCAGGTGCGCATCACTTAAGTTTGGCCCCCAATTGGGTGATCTACGCGCGTCCCACGAGTTTTATCTTTCAGTTATATAAAGACTGCCATCGTTCTGCTTCGCTGGAATTTAATTGAAATTTAAAAAAATTCTAAAACAATTGTAATTCTAAAGTACTTTGCACTCAAGAGCTCGTAGTCGAAGTTTTGAAAGAAGAAAACATTAAAATTCACAAATGACAAGTGTTGCCTCTTGGTTGCCATTCGTAAGAGCAACCGCCATTGGTTGGCTGCCCCTGGTGAGGCACCCAGTTCCTCCGTTGCGATTAGGAAACCAAGAGCCGAGAGTGGACACGAGAATTAAAATCAACGTCAGCGGTCAACGCTTTGAAACCTGGAAAAACACGTTGGAAAAATTTCCAGATTCACTTCTCGGCTCGGACGAGAGGGAGTACTTTTACGATCAAACGAATGATGAATACTTCTTCGACAGAGATCCCGATTTGTTTCGATACATCCTCACTTATTATCGCACCGGAAAGGTCCACTATCCGAAGAGAGCTTGTCCAGATGAATTCGAACAAGAATTAGCCTTTTTTGGGCTCGTTGCTGCTGACGCCATGGGGGATTGTTGCTACGAGGAGTACAAAGACAGGAAGAAGGACTGCCAGGAGATGAACGCTGCCGACGGCTCTGGTTTCGGAAAAGACGAATGCCAACCGCTGCCGAAAGATGCCACTCTGCGTCAGAAACTGTGGCACGCTTTTGAATATCCACACTCAAGTACTTCCGGTAAGTTTAATTCGGAGACATTTTCTTACTAAGCGATGTTTGGAGTTAATGTGTGGAGAAAATTTAAAAGTTTAAATATTTTATTATAATCATTAAATAAATAAAACTAAATGGGAATTGTAAACAAAAGTAAATTTTGATGAAGCGGAGAGAAGCCATCTCTTATTTCCCGCCATCACGGCATCTTGACGTCATAATTGTGTCAATGCCAGTTTTATCAATGTAATTCCATATCCCTGTTCGTTGTATAAACAAATGGAAGCCAATATTCTGCAAACATTTACTGGCACGCAGGTCTGTCATAATTTCGACAGGTATGCTGCTTTATTACGTCACCGGTTTCTTCATCGCCAGTTCCGTTCTGACCAACGTCTTGGAAACCGTTCCTTGCCCAGTTTTGTACGGAAGTGGATCGAATGAAGACAGAGAAAACCTTTCGTGTGGCGAGAGATTCGAGACGGAGTTGTTCTGCGTGGACACCTCCTGCGTGCTCATCTTCTCCGTCGAATACATTCTCAGACTCTTCTCATCTCCCGATCGCATGAAGCACCTGACGAGAGTCATGAGCGTCATCGACGTGGTGGCAATCCTTCCCTATTACATCAGCCTGGGTTTGCCAGACAACAAGGAACTGAGCGGTGCTTTCGTTACTCTGAGAGTGTTCAGAGTTTTCCGAGTTTTCAAGTTCTCTCGCCACTCGCAGGGCCTCAGAATCCTCGGTTACACGCTTCAAAGCTGTGCCAGAGAGTTGGGCTTCCTCCTTTTCTCCCTGAGCATGGCCGTCGTCATCTTCGCCACCGTCGTCTATTACACCGAGAGGAACGTACCCAATACCAAGTTCACCAGCATACCCGAAGCCTTTTGGTACACCATCGTCACCATGACGACGTTGGGGTAATTTTTTAAAGTTTTTGTTTTCAAAGCTACGAGGAAATTTTATTGAACATTAGTCATTCCTTTCAATGGGGAGTGGGATTTACTCATGACGAACAAGTCATCCCGTCTTAAATGCTTTCATTGCACGATCTTTCAATCTTTCCTCCGGCAAAACATCAATTTAACACAGGCGACTAGATTACTTGAAAAAAAAATATTTTAATAACTTTTCCATGACATTAAGACGCCATCAATAAATGCTTTCATGCCTCAATTCACACTATCTAAACTGCCACCTGTTAACTCCAGGTATGGGGACATGGTGCCCCAAAGCGTGGCAGGAAAGTTGGTGGGTGGGATTTGTTCCCTGAGTGGGGTGTTGGTCATTGCCCTCCCTGTGCCAGTCATCGTCTCCAATTTCAGCAGAATCTACCAACAGAATCAGAGTTCAGACAAAAGGGATTCTCATAAAGTAATCTCTTTTTATTTTTGTTTATTAAGATTTAATATTGTCATTATTATTATTTTTATTATTTTTATTACTATTATTTTTTTAAATTAAATTTTCAAACTTGACTATTAATGTATTATTACTTCATCACTTTAATGAAAGAGTTTTAATAATAATACTGACTATAATAATGTAATAATGCTATTTTATAAAATAATAAATTATTAAGTATTTGGGTTGAGTGGAATTTCATGTAGCATTAAGAAGTGAATGAATGAATGAACGAACGAATGAATGAATGAATGTTGCAAGATGTTAACTCTTGAGAGTTTCCTTTCAGTGCTTCATTTACGTTTTCATGAGGGAGCATGTGTTTTCTCTGTCACTATTTTATGATGCAACGCCATCTTGTTATGAATGTCACAAGAAATGTAACAAAATAAATAATAATATTAATATTAATAATAATAATAATTAATACTTAAATTATAACTAAAGTATATAATAATAGTAATTAAATTATAATTAGTTATTTTTATTAATTATGATCAAGCATCATTTAATAATAATAATAATAATAATAATATAATAATAATAATAAATAATAATAATAATAATAATAATAATAATAATCATCTGAATAATATGAATCAAAATAATAATAACATAGCAATAAAAACTATTATTACTATAAACATTATATCATATTTATTATTTAATTATTTATGTAATAATAATAATAATAATAATAATCATTAATACTACAATCGTACAACAATTGTCAATTTAAAGTACTAACTGCTAACTCGGAGGATGTAAATTATTGAAGGAGGTCCAATCAAGCGAATCTCACAACTAGTGGAAACCAACGGTTCTAGTGGAAGTGATGATGACAATGACGATGACTTTGACGATGATGTTGAAAATTATAAAAAAATAAATAATTATAACAAAATTAATAATAATAATAATAATAATAATAATAATAATAATATAATAATAATAATAATAATAATAATTAATAATAATAATAATAATAATAATAATAATAATAATAATAATAATAATAATAATAATAATAATAAATAATAATAATAATAAGTTAATTATTACAATACGCCAATAGCGCTTTGATCATTTACATATCAACGTTATCCATAGACGATGTGTGGCGTTGCAAGTTGGGTTTCGAACAAGACTCGTTACGACTTCCATTTACAATCGCTCGCAGGAACGCAAACCCTCTGAGCCAACTTGCACTGCAATGATGATTATGATGATGACGACTACAATGATGATGATGACGATGATGACGACGATGGTGATGATGATGATGTTGACATGTTATTCATGTAGGGATTCGGTGATTCAGCTAATTTCCTCCACTTTATTTGCTTCAGTTGAGATTGCAACCCCCATTTCGAGGAGCATAAGTTACGGCGACTTAAAAAGGTTTTGTTTTTGTGCGAAAACCTCATTCCACTGGATCTGATCGTCGGGACGAGCGATGGATGGCTTGGTGGTTGAATGAAGATGCATTCACGATGAAGCTCTGAGCAGTGATTTCTCATAATTTATTCATGACTTTAAAACCCCGCTCATCAACGATTGGCTGATATTTATGGATCGAATTTAAAATTCCTATAACAGTCTTTCAATTCACTAAATAAAAAGACCTACTATTGTCAATTTTCGTCATCGTCATCATCATCAGCGACATCATCATCATTCATCATCATCATCATCATCATCATCATTGTCATCGTCATCGTCATCGTCATCGTCATCATCATGATCATCGTCATCGTCATCGTCATCGCCATCGTCATCATCATCGTCATCGTCGTCATAGAACCCATTAAAATGGATTAGGAATGTGAAAATGTAATCTTATTTGAGAGATTTCATCTTGAATTTCTTCGAAAACGAGGTTACATTCAGTGACGTCATCGTTTGAAACTTCTAATTGGTTCGTTATTTCGGTGTTATTTATCAAATTATAAACTCATTGGGGCTTACTTTGCTTTATTTCCACCGTTTAATTGGTATATTTAATTAACAGCTATAATTAATTAGTTGTCATAATTAATCACTATTATTAGTCATCGAGTAATTGATATAACTAAATAATTGTTATACTTTTATGATGTTTAATTCTACTTAATCATTTTAGCAATTTAGCGTGAAACAATTTCAATGTAAATATTCTTCATTCCTATATCTCAAAATGCAAGCTTGTACGAAGGTGAATAAATATCCGGGAAACATAAATCATGCTTGGTTTCCATGGGAACGTAATGAATCCATCCGAGACATGCTACGATTTACTTTCTTCAGGATTAGAATGTTAGACGTTCGAATATTAATTTCCTGATGTTGTTGTTGTTGTTGTTGTTGTTGCTGCTGCAAGTCTTAATATTTCCATTTTATTTCCGAACAATTCCTTAGCTCTTAGAACTCGTTAACTGTGACAACTGAAACTTTCATTGAAAGTGAGGTCATAAAAATGTAAAGAAATTTAATTCAAACTGTAATCATGAATGTAGTGAATGTAATCATTTTGTCGACAGAGGGCCAGACAGCAGCAAGCAAAACGCACCAAAGAGGGTGCCCTGAAGAAATTTCTGAACACAAAACAACGAATAAACGAACGAATCGCCAAGCTGGATCATCAACAACAACAACAACAACAACAACAACAACAGCAGCAGCAACAACAACAACAACAACAACAACATGAAATGAAACTCGAAAGTAATTCCCTACGGGTTCCTGGGAATTCCCAAGTTCTTTCCTTTCTTCCGACTCGAGAGTTCGATTCGTTCCAGTTGCAGCATCACCACCTCCTCCTCTGCCTCGAGACAGTCACGGTTCGTTGTTGTTGTCAATCAATTCGTTGTTGTTGTCAATCAATTCGTTGTTGTTGTTGTCAATCAATTCGTTGTTGTTGTCAATCAATTCGTTGTTGTTGTTGTCAATCAATTCGTTGTTGTTGTCAATCAATTCGTTATTGTTGTCAATCAATTCGTTGTTGTTGTTGTCAATCAATTCGTTGTTGTTGTTGTCAATCAATTCGTTGTTGTTGTCAATCAATTCGTTGTTGTTGTTGTCAATCAAATCGTTGTTGTTGTCAATCAATTCGTTGTTGTTGTCAATCAATTCGTTGTTGTTGTCAATCAATTCGTTGTTGTTGTTGTCAATCAATTCGTTGTGTTGTCAATCAATTCGTTGTTGTTGTGTCAATCAATTCGTTGTTGTTGTTGTCAATCAATTCGTTGTTGTTGTTGTCAATCAATTCGTTGTTGTTGTCAATCAATTCGTTGTTGTTGTTGTCAATCAATTCGTTGTTGTTGTTGTCAATCAATTCGTTGTTGTTGTCAATCAATTCGTTGTTGTTGTTGTCAATCAATTCGTTGTTGTTGTTGTCAATCAATTCCTTGTTGTTGTCAATCAATTCGTTGTTGTTGTTGTCAATCAATTCGTTGTTGTTGTCAATCAATTCGTTGTTGTTGTCAATCAATTCGTTGTTGTTGTTGTCAATCAATTCGTTGTTGTTGTTGTCAATCAATTCGTTGTTGTTGTCAATCAATTCGTTGTTGTTGTTGTCAATCAATTCGTTGTTGTTGTTGTCAATCAATTCCTTGTTGTTGTCAATCAATTCGTTGTTGTTGTTGTCAATCAATTCGGTGTTGTTGTCAATCAATTCGTTGTTGTTGTCAATCAAATCGTTGTTGTTGTTGTCAATCAATTCGTTGTTGTTGTCAATCAATTCGTTGTTGTTGTCAATCAAATCGTTGTTGTTGTTGTCAATCAATTCGTTGTTGTTGTCAATTAATTCGTTGTTTACAAATTTAGCCGCTTCGATATGAATATTTAAATTAATGCTTACAAACTTAACTATAGCAGGGATAATTAATAATAAATAATTAAGCTTTGTTCGCGAACAACATAAGCTAATGAATATTTATCAGCAGTAACAAAAACAAACGATATTACTTTATTATTGTTATTAGACGAGTAATGTGCTTTTGGCAACAACATGGGCATCGTCATCATCACCAGCATCACTGAAAGCTTTAAGTTGAAGAAGCATTAACACGGTTGTAAAATAACTCGTGGACATAAAATTATTATTGACTTAAAATAATTATGGGCTTAAAATAAATATTGACTTAATATAATTACTGACTTAAAATAATTATTAAATTAAAATAATTATAGACTTCAAATAATCATGGACTTATGTAATGTTTAAGACATGTTCTGTAAAACATTCAACTCTTGACTTGGATTTTGGTCGACAAAATCTGAAGCTCTTATTAATTTTTATTCAGAAGGAAGAAATAAATAAAATAAAATTTAGAATTAATTGATAAAATAAAAATAAAATTAGAATTAATTGATAAAATAGAAATAAAATTAGAATTAATTGATAAAATAAAAATATTTTTAAAAAATAGATGTGTACGTTCAAGTGCGAATGCATTAGTAATAAGCTCGTTGACGACGGCGATGATAATGATGATGATGATGATGATGATGATGATGATGATGATGATGATGATGATGATGATGATGATGATGATGATGATGATGATGATGATGGTGGTGGTGGTGGTGATGATGATGATGATGATGATGATGATGATGATGATGATGATGATGATGATGATGATGATGATGATGATGATGATGATGATGATGATGATGATGATGATGATGATGATGATGATGATGACGATGACGATGACGATGACGATGACGATGACGATGACGATGACGATGATGATGATGACGATGACGATGACGATGACGATGACGATGGACGATGACGATGACGATGACGATGACGATGACGATGACGATTGACGATGACGATGACGATGACGATGACGATGACGATGACGATGACGATGACGATTGACGATGACGATGACGATGACGATGACGATGACGATGACGATGACGATGACATGACGATGACGATGACGAGACGATGACGATGACGATGACGATGATGATGATGATGATGATGATGATGATGAATCATGACGAGATGGCGAGAGGAGGTGGAAAAGAATTTTAAATCGCATTTTAATAACAACTTAATATAGTTTGATGAATGAATATAATTGAATAACATAGCGAATGAATTTTTCAGGATTATTCTGTAAACCAATAAAATTTGCAAATACATAAAAGGAGATTACATTACCATTTAATGATTGGTCAACCAATAATTGATCGACCATTAATTAGTCAACTAATGATTGATCAAACAATCAATAATCAACCAATGATTGATCAAACAATCATTAAACAACCAATGATTGATCAAACAATCATTAATCAACCAATGATTGATGAAACAATCATTAATCAACCAATGATTGATGAAACAATCATTAATCAACCAATGATTGATCAAACAATCATTAATCAACCAATGATTGATCAAACAATCATTAATCAACCAATGATTGATCAACAGTGTAGCAGTCAATCAAAGTCAATCAAACAGAGTCACACTTTACACAAAACGAGATCACAAGCCACGTACATTGCAATCGACATCATGATTTGTCAATCCTGTCCTGCTTCGTTTCCAAGCATTCCTTCTCTTATTCGATGCTTTTACGGAGTTTCTGAATAAATTATTTGAAATTAAATCCGATCTCACGTTAATAAATGCGAAGTAATGTTCACGACGATGACGATGATGATGGTGGTGGTGATGATAATAGTGATGTCGACTATGACGAGGATGATGATGATTATGATGATAATAATGGTGCGTCCGAACAAACACCTTCTCATCCCATAGGGATTTTCAAGGCATTATTTTGTGTTTTTTTTATGATTAAACAAACATTAATACTTGAAAAGATCACAAAGTGCCTTTTATTTAAGTAACAAATTATTTGTATCAATTATTATTTTATTTTATTAATTAAAATGATTGTAAAGTATTTTGGCATATTAATTAAAAATAATATTACTCGAATAATATTTAAATTATTGATGTAAATATACGAATATAAGTTTGTGATATTTGTTAAACAAGAAATGAGGTCATCTGTCAATTTCACTTTCAAACGTGACCAGGCCCGTAATGGGGTGGTGGTGGTTTATGGGTTCAAACCCCCGAAATATTAAAAAATATTTTAATTGTAAATTTTATTGATTAACATCATAAACATCATTAACTTCTTAAAATCTTCAATTCAACTTTATTTATTATTATCATTTGACTTTGATTTTTAAAAAATAAAAAAAATGAAAAATCATCAAAACAAATCGATCTGGCAGAACGGACCTGAAAGTGAATTTAAACCTGCATGGAAGATTTTGAGAGAAACATAGAAACATGTTGAATGTTCATGAAGCGATGTTGGGTTGCTTTGGAAATAATTGTTGTTATCAATGGCGATATCACAAATTATTATCAATAGTGCTATACTAATGAAGCAATTACAAAGCATCAACAATAATTACTGTCAATAACAGTGTAACTAGAAAAACATTAACGACAATAATTGTTAAATACTGCTGCTGTAACCAAGAGGTGACTAATTAGAGTTTGAAAAAACGCAGGGATGTTGGTGTTGATGTCGAATGCATCAACATTTGCAGTTCATGTTTCAGTTTATGTTTCAGTTCATTTTTCAGTTTATGTTTCAGCTCATGTTTCAATTTATGTTTCAGTTCATGTTTCAGTTTGCCTCCTCAGTAAAGAGGACTTTATTTTCCCGTCAGAAAACATTCAACTTGCACAAATAACTCAGGCAAACGAAAGGTTTCCAGTGGAGAAGTATTTATTCGACTTTTAAAATTCTTTAACTGACCATGCATTGCTGCCTCATCATCACCATCGCAATTGCTCGACTAAACTGTGTAACTGAATTTTGGTAGCGTTTTGTAATTTCGTGAAAATGTTTGAGAAACAATTCCGTTGCATTGCTGTATGACATGTACGTGGATGACAGCGTTCGTGCCACAAAACCTGTTTGCTACTTTCCATCCATTTGCTCGAATGATCCCGAGGCACAAATACTTCGAAGCAATTCCAAAGAATTTTCTGCACGTTCTGTGAAGCATTTTATGCAGCAACAAAAGTCGCAGATAAACGAACTAATTTTGTTAACTTTCATCACCAACAGAAACCCATCTCATGAAAAATGGACGAAACTATTTTTTACTCTTTTGAATTATTTTATGCACTAAAAAACATTGCAATGCAAGGATATAATGAAGTAGAAAAATTAGGGATTCATGAGGAGTGAAAAATGTGAATATAATAATGATTAATTTCACATATTTCAGGGCCCTTGAGAGAAAAAGATACCTGTCCGAGACCTTTTCTAGTCACATCTAAATGATTCAGTTGCAATGCAACTGTTGCATTAGATATATGTTCAGAAGAATCAGGAATCCAGTTTAAAAAGATTACTAGTAAGCTTAGTAAGATTACTAACTAGCAGCAACTAGCAGTTTCCTAACACTTCGACAGGGATACTCAGACGAGTTTCCTCCGTAATCAAACGTTTCGGTCTTTTGATTTTCCTGGCGTTTTTGGGGGCGGGCCGCATCCTGTAATTAGCTGGATGCCCCTGCCGTTTTTTTTTATCTCTCGGGTCTCAACGCTCACCGCACTAGTTGGCCTTCTTATGCAGGTTATTGCTGCCTGGTCTGGAACGTTTACGAAAGCTTTCAGGTCTTCAGGTCGCACACTACCTGCTTTGAACGTACAAACTTCGACCAACTTCACAAACTGCGAGGCTCTCGTTGGCCTTTTTTTTTGTCGATCGCATCCACACCAGTTGCCTACGGAGGTCATGAAAGTTCTCAGTGGCATCTTCACAGTGTGTACTTAATATATTCAAACCGAACCTTATAATTTCTTTGTAGTGGCAACTGGAGATAGAAAATTTCGGGGCTCGACCACGGTCCTTCGCGCGATTGCGGTTTGGTTCGCAGTTTTTAGTGCTTTGCCAGCCCGCGATCGACCTATTTCTCCTGCCAATACCTCGTCTCTCAACCAATGATTTGGCCCCGTCGTTCGGTGGATCACCGGAGACTGGCGGCTTTCTCCGACTTTCCTGAAGTGGTCTTTTAAGACTTCCTCTGGCTCCTCATGTGCTAGATCCAGAATGATGTCACTTCTGACATCAGACATTCTTCTCATAGCTTTTGCTCTCTCTCGACAAGACAATCCAATCTTCGTGATATACAAGTGTGCAGCGAAATATTACTAAAATCACATTACGTTGATGTAAGCCTGTGAGGTTTTAATATATTTGTAAGGACACCTGGAATAAAAAGTAGAGAACAAAAAATGCTATAAAATGCTCGGAAATCATTATTTTTCAGCTAGGGGCTAGTTTGCCTATTTAGAAAAATGTTTAAGTACACATTCAAGAAGACCAGATTTAGGGGACTCCATCCCTAGATGAGATTGTAAGATGGCGCCAACTTTTATCATCAAAGCAACAATAGAAAATTCATGCGTAATTACCCATTTCTGTTTTGAGCTTAAATGTTCATGGGCCCCTTAAACTCATACAGGCCCCAGTGCGGCTCACCGGCTGCATCCCCTCTCATGGGGCCTGGCATATTGAATAAATGATTAGGTAATAATGAGCAGGTAATGTGATATACATATTGAATAAATGATTAGGCAATAATGAGCAGGTAATGTGATATGCATATTGAATAAATGATTGGGTAATAATGAGCAGGTAATGTGATATGCATATTGAATAAATGATTGGGTAATAATGAGCAGGTAATGTGATATGCATATTGAATAAATGATTAGGTAATAATGATCAGTTAATGTGATATGCATATTGAGTTCCCAACACGCTAACGAACATGACATCACACCCCTAATTGATTTAGGCCTTGATTTGTGGCTTCAATTTCTTCCTCAACACACTCAGCAACCATTCGTTGTATCCTCCGTGAAGTAATATTTTATGACAATATCGCAAATAAAAACATTTAAATATTAAATACTGAAAATACATTTATTTGAAATAATAATTATTATTTCTTTCTAAAGATTTAAAAATAATTGAAGAATAATTTCCGGAGAAACTAAATTAATTGGATTTTTAATCCTCACAATTGATTCAAATAATTTATAATTTATTAATTATTATTAAATATATTTTTCATAATATTTAACCATAAATATACTTAATTCAACTTTAATTGGAAACATTTAGATATTGGTAATTCAGGTTCAAAAATAATATTAATTTTGCTTTGTTATTAAATAAATAAATATATATATTTGTTTTAAATTTGATTCAAATAGTTACAATTAATTAGGTGCAAAAAATGCTCGAAGATTTAAAATAAGAAATACTGCAGCAACATATATATATATATAATGTTTTTATTTGTAATTGGAGTCCGTAAAGGCTATCTAAATAATGGTGGAATTACAAAACATTAACAATAATAATTACTCTTATCAATGGTGATATTACAAATTACCATCAATAGTACCATTGTAATGATGCAATTACAAAGCATCAACCATAATTAATGTTAATAATGGGGTAACTACAAAACATTAATAATAGTAATTGTTAATAATAGTTTAACTACAAAACATTAATAATAGTAATTGTTAATAATAGTTTAACTACAAAACATTAATAATAGTAATTGTTATTTACTGCCGCTGTAGCCAAGAGGTGACTAGTTTGAGTTTGAAAAATTGCAGGGAACCGAAATTTACGACAGAAAACAGTCTAGGATTAGTTTGCCTCCTCAGTATGGTTTCATCCCTCAGAAGTTGTTTTTACACCCCAAACAACGACACCTCTCATGCTGTCCATGCTTCCCACTGCATTCTTCAACTGCCGAGGTGAGCCTTAAAAATTATTCAATTTCTCTCAACAATTCCTAGTTCTCATATTTTTAATTCCTTCCTTCCATAATTTCGGTTTACCAATAAAAAAAAGCAAGAATTTTCACAACGTGGAAGGATTTTGATGAATGGACTGAAGAGTCAGAAAAAAGATGCAAATATATTCTCGTGCGCCGATGATTTTATATTTTCCTGCAAATCTAATCATAGCCATTCATAAAACATTTTTATTTTCCATATCTGTTGCGTCAACAAATAATTCAATTACCAGAAATATTTGAGTTAATAAAAATATCTGAGTTATTAAAATATTTCAGTTATTAACAACCATTTCAGGACAACAGCGACCAACTGCGACCAACGACGACGAACAGAAACATTCCCCAACGCAGATGCAGGTCGACGAAACTCGGGAAAGAGTGTTCAACGTCGAAAGTCAAACCGCGTCGATCCGACCTCAACTACGAAGGACAAACTTTGGAAGAATCGAATCCTCTCATCGTCCTGAGCCTCGATCAAAGCGAACAATTGGACTTCTTCCCGACGAACGAAAGCACCATGGAGACCTCTTTTCACCTCTCCATGAATTCATCCATCGTCGAAGGAGTCGAAAGAAGTCAGTCCACCTGCACCTCGGTTCTTGAAGTTTGTTGACGAAATTGTGTCAACAACATTACAACAACAACATTGCATCAACAAGAACATTGTACCAACAACATTGTATCAACAACATTACAACAACAACATTGTACCAACAACATTTCAACAACGGCGACGACGACAACACCCTGGCGATTCGTTCTGAGGAAATGCAAAATGTTTTCACTTCTTCAAATTTGAAGGACTGCTTTGTGAATCTTCGTCTTCGGCAACAATTTTACATTCAATTTTACATTACAAGTATTATTTTCTATTAAACTTCTTATCCGCACAAAACATTTTCAGCATTGAATTATTTAATGCCAGTTTTTACAATAGCTTCATAAAACGTCTCATAAAATCTGCACCCATCGAGTCGTTTTAGAAAATAGATTTTATTCGTTAAAGCTTTCTTGTGAGGACGTTAAAACATAAAATGTAGAAATATGCATTTTATTTCAACTCAAAATATCAGCAACATTGGAGGAGATACAATGATGACATAATATATCAATCATTAATTGTTCGTTAATTCATTAGCTTTTTAATTCATTAGTTCTTCAATTCAAAGCAGCAAATAAATAATTGTTACCACTGAAACAGCAACATCCAATATTTGTTAATTTACAAATAGTAAATTACAATTGTTTTAAAACAAATCCTTCGTTATTATTAAAGCTTTATCAACTAATTTAAATTTAATGTTCTTTTTTAATCTTGATTCGGAGTGCAATAATTATTTAATGTTCTTTTTTAATCTTAATTCGGAGTGCAATTTTCATCTCCTATCAAATAATTGATCCAAAAATGATTGTCAGGATTACTTTTTTAAAATGTCCATATTTCCCATTTGGAAATCCGAGCTTAAAAATCTCCTAAAGTAATTCAAAAAGTAAAACTGAACTGGCCAAGAAACGATTAACAAGTTACCAGCGAAAGCCAATTAAACCATATAAAGTTGGTATTATAAATCAAAACATATAAAGTTGATATTATAAATTAAAACATATAAAGTTGATATTATAAATTAAAACATATAAAGTTGATATTATAAATTAAACCATATAAAGTTGATATTGTAAATTAAACCATATAAAGTTGATATTATAAATTAAACCATATAAAGTTGATATTATAAATTAAAACATATAAAGTTGATATTATAAATTAAAACATATAAAGTTGATATTATAAATTAAACCATATAAAGTTGATTTTATAAACTTAACTTTTAAAGAGAGTAATTACAAAAACAATTTATATTTTATTGAATATTAAGCTCAACAAATGAAGTCTGGTTTTTTGTTTCCTCAAAAAGATGAAAGTCAACTTTCTCTTCGACTTGTTTCAGTTTTCTGTAAAATCTTAAAATTTTTTTATTTTGAATAAAATTTATCCAAAAGAAGAATTCTGAACTTCAGCGGATTGACAAAAGCTTCCTTCATTCATTCATTCATCATTCATTCCTTCGATCATTTCAAAGCAACGAGTCTTCTTTTTCTTTTGAATGTCTCCGTGGTTGGTTCAACTGGATGAAAATTTATCAGTTCAGGATAATGACTCATTTTTGATGGGGGAATGAAATGTTTGCAGAACATCGTTCAAGTTAATTGAAAAACATCAATTGATACTGACTGGGATTCTTCGACGACCATTTGCAATAACTATTGTTTCTAAGATAAGGGGCGTCAATCAATCTCTACGCGGAAATATCTCTTCGTTACTTCGGCATGTCCAGCATGTGTGTGGAAAATGAATGTTTCCCTGATTGGTTGGAACTTAAGGAGTCCACGCACAACGGTGTACAAGAAACGGTGTGAACTATTTTTAGCTGCGCATGTCGATTGCTTGAAAAACAAAAAACTTGGCTGTTGCGTTCATCAGTCAGGAAGAATCTCGCGAAAGAGATTCATGGAGTTTTTGTTTTCATGGCTTAAAAATTTCAACTTATGAGTTCTCCGCTATTTAAAAACGTTAAAGTTGTGAGGAGTATTAATTAATTAATTAGTTAATAATAATAATAATAATAATGAGTTTCTAACTCAACGAACCTCGACTCGTTGATGAGGACACCCAAGAAACACCCATCATCAAGTTTTATCACCGTTTTCTCTTTTCAACGAATTTCGTCGCTGATAAGATCTGAACTTGGCGGCAATTAAAATCTTTCGATATGAAGAAAGAAATTCCTTCCAGAATCATGCGTTTCGAAAAATCCGGTGAGCGATGATAGCTTGCTTGCTTCCTTCGTTCTATTTCCGATGATAAATTGTTGAAGCGGTTATCAATAAAGCTCCTGTCATTGAATATTCAACGTATTAGTTAACCAATTACTACCTAACTGACTAGTTAACCAACACGCAAATGTTTCGAATAAAATTGTTTTGACGTGCCGAAGCAGGGAGAGATAGCATTGCACTCGTTGCTCAATTCACACGCACAAATGTGTGCACCACAGGTTGTTTTCCTTCAACCGAAATTTGGAAACAGATGGAAATTCTTCTCGAGAGGAGCCAAGAATCAGACTTTGGATTCACTTTGGGCAAAGAAAATGACGGGATCGTCCATACTGCCAACGACAGCCAATGGGAAGACAGGTATCGAGGTCACGTGGTCACGAGTATCAAAACAGGCGGTGCAGCACAAAGGTTGTTAGCAACTTTATGGAAAGGAAATTGTTGTTTTTCCGGAGAATAATGTTTTTCTTATTTATTATTAAATGTGTATTTAAATGGGTGTTTATTATTAAATGAGTACTTACTTTAAAACGAGTATTAGCTATTCATCGGTGATGTAATAATTTGATAGTAAATATTAATTAGCACAAATATTAATTAATCTGGTTATGTTAGGCACCTGCATGTGAGTTTGATTTTTAATTTGAAACTTCAATTCGTTCGCAACCTGGATATGATTCCCACGAAAACAACATTAACAAACACAAAAACAAAAGCAATAATAACCTGCTTGTGAAGGAAAAGTGGGAGAGTAAATGGAATGATTCAATTCATTCACAGCCAAACGAAAAATTCCATTTAATTTCTTGTAAAGAAACACCCAAATTAAATTTTATTTTTTTCTCCAATAACTTATATTTAATATTTATAATATTTATTATAATGTATTATATTTATTATAATATTTATTTATAACTGTTATTTTAAACATATTGATCTTAAAATATGCTGAATTGTTCTTAATATGAATGCTGTCTTAATAATATGAAATCACTTAATTCACATCCACGTCTGTGCTGGAAATAATTCGACCACCCATATTCACGTAATACAAATGTAAGATAAAGCCAAACACTTTACGATGATTATCGTTTTATTATTAAATTATTTGTGCAATTTTTAAAACTCTAATGACATAATTAATTGAAATATAACATCGATAAATGTTAAGATCGGTTGCGTGAGGAAAGCAATTTGAAGGATCGTTTTGACAAATGGCTTCGATTTGAAGGGAGGGTACTTTGCAAGTGGGAGATCGAGTCCTGGAAATAAACGGGGTTTCAGTGGAAAGCATGACGTCCAAGATGATTCTTCAACACCTCCAACAATCTGGAAATTTCGTTGTACTTCTTATTCAGTACAGAATAAATAAATTAGGTTAGTTGTTAGTTTAGTGCATTAAAATATAAATCAAGTACGTTATACGAACCAAGATATCTCAATATATGTCGAACATCGACTTCAACAGATCTTAATTGTGCCCGACACCTCCCTGTTCGAATCCATCTTTCAAAAGTGGCAGGTGAAAGCTTAGACGTTACATTGGCTTGCGCGGAAAAGAACGGCAAAGAAGTCATCGTTGTGGACAGCATTTACGAGGCGGGGTTGACTGAAAGGCATTCTTTTCAAAAATTGTTTTTTTAACCAGAAACAAAAATTAGAACGTGTTATTTCTTAACAGAATGGGATTGTTAAATGTCGGCGATCAAGTCCTGGAAATAAATGGGAAAAGATTAATCTCTCTCCAGGCTGCCAATGAAATTCTCGACAGTACATTCCAAGACTTTTGGGTAGAAATGGTAATGATCCCCAAGCACAGGGAGACTCGGTTTCCAGCGAGAATGGGCAAAAGTAATTCAAATGTCCACAGCAAATGAGCTCATTTGTATTTATCATAGCTTTCTCTCTACTTAGATTTCGACATCCCAAACGAAATCAAGTATTCTCTGTCGGCTGACAATTACCCTGACGTGGCGAGGATCAACACGAACAAACAAAACTGGACCAATCAAACCACTTCTTGTTATCCTAACTTTCCAGTCACCAAATTTAATCTCAAATCCATCAAAAACGTCTTCAACAGCTGCGATCCCCTGAAACACTCACTCTGCTCGGCCAGTCAAGGAAATTTGGCTTCGAAGAAAAAGGGCGACCTCCGCAATACGTGTCACGATCTCAGCTGCTTTCAGTCAACTCAGAGAGACTCTCATTTCAAATGCGAACGCCCTCAACCAATCAAGGACAATCATCTTCAAAACAACTGCCTCCAAAATGGTCCAAATATCGCAGACTCTCCGAATGTCGGAGTTTACGCGACCAACAAACGTAAGTTGGACAAATGTCTCGTTAGGGATGCTTCGGGTTCGAAAATTTATTACCCATAAAATTGTTCAAGGTCAGTTATTTATTACGATTTTAAATGTCAATAAATAATCAATTACAGAATTTTCACTTTTTAAAATGAATCTTGAAATGCTTTGCAGAATTGAACGTTTTCTATCTTCGAGCAACTACAAGCCACTTCTCATATCTTTTGTTTCTAATTAAATTGGATTGCTTTCACTAATACTGCGCTTCGGATTCATTCTTTTTCATTTTGTCCTATTCAACTTAACTTTTGAATTTAATCGGTATGAATGAGATGCAAGTAAATTACTTAGAATATCTGTGAATATTATATGAATCTATTCCTTTGCTAATTTTTTGAAAATAACATTGAATCAACACTTTCAACTAATCAAAAAATTTAAAATTTGAACCAAAGGCATCGTAGAGCTAAATTGAAATGTTTGAAAACATTTGAAAATTTATAAATTCTTAGCTTCAACGAGAGTTCCCGACCTGATGTACTCAGTGCTTTTAACCAAGCCTCGGGACAGCATCGATCTCGGTATTTTTATAAATGAAGGCAACGAAAAGAGAAATGTCGTTCGAGCTGTCCAAGAGTTCAGTCTTGCTGATCAGTTGGTTGAAGTTGTTATCCTTATTAAATTGATTAACTCGAAATGTCGATAAAATATTCATAATTAATCAATTCAAGTTGCTTATAATTAATCGCCAGAACGAAAGCTATTCACGTAGGCGATGAAATTTTAAGAGTCAACGGCCTCAACTTGTGTGGACTTCCAAGCGAAAAAGCGCAAATGATGATTTTGAGGGAATTTTCGACCAGTGACGAACTATGCTTGGTCATCAGAAAAACATTTCACCAAACAAGTAATTGAATTGATTACCTTTTCGAAACTTTATGTTCAAAATAATCTTCAGTCCTTTTTGAAATTTTCAGACGTAAGGAAACGTTTCGAGGTGCTGGCTCAAGAGGTGACTTTACAATTGGATTTGCATCTAAAAAAATGGCACAAGATAACTTTTGTGCCAGCACTCCGCCACATCGAAATGTTTCTTATAAATCTTAATAATCAATACAGGGTTTAGTTATTTTCCATACTTCTGAGCATCAGTCTAAATTGTATTCATCCGATAAGGGTGCTTAACCTCCTGAATCAACTAGTAATTTATTGCGTCTCAAAAAGAATCCAAACTATTCCATTTTAATGGCCAAATAGCATTGCTTATTGGTTAACCTGTGGCGAAAGTTGATTTGTAATAATAAAAAAAAATTAATTTGCAGAGGTTCGATAGTACAGTGGTACCGCAGATAAACCAACCAATCGAAGAAATTGTAAGTAACCATTGCTTCATCCCTCGCCAAAACTTCCACATTGGGAACCCACGTTAGTAATCACTGATTACTAATCAGAAATCTTTCCATGGTTTTAATAATCATAAGATCGTCCACGTCGTTTAAGACTTCGATGTGAGAGCAGTTGTCCATCATTCTCTCGACGACCTGGGAAAACACCAAAATATGAAGATGTCTTCCAGCAGCGATCCAGCACCATTTTTTTCACCTCAGAGTCAAGGAAGAATTAAATTAACCATAAAACCACTTCCAGATGCAATCCACACCAGACCAGACGAAACATCACTTCATTCTCAGACATGCTCCGATGTCAATGATACCATACTCAGTCTCAAAACACAAGCAGAACAAATAGTGGAAACCGAAGGGCATAAAACAACTTTTCAGAATCTTTCAAGTCATTCAAACTCAGAAAAAAACGTGTTGCAAGACAATAAATTGGAGATTCTTCTTTCTACTCTTCATCACATTGATTCTGACCCACCATCACCGGTTGCAAGACTTTCAAGTCTCTTTGACTTCCTGGACTCCGAGGATGATCTAGACAGGCCTTTTAACAACAAATCACAAGATGTGAACAAGGAAAACCCCGTAATAAATTTGGCTCCAGAAAGTGCAAAGCCTCAAGCTGGCTCCCAAAATTCCATAACGTCATTAAGTGTCAAACGCAAAGCGGAATGCTCCAAAACCGCAAATAGATGCATCTGCTCGTTGACCTACTTAACGTGTTCAACCTCAGCCACAACTACGACCAAACACACGACTGGAAGTCCTATGGGCAACTCATCAACCCAAAACTGCAGCTACCGCACGGCAGACATCGCAACTTCCATCAAGAAAGATATTCATGTTTCTACAACTTGTCAACCTAAATTTAAAAAATATGGCGGCGCCACCCAAGCGGAAATGTGTTATGACCAGTGGTCAAAATTGTTTGAGAGCGTACAGTTCCCCAGCGTTGAAAGCTTCAGTGACAACGTGGAATGCGATCAAAATACAGCCAGCTGCACCAACGTAACAGTTAATTTTTCGAGCGATCGAATGCAACCTAGACCCCGCTCCATTTCAGTCGAGAGCACGGCCGATCATCAACTTTCATCCCAAGATCAGCAGACAATTGAAGGCAGCACACCAACCAATTCAGAATCACATGCAGCTCCAAAGTTACTAGATGATATGCCAAAGATACTTCCAGCGTTGGATGTCATTGCGATCACACTCACTAGGGAACTCCCGACAGATAGCTTTGGATTTGGATTATCCGACGGAATCCAAGAATCTGGAATATTTATAAGTGGAATCATGCCCGGTGGCCCGGCCGAAAATGCCCTTCAGTTGTACGACAAAGTGATACAGGTAAACAAGCTAGGAAAGCATGAAGCCTCACAACATTACAATAAATTAAATTAATTCGCAGGCAAACGGAGCCGACGCCAGCAGAATGACAATGAGCAGCATTATCAGCACCATAAAGGAGGCAGGACGTACATTGGAGCTCGTCATTTGTAGACAGGAAGGAAGCAGAAATCCAAACGATTGACCGATCATTTCTTTCCAGTCCTTAGTCTCCTTAGGCATTTCGTAAGTCAGAACGGCCTCACCAAGACAGGTAAACGTTCGGCATCGTAATATCGGTTAACCTTTGGTGTTGTCGCGATATCAGTTAATGTTTGGTACCGTCGTCGTATCGGACACGTAAGCCATTCTCACGATGAGTTGAAAACTGCCAGTCGTGCTTTTAATTTACAGCCAAAGTGGCATGACCAATTTACAATTGTTGAGACTGTCAATAAATATGTTTTAATCATTCCCATTAGGATGACTTTTGTCCTCGACCTCTGATCCCTCTCCACCGACTCGAGGCAGACATTCCTTAAACTTATTGACGTCGCTACTTTCCGCTTCGTAGTCGTCGGCTTTGTAGTCCTCGTCGTTGTCGTCGTCTTCTTCTTCGTCGTCACCTTCCCATTCGGAGTCTGTCGACTCTGACAATTCTGCTCCTTGGAAAACATATCTTCGGGGTTCCAAGCACACGTAATCCTTGCCTGAAATGAAATTCAAGTTCAAATAATAAGTTTGGATTTAAAGTGACGGTTGACAAATAATTTTACCTTGCAACAATTCTGTAACATCCAAAAGTTTCTTAGAATCTGCTTTTAGGTCTTCATCGTTGGACATACTGCATCCTTCAGCAGCTGATGGTCCATCTTCAATACTATCCTCTGAAACAAATGGGAAACCTTTTAAACCTGTGGAACTAAAATTGCATTCACCAAGCAAATGACAGACCTCTTTTTGCACGTTCATCCTCCTGAGTCGAGCTGTCCGGTCGACTCGAAGCTTCGGCATCTTCGACGGTCGTGTCGCATTGAACTTCGTCGTTTGCAGATTCGCCGCTCTTCTTCTTTGAAGGTTGAAGAACCGAACGTTCTTCTGAATTTGAAGTCACCGAGCAACAGACTTCGGGAGCCTCCGATGTGGTTTCCGGGGATCCGTTCGCCGGGGAACAACCTCCCTGCATCGTCTTCATGAATTCTGTGAAGGGTTCGCCAAGGTCTTTGCAGAGTCTTTGAATAATTCCATCGCAGTCGCCCAACAGCTCCACGTCAAAATTCATGTGCGGCAGGTTTTCTCGGTTAATCAAAACCTGGGGTACGTGCGACGGGAGGACGTCTGAAAAAAGTGAAAACATGATGACAATCGGATCGAAGGTTAAAAAATCGTGCGGACCAACTTGGAATAATGGCAACCGGTCGAACAATGAGTGAAGAGCCCATGACGATGAGCAGGTCACATTCATCTTTATCAAGTTCAAACTGCTGAAATTCTTCCGGGAGACTTTCACCAAAGAAGACAATGTCCGGTTTCAAGATGTTAAACTCACAGTCCGGGGGACACAACGGACATCTCGGTATGACCTTCAGAAACATCAAACAATTTTAACGTCTAAATTCAAACTCAAAATAGTGCTACAAAGCCTAAAACCTGTCTCATGACATCTTCTCTAATCGCCTCGGCATCCACTTTATGCTTGCATGTCATGCAAGTGGCCGTTGAAAATGATCCTTGAAACGAGCATTAATCATCAGTAAAACAATAATAAAATAAATTAATAATATGAACGACTCAAGATAAATCTGCCAACTCACCGTGACATTGGATGACTCGAGAAATGCCTGCAGACGGCTCCAACGTGTCGATGTTCTGAGTGTAATTCCTCAACAACTTCCCCGACTTCTCCAGCGCTCCGATAAAGAAGTGACTCAGCGAGGGATGAAACTTCCCTGGGTATATTTCCTAGGAGTAAATAGATGCACACCAACTTAAACGATGACTGTCAATACAATGTGCTGAAAGATTCCAACAAATCTTCAGAATAAAAATTAATGGGACAATTAAATTTGCAACAGAGATTGACCATTTTATAACTAATTAGTTCAATTATTACAATAAAATTAACAAAGTAATCACTTTTGCAAACTTGAAGAATGGTTTGGGATTCTTCTTGAAATAACCAATGTCAAACATTGCCTGCGGATCCGGTAAGTCTGGATAATCGACAGATAGTCTGGCATAAATGCCATTTCGAGATCTGAAGTCGGGAATTCCACACGACACGGATACCTGATTAAAAAATGTAATTTCAAAAACTTGACAACATGTCAGAATGACTAAAATAAAGCAAAGTTTCAAGTCGCTTACTCCAGCCCCTGTCAAAACAACAATCTTCGACGACTTCTTGACGAGCTCGACAACATCTTCGTATGTGGTAACACTTTCCAGTTTGCTCCTTCTCGGTGGTTCAGCCACGCAACTTGCTATGAGTTTCCAAAGGGCTGCATCATCCAAGTCGCCCGGTATTTCCTTCTCGTCAACGCTCATATTCTTCAAGATGGATCTTGGATCATCTCCTGATCCCATCCTTCTCTCAATCCACATCATCGCAGCTATTACGTGGAAAATTTAATGAACAAATTATTTAAAGAAATCAACACTAAATTCTGAATAAAATTATGGTATTTCCTATCATTTCAGCCACATGCCATATAAATTAACTGTAATTATTTTCATCCAAAATAAATCAACTGACTATGATTTTAAATACTTAGCCACTTTAAGCTACTAAATAACCCCAATAATGGAAGAGTATAATCTAACCCAATGAAGATGATGATTTCATATCAAACAATGAACTGATCTCATTCAAAAGATTTTCATCTAATTCTTCATCACCTGTCTCAATGGGTTCTAATTAAAAAATAAATAAAATGATTAGGAAATATCAATAACATCAAAAATTATGCAAGATAAGGTAGAAATAAAAAATGACAATTGTGGTATATTTTACAAAATAAAATGCTTAGATCCAAAAAAGCAGAATGAGTTTGTGCCCATACTATTGCTTTTCGAATTTGAAATGTTTTCAAGCAATTCAAATTGAAATGTTTATAAAATTGAGACAAAAAAGATGTGCTTGTTAAACTTTCATCTTGTTTTCAAATTGGTTAGATTTATATGAAATTGTTTAATGCACAAAGTGAACGTATTCACTCCAAAACTTAGTTTAGCACATAAGTAACATTTACATTGATAACCACTTACCAGTCATATTAAAAGTGGGTGATTCGCAAATAGCTGGCACTGTTTCGTCGGTATTATGCTGATCGTCTAAACGCGAACGTTTGGGACACTTGTAGAATTCGCTCTCTGTTAGATGGGGCTTATCCTCCAAATTATCATCCAACGTTCTTTTTAGTGATTGCTTGGATCCACTCTCCACACCTCCCACATCTAATTCCTCCGCCGCCATTACAACAATAAATCGGAGCGCAACAGGTAGCCAAAAAGTCCGAAAGCTATCGTTCCATGTTTAGAAAAAAGACTGTAGTATCATTATTTATATTTAACAAACTAATTTGATTAAAAATTATGTAATTTTAATAAATTAAAATTATTTTGGTAATCCTAAAACGTCTTCAAAATGACTTGTCGACAAAAACTGTGGGCACTACTTTTATCAAAACTAAGATTCCCTTGCTTGCGAACCCTTCCTAGAAGCGCTGACTTAACTCTTTTTAAAGATGGCTTTGTCATCGTTCTGTTTTGGCAGTGAGACGATGGAACGCACATCCCTATGCAAAAGACAGCGCGACGGACTTTCGCGTGTCCCTGTGCAGACGAGCATACTCTAATAACATACAGCTGCTTTTCCGTCCTGCTCCAAAAATATAGTTGTAATTTCCTCAACAGAGCATAAAACAAGTAAGACATTATTTATATTCGTCTGAAAGTACTCAGTCTGACGATGGCACCATTTGACATTTGTTTCTTAAACTTCACTGACCATCCCTTAAAACCATCCCTTACGGATGTGACAGCTCCATGCCAGCATGTGATACAATATTAATTTCCAAGTTCAGCTTTAAATCAAAATACAGTAGCAGCAGAATCTTTAATCTGTACAGATACACACTCGTTTTTACAGCTCCAACTTAGTAACTTTTTAATGAATAACAAATTTATACTTAACAGCAAAGTCCTTCCTTTAAAGGGCTACACATTGGAACTAGTGGGCAGATTTAGGGAGGGAGGCACAGATATTAAATTTTTGTAGAATTTACTTAATTTTTCTTATATTAGCCAAATAACGGGGGCGGGCATGGCCCCCTGACCCCTCTAAATCCGCACTTGGGTCGTCCGTAATTACTGGATAATAAATAAAAACTTGATAAACAAGAATTTAAGCATGAACAGACATTCTAAAGATATTTGAATTCGTATCAATTAGCCTGAACCGTCGAAAATCCCAATGTCAAACAAATCTTAAAAACAATCGAAAGCTGATTTGTGGCGAACACCAAATCTAAATTCATATCATTACATCGCCTTTTGCTCACATGCCGTCACCACTTACTTTCCGCTTTATTTAAATCATTTATGTTATATTACGTTAATAATATAGCTTATTGCAAAATGTTTAGTAGCTTTTGGAAAGGCAAGATCATTTGTTTATTTGTTTATTTGATTATAGTCCTTTGCATAACTAAAAAAAGCAAGATCATTTATCAATCCTTTTTTATATAAGCAAAGACGAAAACCGTTAACAAGATAAATCGAGTTTTATAACGTGCATTTTAATATAAAATCTATATAGGTAATTTTAATTAAACTTTGGCTATTAAAAATTTATTTATGAGTAACTCCTCTCTAAATATTATTTTATCCCAACAGTAATAACAAATTGGATTTAAGGCGGTTTTTGGCTATGGTGCAATCCGGGTTATTACGGCAATATGTGTGACGAAGATGACCAGGCGGACGAAATATTTGCAATCCAGAGCATTTATGATGCCAGTGAGTTTGTTTGTGACACATCAAAAAGGCCGTATGCCGGCAAAGCAGTGATTTATCTTCAAACAAATTCGGGACCACATGAGGTAGTTTGTCAAGGTAAGGAGTCGCTTGATACCGCCAAATGTTCGTGTCAAAATATATATCTTTTTTTAAAGATGATTTTGTAACGCTGAAGCATCTGCCTCCCATAATCCTGCTGTTTTCACTTCCATCCAATTATCCATCGGGGAATCCACCAACTGTCGAATTATCCTGTAATTGGATGACACCAAGACAGGTTTAGTTAATTTTGTTACTTTAAAAAAATTTGAGTGTACTTGACATTATTTCAAAATTAACCTATTTCAAGCATTTAGATGTTTATATATTTTTTAGATTGAAATGTTGACAAACAGACTAAGAGAACAATGGCTGGAGAATTGCAAAAATGTCATTCTTTTTACCTGGATAAGTTTTCTACAAGTTGAAGTTCTTGAATACCTAAGCATTAAATTTCCTCTCATTGTCACAAAAGAGAAAATGAGAATGCTTACAGAATATAGTCTGCAAAGGTTATATTTAATAAAAAAAATTGATTTTCTGAATGTTTGTCAGGATTTCTCTCTGTTCGCATTGCAGATGGAAATGTTTATTCTCTACAATGTCTCGTTGATAAGTGTGACTCACAATTATACCCAAATTTGGTTGGTTTGGTTTTTCCGTTACATTATTTATAATACAAATTTGTTAAATAAAAGAAACAGGAAACTAAAACTCGTTATCGGTACAAATTTATCGAATGCTGCTATTTTAAAAGTTACTTTTATTCTGCTCTACATCTCTGTTGAGCAGCATTTGGAAGGAAAGTTTCTAGTCCCACCTATCTTTAAAATTTATTTTTAGATCAAAGATTTGGTTTCTCAATCAGAATTTGAAAGATATGACAGACTTCTCTTACAAAATACTTTGGATATCATGAATGATGTCATCTACTGCCCAAGGACTCAATGTTGCAACCCAGTCGTTATTGAGAAAGGAGAAGGCTTTGGCATGTGCCAAGCCTGCAATTTTGTTTTTTGTATAAGTTGTAAGTTGACCTACCATGGTGTTGAGAAGTGTAAGGATCAATCTGGTTGGTATTTTTCATTAAAATATTTTGCATGTCAAAGTTATTTAATTTGATTGTTTTAAACTAATGTCTCTTTTTAGAAATTAGTCCTGAGTCATTTGATGATTTAGAAGAAGAAGAAGTTGTCATGCCAAGTCATGGTTTGATTTAAATAATTTAACTTGCATTATTGTTGCTTCATCTATTGACTTGTTTATTTCTGCAATCCAATGTTGTAACAGTGTCAGAATTATCAAGCTATCTCCAATATCTTGATTGTATAGATTTATGACATTAGAAATGTATCAATGTGTTTGTAGAAGATCTTCTGAAGTTAAGAGATGATTATCAATCTGGAGATATTGAAAAAAGGAAAAGTTTAGAACAGGCTTACGGTAGAAAGAAAATTCTTAAAATGAAAGATTACTTCAAGTCTGAGAAGTGGCTGACGATGAATGCGAAAATGTGTCCTCAGTGCTCTTCTTATTTCATAGCAAGTATTTTGCAAAATAATTGCAATATATTTATTTTATATTTTAAAATTAATGATAAAATAGTTAGAGTACTTAGTACTAATTTTATTTTTAACAGAAGATTTCTGGATGTGACCGAGTTCGTTGCCTAAAATGTGGGGCTAATTTTTGTTGCAAATGTTTACAACCTTTCCATAATGTACCAACATGTCCCATCTTTAAATAGACCATCATCACATGATGCATACTCAAGGAAATATTGTTCCCCATTTTTTGTATTTTTCTGGAATTAAAAGATTACTTATGTGCCTTTTGATTCCAAATTGGTAACATCAAAATTTATGGTTGCTATATATTGACTAAAACAGGTCTGAAATACCCAGCATTGGAGGCTTTGAATACCATGGCTGCTAAACAAGATAGTCAACTGTTTGAATTCGTGTGATGCATACCTATCAAAATATGAATTTGGTACTTTTGGTCCATAAGGATAGCATTGAGAAACGATTTTAATGCAATAATCAAATCACTTAGGTGAACGTAAAATGTTATAATTAACTACTAAATGAATTTTTTGAGCCAAAAAGCGATTCTGATATAGCATAATGCTAATTCTTGAAAAGCAATATAGTCACTACTATAGGTGGCAAAGGGAATATGTGTTGCTATAGTGAACTGCTTGGCAATCCTTAAACAAACTTATTACAATTTTGTTCAAATAACGGGTGATTGTATTTGTTTATTTGATTATAGTCCTCTGCATAACTGAGATGAACGGGTCATCGTAATTGTAACTTCATTTATATGATATATGTATAGCGTCAGAGGTGCTTCTTGTATTTAATGCATTTATGTAGCGTCTTCCCAAGGGCGCTTGTGGCATTGCAGGCTGGGTCTCGACCACGACACATCACAACTGTTGCCATTACCACCGAATGCAGGAACTTAACCCATTCGACCAACCTGAACGCCAAGGTAGGACTCACTACCTCAGCTGAGGTATGGTCGAAGTTTTGCGAGGAATTCCGCGTAACATATCTCGAGGCATTTAGAGCGCGTTGTTCCACAATTCTAAGCGCTTATAAGGAACACATATTTCGAAAATAAAAATCTTGAAAAAAGTCTTTTTACAATTAATATATGAATATATTGAAGTGTTAAACCAGGCTAACACTTGACTTTTAATCGAACGTACAATCGGTATAACTCATAAACGGATTGACGACAATGAAAAGCATCAGCGCGGTAAAAACTCGGAGAATGTAAACAAAACATCCTTCGTAGGGATGTACAGTCACTACAGTAAGCTCCTCCCTGGGAAGACGGAGTCAGTAGTAGATGTGATCCCGGTGATGATTGAAACGAACACATCTTCCTGATCTTGTGCGTGGGGGTTCAGGTGGGTTATTGGGAGAATTTGTGATGGATGCAGGAGCTGTCTGGTCAACAAGCGTCCCTGGCGTCGTCATCGGCATCTTGGCAAGTTTGACACGATCCAGTGAAACACAACTGGTGGATCCATCGGGAAGTTCTATCTTGACAATATGTTGCTTGGTATCAAGGACTTTGTAAGGACCCTGGTATGGAGCCTCTAAAGGTTGTCGAACTCTATCTATCCGCAACCAGACATATTGTCCAGGTTGCAAGGTAACTGACTGTGGGCGGATGGTTCGACCATGGTGTATACCTTCAGAGAGAGTTGTAAAGTCCAGTTGACGCATGTGCTTGTGGAGTTGCTGGATTGCTTCAAACTGTTCCTTAGTAGAAGGATTTGCTTTGTGAAAGAAGACATGTGGCATCAAGATGTCTGAGCCTGTCATGGCTGTAAACGGTGAATACCCATGTTCAGTCGGTAAAGCTCTCAATGCTAAGCAAACTATTGGAAGTGCTATGAGCCATTCTTCATTTCGAGACACAAGTGCTGTCTTGAGTGTTCTATGGAAACGCTCGATCATCCCATTGGACTGAGGGTGATAAGCAGTGGTGCGTAATCGATGAAAACCAATAGAATGGGACAAAGCATTGAAGAGACTGCTTTCAAACTGTCGTCCTTGATCTGTAGTGAGGCACAATGGTACTCCAAATCTACTAATCCAGTGGGTTAAAAATGCCTCAGCAACTGTGGTAGCTGTGATTGAGGCTACGGGAACACATTCAAACCAACGCGTTGCTCTGTCGATGAGTGTCACAACATATTGCATCTCTGAGGTGTAATGAGAACCAAGTGTTTTTGAAGGTTTCAGAGGTCCTACTATGTCCATGTGAACTGTTTGAAATCGATCATTGAATGGATACATGGGTTGTTCTGGGATACTCTTGTTGTGATGATTGACCTTGGCTTTCTGACAGTCTAAGCAGTTGTTGACCCATTGTTTGATGTCCCCTTTCATTTTAGGCCAATAATACCTTGTTGCAATCAAATTAGTAGATCCTCGTATACCTGGATGTGCCAGATTGTGAAGGTGCCTAAACACTGATTGTCGTTGTGCTAAGGGAACATATGGACGGGGATAAATTGAGCTGTTTTCGCAAAGAATTGTCAAGTCCGCCGAGAGTTGATGGGATGTGAGAGCATCCTTGCACTTTTGTATTTCCGGATCTTCAGTCTGTGCTTTGGCAATACTCGCTGGATCTGGGTGTTCAAGTTGCAGTGCAGTGACTGGCCTGGAAAGTGCATCTGCTACTATGTTTTCAGCTCCTCTGATGTGATGTATTTCAGTCACATATTCAGAGATGATGGAGAGACGTCGTTGTTGCATGTGGGTCTTCTGGTCCCTGTTGGACTGAAAAGCTTGGCAGATGGGTTTGTGGTCTGTAAATAAATGGAGTTCCCTGCCTTCAACGATGTGCTTGAAATGGAGGACAGCCAAGTATGCTGCCAAAAGCTCTTTGTCAATTGCAGAGTATATTGATTCTGTTTTAGAAAGTCTCTTGGAATAAAAAGCAATTGGCTGTGGCATGCCCAAAACAACCTGATGAAGTGCCGCACCGATGGCTACCGAAGATGCATCAGTCACTAGGTGGTATAGGTTACTAGACTTGCTAATGTAATGAAGGTTGGCCGCATCTGCTAGAGATGATTTTACATCTTCAAAAGCTTTGCACTGAGAGGTTTCCCACGTCAATTGATGGTTACGTTGATTTGTACTTCCCAAAAGAGTATACAAGGGGGCAGATATCTGGGCAAAATGAGGGATGAATGATCTATAATATCCAATCATGCCAATAAACCGTCGTAAACCTGCATAGTCTTTCGGTTTAGGAAAATCGATGATGGCTCGTGTGTTATCTTCAGGTGGTGATATTCCAGTCGAAGATAGTCTATGGCCTAGAAACACAACAGAGCTCTGGGCAAACATACATTTACTGACGTTGATCCGGAGGTTGTTTTCCTCCAGCCGCTGAAAGACAGTTCTGAGGTGCTGTATATGCTCATGCTCATTGTTTGAGGCTACCAAAATATCGTCAATATACACACAAACAAACGGCAAGTCTTGAAAAGTTGCATCCATGAATCTTTGGAATGTTTGAGTTGCATTTCTGAGGCCGAATGGCATGCGAGTAAATTCAAACAAACCAAAAGGAGTTGTAACGGCTGTCTTTGGGATGTCATCTGGATGAATGGGGATGTTGTAATATGCCTTCACCAAATCTAATTTGCTGAATACTGAACTGCCACTGAGTCGGCTTGTCACATCAGAAATTCTTGGCAGAGGATATCTGTCAGGTTTTGTGACACTGTTGAGTTTCCGATAATCTCCACAGGGCCGCCATTGGTTGTCCTTTTTGGGGACCATGTGTAGTGGGCTGGAATAAGAACTGCGAGATTGTCGAACAATCCCAGCCTTTAACAGCTTTGCGAATTCTTGCTTAGCGGCCTCAAATTTGTCAGGTGGGAGTTGTCGAAAACGGGAACAGATTGGCTTGTTTGATGTTAGTTCAATTGTATGCTGTGCTGACGATGAAGGTGAACGGAGGTCTATCTGCCAAGGGCCAACCAGAGCAGTGTGACGTTCTATTAATGCCTTGATGAGTGGGGGGGTGTCAGGTGGACAGTCGAATACAGGGGCAATAATCTCCCCAACCGTTGTTATCATTGCTGTGGAAAGTGACGTCTTCGTGTCCAGAAGTTGGCGGTTGCGACAGTCAACAAGTAGATGGTGATGAATGAAGAAATCAGCCCCTAATATTGGTTGTGTGGTGACTGCCACTATGAACGTCCAGGTGAATTCTCTTCGGAGGTCTTGACTGCTTATCGTTAGTGTAACTTCTCCATGGATCTCGAGAGGCATACCGTTGGCTGTGTTCAACTTGACGTTTGTCGCTCTGACTGGAACTGAAATGTTTGATAACGCTTTTGGGGGAATGATCGATACCGCTGATCCGGTGTCGACTAGAAACTTGAATTGATGACGTATGGTGTTAGCTGTTGTGGAAAATGCGACATAAAGCGTAGGGCCACCTTCGATGGTCGCAACCGAAGCAGAGCCTTCTAGTTTACCGACTGGCTTGTGAGACACCGGAGAAGCATTTCTAGACTGGGCAACTCGAGCGCCACGCTTGTCTGGCCAAACGCACCAGGGTCGGCAGGATTTAGCCTCAGGACCAAAATAAATGTGTGCACGACAAACTTTTGGTGGTTGACCTGGAGTGAATGGCTCCACTGTTCTGTTGGTTCCTGTGGTTCTTTTGATTGCATCAAAATCCAGTGTTGGTTTCTGGATTGTCTGTGTGTGTTTTACTGATGTCATGGTAATCAACTCGTCTGCCAATTTCCCAACCTCTTCCAAAGACAAATTCTTCTGTGCTGCAATGACGAGGGCCAAATTGGCAGGCAACAATTTTTGGAACTTGTGGCGAACCATGTCTTCAGGTGCACCAACTTGTTGTGCTAGCTTTCTCATTGCTACCAAATGTTGCGAAGGCCTGCCTGTTAGCGGATTTTGTTGCAGGAACTGGTCAAAGAGCTCCACTTTGTTGGGCATGGTTTGCTCAAGCACTGCACTCTTCAGGCGGTCGTAATCCATGGCCTCGACAGTGTCATCATCAAGGCTCATTACCACAGACCCTGGTAGGGCTGCCAATGTGTGATAAAACCTTGTTGAGCTAACCGTGATGTTGGAAAGAGTAAATTGTGCTTCCATTATTCTGAACCAAGCCGATGCCTCGGCTGGGTTGAAAACAATCGGTTTGATAGAAATTGAAGCTGCTTGCGATTCCATTTTAGAGTTTGTGTTCAAAGTTGGGGTCACCAATGAAGTGTTAAACCAGGCTAACACTTGACTTTTAATCGAACGTACAATCGGTATAACTCATAAACGGATTGACGACAATGAAAAGCATCAGCGCGGTAAAAACTCGGAGAATGTAAACAAAACATCCTTCGTAGGGATGTACAGTCACTACAATATAATCAAAATCCCTTTTTGTCTTATCATTTTCTCATCGGATATGTCGATTCATTCATGTCGAAGAAAAAAAGGATTTTGGCGGTTCCATTTCAAAAACATCGACTTAATGAGGTTAATAGGCGAGTTAAACGAGGTCGAGATAAGTGGGTTCGATTGCAAATCGTCTTCGTACGGAGTCGTCGGTAATTCTGACAATTTGATCTTGGACGGCTGAGCCCTGGAAATCTCCATACTTCCATGTATTATAAAGTTTCATTAGTGATGTCAGAAAAGACTCGACTGGTTCCTGCTTCTTTTGATGCAATATGAAGCGTTCGTACACTTCGCTGATTTCTCCAACAAAGAGGCTTTCCAAGGCAGCCGTGACTTTAGAAACGTCGTGTGTATATGAGAGGTCAAATGAAGCTAAAATGCAGGGACGTCATTAATTATCCAAATTCCGTCCCGACAAAAATGTTGTATGCCTCTGATCCTGTGCAGGCGAGAAAAAATGTAACTTGCCGCTCCTGCGATTTATCACGAAGTTTTGCAGCGATACTGCAGTCTGAATCTTCTTCAGCCATTCTAATGAGGAATCTCCTGTTACACTCATCGATGTGGAACTGGAAGGAGTCGCCATCTTCTTACACCATTTTGTCATTAAATCTTGCAACAAGAAGATGCATTCTTAAATCCTTGTTGGTGCTTTACCTTTTCAAATAAATAAATTGTTTAACCAAACGGATTGCTTCTTTAATTAGTCTAGCATTTAATAGAAATCTATTTTTGGTAGGCGTTACCACTCAATTTAGGCTCACGTTGTTTTTATTTTCGAAATTGTATACATCGGATTTTGATGTCTTCCTTTTGGATTCAAAATACATATTATAAATATTCTGATATTAAACTGTCTTGTCCAGCATCCTTAGGATTCAGTCTTAAATTCTTCCTCAAAGGTTTCGAATATTTATTAAAAATGGTTCCATATTTATAAAAATGTTTCAAATATTAAACTCTGACAATCAATATGTTTTCTATTTTGTAAATTGCATATTTTTTTCATCTCTATCGGTCTATTTGTAATCGCCTTTTTTATACCCACTTTTCTGGAACCAGAATAGGGGCTGATTTCTTTTTTGTCATATTTACGAAATTTTGCTTGATATACCATACTGAATTACAACATAGCCATTAGTATTTGCATCAAATTCATTTTCTGATTAAATTCTTTCATTTATGCTTGTTTTATATTGTGCTAGTTTTATAACTAGGTAGTGCTTATTTTACATTGTTCAATGATGTTCTATATCTGAATCATTCAGTCTTCATTTTAATCTAACATAAACAAAAATGTTTCAGATCATGTCTGATGAAACTGAACAGTCAGATGAAATATTGGCTCTTCAGAGTATTTATGGTGATGAAGCTTTTGTGTGTGAGGTTTCAAAAAAACCATATACAGGGGTGATATATATTACTTGTCAAATAGACTCACATACTCAGGATGTAATATGTAATGGTATGTTTCAATTTTTATGTGAATTTTCAATCTTCGATCAAGGCAATGCTAAAAGTATATCAAGTTATGACCTTGGGAATTTTAAATTTACTTATTTTTTATTTAGATGACGTCTTTCAACTGAAGTACCTTTCTCCAATAGTTCTTGATTTCCTATTGCCTTCCGATTATCCTTCATCAAATCCTCCAGTTTATGAACTTTCTTGTCACTGGTTGACTTCAGATCAGGTGCTTTAATTGTTAAAATGTAGTCATTTCATTATTTTCTCATTTGTTCATTCATTTACATTAACTTGATAATTGATAAAATTGGCAAACTCTTAAAAAGCTATTGGAAAAACCATTTATTAAAATGACTTTATTTTGGTATTTTCTTCATATACTTCGCATCTTGTATAACACATTTTTGAGTTAATTAGATCTAATATTAAGTGCATCTATGAGCATAATTTCTGACAAATGTTAGTGAAAATTTATTTATTTTTAACTTTCAGCTTAAAATTTTGAAGAATAGACTTACGGAGATATGGTTGGAGAACTGCAACAATGTTGTTCTGTTTACTTGGATAAGTTTTCTACAAGTTGAAGTTCTTGAATACCTAAGCATTAAATTTCCTCTCATTGTCACACAAGAGAAAATGAGAATGCTTACAGACTACAGTCTGCAAAAGTTATTTTTAATTAATAACAATGGATTTTCTGCATGTCAGTAAATTTATATGCCTTCTAACATATAGGGAAGAAGAAACATTTAATAAGGCTTTTCATGAATGTCCAATTTGCTTTTGCATGAAGCCAGGAACAGAATGTCTCAAGTTAGGAAAGTGTGGTCACCTGTTCTGCAAGGAATGTTTGTCAGGATTTCTCTCTGTTCACATTGCAGATGGAAGTGTCAACATTCTCACTTGTCTTGTTGACAAATGTGATTCGCAAATATACCCAAATGTGGTTTGTATAATGTTTTGCCTTGATTTTTTTGTTTGTTTAAAATTGTTACAAACTAGCTAATTGTGAATGTCAGTGCACTCAATGATGCATGGACTTGAAATGTCTCCTCAGATAAAAGGATTGGTTTCTGAGCAAGAGTTTGAAAGATATGACAGGCTTCTCCTGAAAAATACATTGGCTGTCATGAGTGATGTCAAATATTGCCCAAGAATTACTTGTGGCAGCCCAGTTGTAATTGACAAAGAAGAAAGTATGACAGTGTGCCAAGTTTGTGGGTTTGCTTTTTGCATCCTCTGCATGTTGAGCTACCATGGTGTTGAAAAGTGTAGAGTTAAAACCGGTTGGTATTTTGATGTTCAGTTTATATTATTGTTTGTCTTGTTCTGCTTTCATTCGGTCTTTTAATCTGCTTGTGATTTTGGATATGTTTTTCTGTAATCCTAGTTAAGTGTAGATTGAATAAATTCTAAGAATAATGCTTGATTAGAATGAGTATTTTGAGTTTAACTTTTTGTCTTTGTTTGATGTTACTACACATTTACAAGACCATTAAATGCCCAAAATTTGGGATATTTACGTTTTACTTTTGTTTAAATGAATTTCAAAGTTTCCCTTTGCATTTCTTTTTAAAGCTAATCTTACAAGGCTGAGGAATGAATATTTGAATGCAAAAGGAGAAGAGAGGAAAAAGTTAGAAGACATGTATGGAAAAACGAAATTGCTTGAAATCCTCAATGATATCTGGATGCTGTCCAACTGTAAAAAATGTCCAAAGTGCCAAACATTTATTGAGGTAATCATGAATTTTTGGTTAGAGATGTTATTGCTAAATACTGTATTTTTTTATTTGTTTGTCAGAAAGCTTCTGGTTGTAACAAGATGTACTGCAATTATTGTAATGCATATTTCTGCTGGTTGTGTCTGAAGGTAATCAGCAGTGCAAACCCCTACGATCACTTTTCAAAAAAGAATGGAGGCTGCCTTCTATCATCCTAGGGAATGATATAATCCACTGATGTAATTACTGGTGGATTTTTCTGTCACTTTATTGGTCAATATAAATAAACTTACATATTTTAAAGCTGAGATACAAAAGATATTCCTTGGCTATGATGTGGAGAGTGTTGATAACAATGAAATTGGACGAAAGTGATAACTGCCTCCATTCTAGCCCCTTTTTAGGGGTATTTTGTAAAGTCGATTAAAAATCAACCGCTAAAGATAAAAATGTGCGGATTGTTTTAAAAAATAGAGAAAGGATCACAGTGCCAGGGACGAGCATCCAAAAAAATTAAAAAATCGGGAACTATTATTAATTAACGTCTAAAACCTTTGAAGCGGAATTTATGATAGATCCCTGTGTGCGCTATCCAAAATAGTTAAATAATAAAATTCCCCTAAAAAATATCTACCAGAGTATGTATGACATGTATTTTTTATCCATGGTATGGCTTAGAAATCCGATATATAAACTTCCAATAAAATCAAAACAACTTTGAAACTCAGAATTTTATTGTTCATTTATTTGAAAAGCAGCAACGAAGATTCAAACGTAACATGTAATGTTATAGTGTTGCAAAACTGTTATAGCAATGTGCTCCAGCAGGAATACGCCACAATTGTAGCCGTCAATTTGTTTAAGGAAGTTCTTACTGACAGTTGTATTTTGCCCATTCATCAACTATATTCCAATGCGGCTTTAAATATATTTCCTTTTTGACCTGGTCTACAATGTGGCATGAGAAATACGTCTCATTGTTTATAAGAAGTGGAAAGACTACATACCTGCACATGGCTCTAGAAGTAAAATAACTTACTTCGAATTTGCCATTTCGTATGGCATGGTGGCTGACCATTACAGGTATGTAGGTAACGTCAGGAGACTTCAGGATATTAAGGCAAATATAATCAATAACTAGATTAGATAACCAGTTCTCATCAAAAAGAGTCCTGAAATCACAGAATTAAAATGATTTCCCCTATAATAGTTAGGGTCAAAGACAAGAAAGTTGCTCAAGATCGTCGAAAGCTATTTTAAAATAGTTGCTGTATTTTTAACTGGGTCGGTTGGTTTATAAACGCCATTTCGTATTCCATTACTCGTAAATCTTCTAATTTCGCCCAAGTTGTTTTGATTTTATCGGAAGCTTTTTCGACCCCGTCCCTGTGGATTAAAAATACATGTTATACATATTCTTATAGATATTTTTCAGGAGAATTCAAATATGTAACTGACTTGACTAGCGCACACAGGGATCTACCCTAAAAAAATCTTCAAAGTTTTCAAGCATTAATTAGAAATAGTTCCCGATTTTTTAATTTTTTTTGAATGCTCGTCCCTGGCTCTTTGATCCTTCTTCTATTTTTTAAAACAATCCGCACATTTTTATCTCTATCGGTTGATTTTTAATCGACTTTACAAATTACCCCTAAAAAGGGACTAGAACAGGGGCAGTTATCACTTTCGTGAAATTGGTTTCTTTACTTTGGACTACATTTTGAAATGGTTGAAATTATCCTTCAATAAATGTACCACTCTTTCTTTGATAGCATCACATTTAACTGTGAAATCACATAGAATTTTGCATACCACTCCAAGTTTTATTAAAGAACCATGCTTTAACCCTAAATTCATTCTTGGAACAAGATAATCAAAACATTTATTTTCAATTGAGATAATTAAAGGATGGTTAAGCGTTTCAAGGATTTTGATAAAAATTAGTGATTTTATTCACAAGAAAGGTCCAACCAGTTTGCAAACAATTGTTGGGGTTGGTCTATTTGGCTCTCTCCTAGTAGACAATCTTTAATGACCACCATATTCTGTTATTTGAGTTAAGGTAATTTCAAGCGATTTTGTCGACATAAGCCCCTCAAACAACGTGCTGGTTAACTCAATGGTCCTGTGCGAGGGAGAAGACAATAGTCTATGCTTGTCGACGCCAGGAAATTCTACTGGGAACGAGCACTATACAAATTCGGAAAAGCGAGGCAGTCAAAATATCTGACAAATACGTTACGAAATAAAAGTATCATAAACCTCGAATTCAAAATTGAATCTAAACCCTTTTTTGTCTTCATGGAATCACCCTCACGGCGACAAAAAAAGAAATTTGATTATGTATAATGAAACTGTAATGCTGAGGGTAGCTTTAGCTATTTGCTGCCACTTCACCAGCATATTTTGAATATTTGCTTTTGGACTTTTCATAACAATACTAATTTGTCCCAGTCATCAAGTTATGCTGAGGATATTAATAAAATAATACTACTACCTACTTATAAAATTAATCTTTTGAGTATGTCGAGAGCTTGAAACCAGGCGTGGAGTACTTGATACATATTTTTTAAGTCAATTTTTCTTACTTTGAAATAGGTGTTTGCTATTATTAATAAAATCAATTGTTACACAAAGTTTGCAAAATACAATATTAAATGAAACAAGTTAAAAGTTTAATTTTTAAATTTGCAACAGTAGTAAAGAGATAATTATAGGATGTGTTTTTGTTTAGTTGGTGTGTTTTTTCTTTATATGAGCGATAATTTATTGTTCCTAAACGTGATTTGAGTTTCAAAAATGGGTCTAACAAAGCAATATCTGCGATACACACAAAGTGGGATTTGCAATGTAATAGCAAGCACATGGTCAAATTTTGTTGTCATTGATAAAGCTGGCTCTAGAGGCCCGTTTTGTGCTGTAGGATCCTGCGAAAATGTTACTATTTGGGATCTAAGAAAGAATGAAAAAGTAAGTTTTGATTAGCAAAAAATGATAAAGTAATAAGTTATTGTAAATTAATATAAAAGATGAATTATAATTTATGGTCTGATCTAAGGATGAATGTCTTGCCACAATATTTATATTAATTTTATATTAGGTTCTAGACTTACAATCTGCTTTTGTGTGGTTCATTACAAAATATGGTTGTTATTACGTTATTCTGGCCTAAAGTTATGTAGAACATACATGTTATGTCTATTTAATAATGTTAGATTTCTAATTACAATTTGATTATTTTATAGCACATGGTGCTTTCAAGTGAAGATGTCCACCAAACAACTTGTGTTGCCAAAAGTCCAGATGGCATACATATTGCAGTAGGATTCAAAAATGGCACAATAAAAATTTTCAACTCCTCAGATAATGAAATTGCAATCACATTTGTCGGGCATAAAAATTCAGTGTCTTGTCTCAACTATGACCATACTGGCATGAGACTTGTTTCCGGAGGCATGGTTGGTTTCATTTTAGCAATTCTTTGAAGTTAATTTGTTTGAATGTATCGAAATCACAAATACAATTTTTGAATTTAATTAAAGGATACAGATGTGGTTGTGTGGGATGTTGTTACACAGTCTGGTCTCTACAGGTTGAAAGGACACAAGGGAGTTGTAACTCAGGCACGATTCATGAAAAATAAAGACATTCTTGTGACCAGGTAACAAAAAGATTATAGGATCATTTTTATCAGTGGTTTCTTTTGTAATTTCATGTTCCTTTTCAGCTCGAAAGATACCTTTGTGAAATTCTGGGATTTAGCATCGCAGCACTGCTTCAAGACATTGATAACCGGATCTCAAGAGGTTTTAAAAGACTGATTTCGTGAATATATTATGCAAATATTCGTTGTGGAAATAATCATTTCATATTCTGTTTCAGGTGTATGACTTCATCATGGCTAAGAATGATTCTGTCCTGATTACAGGTTCTGGTGACATCATTGTCTGGAAAGTCAATTTTGTTGTGAGTCGTGATAGCATTTCATTTGCACTCATGTCGATATTTATGCTCAAGGTTATTTAAACTACAACATTTCATTTGCAGAACAATGAAGAAAGTACTATGAAAAAAATTAAACTTGATGACGACATCCACGATTTGGACGTCATCGAAGTGGTGAATTATGGATCGCCAGACATAACAAGGCGTGGTCACATATTATCCATGTGTCAAGATGCAAGTGGAATGTACCTTGGATGTCACGTTAGTGATGAATGGAATCTTGAATTGGTCAACAATATCTACTAAATTAATAAATTAAATAACAGGGAACTGGTAGAAACATTGAAATTTACAAGTTGTATACCGAGGAAGAGAGCCAGAAACATTTTAAGAAGCGAGTGAAGAAAGCCAAGTCAAAGTGAGGACGTTGAGATGTGCATAGCAGATGTTTTACTGTTAAGGCGCTTTGTGAGAAAATTAAGACATAAGCAACATTATATCAATGTTGGTTTGAATTGCAAAAGATGCTAAAATTGATTCAGATGTGATGACGAATCTTCCATCTCATTGAGCAAAGATATCAGCGACGAGTTTAGGAACCTCGGAGTCTACAGGCTTCCGCATCCTCTCAAAACCTTTCAAATTACTTCGGTCGAGTCGGATCAAATCCAGGTGAGATCGTCAAAGTGGTTTCAATATTTTATGTAATTATTTGAATAATGGGCAGTTTTTGATCGAGTGCCCTATGTTTTTAAGATCGTGGCCATGTTTAGAAACAATTCGTTCGGCCGATTTGAGTTGCGAATGAAAAAGAAATCCGAAGAAGAAAACATCGTCGACAGCGTCGTTTTCTCGAGTCACGGACACCTCAAAGAGCCCGTGGATGTGTCGTTTAGTTCCGATAACTTTGCCTTTCTGTCTGTAAGCCATGAAAGCCTAAAAGTTTGGAACAGGTAAATGTTTGTAATTCAGTGTATTGTCTTACAAAGTTTATTGGTTCAGAAATGCATTGCTCTCACAAATTCACTTCTTGAAGGACAAGTCTTCAGTGCTTCAGGACTATTTCTTGCAAACTTGCCAGGTGTGCAACTTATACTTTGGCCGATACAGCAGCTGTTGTTGGAACCCAGGTTAGAACGGATAATTGATTTAAAAATAAAATGTAATTATTTAATAAGTAAATTCTGAACTAGTTAGGTAAAATTAATTTATTATATAAAATATTATTATATAAAAAATTATCAGAACAAATCCATCAAATGTTATCAGAAGCAAATAAAAATTCCAACAACGGGGGTATTAGATAGTTGGCCCTGAGCATCCTCACATTAAATTAGTTCCTGGACCCACCCTGTCTTCCTCCTACAGAAGTCTACTTGAATTTAAATTGTCGAAGTAATTGTTGTTGCAGGAAGGGGGCATTGAAATTTATGAAATATCGTCGAGCGACCTCGTGCAGAGTGTTAAAGAACACACCAAGGGTGTCAATGTCGTCTGCCAAGCAGGAAAGGTAACTGATTTTTAGTGACTGCTTTAGCAATGCACGAGAAATTTTTTCCTTAATGTAGACGTAAAATGCAGTTCATTTGTGCTTACCTCAGAAGAGTAATTCTTGCAAGAGTGTTTGTGGAGGTGCAAGCTGGGTTTTGTACGGAACACGTTATGTCGTACATTATGGAACACAACCCTCTGAGATAAATCGCAAATTAAATTAAAACTAAGCTTGTTTCTTTATTAACAATTGTTAATGCAAAGATTAAACATAGCTTTTCTATGATTTCAGACAGGCTTGGTGTCCGGTGGAAGTGACAAGCTCGTTATTTTTTGGAATTTGGAACTCAAAGTTGGGTCTGTAATCTCTTAAATGTAACTGTTGAATTTATTGGGAATGATTAACATGCTTGCTTAATTTCTAGTCCAAACATGTTGAGTGTTTCTAAAAAACTTAAGGTTGCTGATGAAGTGTTGTGCATGAGCTACAGGTCAGTTGGTTGAAAATGCTTAATTGTTGAAAAAAATGAAAATTGATCTTTTTTTTTTTTTAGCACCGATCAGCGATACCTGGCAATAGGTTGTTTGGACAACAAGGCCTACGTGTTTTATGCTGATACCATGAACGTGAGTAAAGCGAATGTCTATCCACGAAACGTGCTGTACATTGTTACTTTTAAAATATTCAGATGCTGCACACACTTTATTACCACCATCAACCTATTACTTGCATTGACATATCTACTGATTCCAACTTCATTGTAACTGGTTCTGGGGACAAGGACATAAAAATCTGGTCGATGCAGTTCGGAGAATGCCTCAAAATCATTAAAGTTGCCCACGAGGAAAAGATCACCAGTCTGCAGTTCATTCCAAAAACCCACATGGTGTTCTCTTGCGGAAGAGACGGAAAAGTGAAGCAGTGGGATTGCGACAACTTTCAGCAAATTATGACCCTCGAGGGTCATCAAGGAGCAGTTAATTCGATTTCTGTCAGTCCCAACGGCAAGATGCTTGTCTCGGCATCGAGCGACATGTCCATCAGGCTTTGGACCAAGACAGATGAAATTCTGGTTCTCGACGAAGAGAGAGAAATGGTTAGATGATAATTAATGTATTATATTAAAACAATTATTGATTAAATGAATGTATTTAATTAAAATAATTATTGATTAAATAAATATAATAACTAAAGACTTGTTTAGTTTATTGATGAAGGTCCAATATAATTTACTTGGATTCATTTTACAAGGCTGAAGAAAAAGCAGAGGAAGGCAACATGAGAGAAAACATTCAGGTGCCCGGGGAGTCGAGTCTCGAAGTGGGAGTTGCAGGGAAGAAAACTGCAGAAACGTTGTTTGCAGTCGAGAAACTCTGCGACGCGCTCGACCTTTACAAAGAGGAGAAAGAAAAAGAACTCGAGTATCAGAGAAAGTGCAAACTCGAAAATAAAACGCTGCCGAAGCCTGCGGTCAACCTCTTGTTCGAGGCTCTCAAAGTGACAACTCCGGAAGACTATCTCCTGGAAACCCTCAAAAGCATCAAATCCAGCGAGCTGCACGAAAGCCTCTTGGTGCTGCCGTTTTCTTACGTGATGAGGATCATGCCCGTCCTGTGCGACCTCACGGAGGCAAAACAAGAACCGGAGCTCATTTCTAACTGCTTGTTTTTCTTACTGAGAGTTCATGCAGGTCAAATTGTCAGCAACGATCTCTTCCAACGGGTCCTCGAACGCGTCAAAGACACCGCCGTGCCACAGCTTAAAGACCTCAAGGACGTGATGGGCTACAACTTGGTCGGGTTGAAGTTCTTGCAACAAGTCATGGAGAGCGGTTCGTCCGAGATCTTCAGAGATGCCATCAAAAGGAACAAAACAAAGAAGAAATCAAAGAAAGCTTTGCTTGTCATTAAATCCTAAGTTAGGGTTCCTAACACTTAACTGGCTCATTGCATTGTTACTTGTGTGGTGTACATAAAAAGGACAGTTGTTCCTTATTCGATTAAGCTGTCAAAATGCGTGCTCATACTTTATGCTATGAGTGTAATATTTTACGGAAACCAATAATCCAGTATGCAATAAAAAATATTTCTAGAAGGTCCAATTTTATTATTAAACGTTCAAGTAAATGCTCAAATGAAAGGCCGCCATGTTTGCGCATTTATCCTAAATAATTAATTTACTGGATGCCTCCTAATCGAATGGTAAGCGCTCTGCGCCTATGCAACCAAATGTTGAAGACTGTAATATACGAATTCTATTTCCGTGGGTGAAACATTTATTGTAATTAGGTTAATGGAATGCCTCGAAGCACCCAACATAAAGTACAGGCGTTCAATTTCCTGCGAGGTAATAATCTTCGATAGCAAGACGTCTGGAATAGGGCTGTTGCAAGCAGGTCGGTGGCTTCTGAAGCCTCATCACCGGTGGCTTCTCCATGCTTTTCCGGCGCCACTAAGAACCTGGGAGTCGATCACCGTTGAGTCTTTCTCTCTGTATTAATCTTAAACCGACTAAATAATTGGAATAATACAAATCAATGATATAACTGAAGATACCTGTTTGCGCGAGACGTGACATGTGAGATGGATTCCAATCCTTTCCATGCAGATGCTCCGGTGTTTGGGATTTGTTTGCTCGATTCCTTACCAATATACTTTGGTTCTGTCAACAACAAAGGATGCCATTGCTTTAGAAACGTTTTGAACTTTGGGACGATATTTCAGTTGAGGTTACTTGCTGGGATATTCTAGTGATTGTAAGCGCATCCTGAAAGCCCTTTTGCACACCCCTCTCGATCGTCTTCGGTTGTGGCTCTGCAACGATCACGTGGATGTAGGCCTTTATAAACATTGGCACAAGAACAAGTAGACACTTCCACTATGTTTGCTCTGATAACATTTCTCGACAGAAGCCATCGCCGCCCTATCGCCAATGAATTACGTTACAAATACGCGCCGAATTGTTGTTCTTGTCTGGCCAATTTTTAGTGAAGTCACATATTATCGCAAAATTATCTATACTCGTCATAATATATATCAAACCAATATTTCACCATTTTGTAGTCCAAAGATAAATTCTGGGAATATTTTCGTGCTCCGAAGAAGGATCGTGTTTCAAGTGTATTTGGAAAAGTGTCTTCGGCATCCGCAACAGTCATCCAAACACCGTTTGAGAACTCCCCTTTCTCGTAGATGCGACCTGCTGTTTCATCCGGAACATCCACGAAATCGTCACACTGCAACCAGTTACATCGATTTTCCAGATGAAGACGACCAAAAGAAATATTAAGCAAAAACTTCAATTAATTTAAACGCACTCTGATATTCTTGAAAAATCGCAATTCGTTCTCCCTCCGACAGTTTTCTAAAAGAGTTCTTTTAGCTTTCGCCTTTTCTCTTTCCACCTGGATGGAAACGATGAGTTTAGACAGCTGTTATGTTATGCAATACCACACAAAGACTCACCTGCTCCTTATAAAATTCAGCAAAGTTATTGACGATGATGGGTATGGGCATGGCTATCACCAGCACACCGCAAACACAACAGACGCTTCCGACCAGCTTTCCCCAAGCAGTTTTGGGGTAAACGTCTCCGAAGCCGACCGTCGTCATGGTGATAGCCGCCCACCAAAACGTCTCTGGAATGCTCTGAAACATCTGAGCGTTGGCATCTTTCTCGGCGAAATAAGCAAGGCTGGAAAAAATGATGATTCCGATCGAGATGAAGCTGACAAGTAGTCCGAGTTCCTTGTAGCTCTGATGGAGGGTGTAACCGAGCGCTTGAAGGCCGATGGAGTGGCGTGCAAGTTTTAGAATCCGAAAAATTCTCATGATCCTGAAAATTTGCACCAGTCGTCGGACGTTATGAAACTGTTCTTGGCTGGGATTATCGGTCACGGTCAAGCACAGTCCAACGTAATAAGGCAACATGGCCAAAAGGTCGATGAGATTCAGAGGACCTTTGAAAAATTTCCATTTTTCGGGGGCAGACCAGAACCGAAGTACGTATTCAACGGTGAACCAACCGATGCAAACGGCTTCGACCTGAACGATGTTGATAAGAAGTTGAAGGATTTAAAGAATTTCTTCAGACCGACTCACCCTAACCAAGTGTTCGTTGTCCGTTGAGTTGTAATTCAGCGAGGGAAGGGTGCTGAGCGACAGCGAAACTGTTGACAAGAGGATGAACAGCACTGAGATGACCACCAGAGCCTTAAATTTTCATTTTCATAACATTCAAACATTCGCAAAATAGATCAAAGGAGCGCCATGGATACCTAATTACCCAGGGGTGACACGCATTTTAATTGCATTAAAAACAAACACAAAAATATTCATTGTTATTGTTGTTTTTTGTTGCTCTTGTTGTTTGATTCTCAGTTTTGATCATCATAATAATCACCACCACCATCATCACCATCACCATCACCATCACCATCACCATCACCATCACCATCACCATCACCATCACCATCACCATCACCATCACCATCACCATCACCATCCCATCACCATCACCATCACCATCACCATCACCATCACCATCACCATCACCATCACCATCACCATCACCATCACCATCACCATCACCATCACCATCACCATCACCATCACCATCACCATCACCATCACCATCACCATCACCATCACCATCACCATCACCATCACCATCACCAGCACCAGCACCATCACCATCACCATCACCATCACCATCACCATCACCATCACCATCACCATCACCATCACCAGCACCATCACCAGCACCAGCACCATCACCATCACCATCACCATCACCATCACCATCATCATCATCATCATCATCATCATCATCATCATCATCATCACATCATCATCATCATCATCATCATCATCATCATCATCATCATCATCATCATCATCATCATCATCATCATCATCATCATCATCATCATCATCATCATCATCATCATCATCATCATCATCATCATCATCATCATCATCATCATCATCATCATCATCATCCAATACTAGTCCGATATCAGCCAAACGCAGAACGATAGTTCTCAACAATTCCTAAAAGTGCTTCTTTAAAACGTGAGATAAACAATTAAAAAATATTCTCTGCATTTCGGAAAGTTTCAGTTTTATGAACTGATTTCCTTGGAGAAAGTCGTCTCTTCGACGTTTGCAGGTTTTGTTAGCAGGTGCACGGTGCAAGAACTTCCTTGGACATTCCACTTGTAGCACAAGTTTACAAGAATCTTTTGTCTTAACTCCAGTTCTTACTAGTTATTACAACATCGTTCGTTGACAGAACATTAAATTAACAAGTTTTAAAACAATAGTCAGTAACTCATTCGGCAACACTCCTTTTCATTGAAACCATTTTGTTGTGAGTCAATAATGCTGAACGAGAAGTCACGTTTCATGTCAGTTTTACTTGCATTTCATTTAATGTTGTTTATACGGCATTATACTGTATTTATTTTTATATGGTGATACCGCTTATCAAATGCTGATGGAACTTAATTATAAAAGAAAATAATTCAGGTTTTCCAAGCAAAACTGGCTTCAACTGAATTATTTATTACTATTTATAATAATTTCATATTATTATTTGTTTCAAGTAAATTATATATTATTATTTATTTATAATAATTTCATATTATTATTTGTTTCAAGTGAATTATTTATCTTTGTTTCAACATCTCCGAAGAGAGGATTAAGTTCAATTGCATCTAATAATAGCTCAGTATCTTCAAACGGTGTGATTGGAATTTGAAGCACGTTGAATATGCATGAGTAAAGATAACCAAACAATGCACGAATATTAATAACCAAATAACGTATGAATATTCATTTCCAAGTAATTTTATAACTTGTTTTTAACAGATGATGGAGTTGGTATTTGAAACTTTTCATAAGTCATTTTTTCATTTCATTTAGTATTTTATCTTCGAGGTTTAAAGGCTCGAAATAAAATAAAAACATGAAATTGGTGGATTTTAAACAAGATCTGCGTGGTTAAAAAAATTCCTGATGTTTAATGGAAGCTCCAAGCATTCCAGACATTCTAAATGCTTCAACAAAATGGCAACAAAATTTCGCGATAAATTCAAGTATTTTATACGATAAATACGTCTCTGAACAGTTTCATAAGACCTGTGATTGCAGGTAATGTCTGCTTAAATTGAAGTTGCACTCGATTTAAAAAATCACATTTTTTATCTTAAAATCCTTTTTTTTCTAACAGACGAAACATTGCGTCGTTATCAGATTTTTTTCTGTGGTCAATAAACGAATGAAGATATTTTATTCATACAGGACATCATCGTTATTAACTTCTGAAGTGTTTATTATTACTAATATTTATTATTATTATTATTGTTATCATTATTATTATTATTATATTATTATTATTATTATTATTATTATTTATTATTATTATTATTATTATTATTATTATTATTATTATTATTATTATTATTATTATTATTATTATTATTATTATTATTATTATTATTATTATTATTATTATTATTATTATTATTATTATTATTATATTATTATTATTATTATTATTATTATTATTATTATTATATTATTATTATTATTATTATTATTAAACGGTTAATACATTGCATAAACCTTGAAGGAAGAGATGTGGACAATGAAGATCTTTTTCACGTCGACAAAGCAACAGTGACTGAAATGTCGCATTCAAATGTCAGATGTTGCATCGCAAATGTCACTTTCGCACAACAACTTTTAATCAATTCTTAATTGATTCTTGCACTGGCTGCCGATTCACAGTAGTATCACCTTCAAAATCGCCCTCTGACATATCACACTCTAGCGACATCCAGCCCACCTTATCTTCAACCCCTAATAGATCGTCGCCAAACACCTGGTCTTCGTTCATCTTCCATCATTCATATTCATCAATCAGTAAATAGGTCATCACTCGCAAACAGAGGCTTCTCGGGAGCCTCTCCTGCTGTCTGGAACAGATTCCCTCTCCTCGTAAGAGCCCAATCATCCCTCGAGTTCTTCAAGCGTCACTTGAAGACCCACCTCTTCAGGATTTCATGGAACAGCGAAGACACGAGGCGCCTCTGACGCTATGCACATGGCGCCTTATAAATTTATTATTATTATTATTATACATTTAACAATATGTCATTATGTTATATTATATTATAATATAATACTTCTCATTCATACTTCTCATTCGATTAATATATGATTTATTGTTACAAGTATTGAAATGGCCTTTTACTGGCTCGTTCTCAGGTTGTTGTCGCCAGATGACGACGATTATTTTATATTATTATTTATTTATTTTATTATTTAGTTAATTAATTATTTAATTATTGTCTAATTATTTAATTATTAATTATTTATTATTTATTAATTATTTCAGTTAATCTCAGCTTCGGGTATGTTTGACAAATTAAATTTACGCCTGTTCATAGGATTCATGCATAACTCAGAATGCAGTACGAGGTTCCAATTTGCCTCGGGATGGACCTCCAATCGCCTGTCACATCATGCTCAATTGCAGTCAATATATTCAGGATAAATATGCTACTAATTTATCAGTATTAATATTGTCATTGTTATTATGAATATGACGATGATTAATATAATTGCGATTGTAATTATACTTATATAATTATAATATAATATTTATTATTATTGTTGTAATACCAGTAGTTAATATCCTTAAATAATTTCTCACCATTACTAAGCAAGCTCCAACAGTTAACAGATATTAATGGGTGAATTGATGACTTAATAACTATAAACATATTACAAATGTCACTGAGATGATAAATTATCTCCTCTCATCGTCATCGACTTCTGTCATCAACGCCGTCATCAACTCTGTCACCAGTTACGCTCTGCCAACTATCAAGGTGAAAATATGCCGGCGGAAAAATGATTTGAAGTTGAGAGCAAACAAACAAACATGAAAATAACTGCAAAAAATTGAACAACACAACAACACAACAACACAACAACACAACAACACAACAACACAACAACACAACAACACAACAACACAACAACACAACAACACAACAACACAACAACACAACAACACAACAACACAACAACACAACAACACAACAACACAACAACAACAACACAACAACACAACAACACAACAACACAACAACACAACAACACAACAACACAACAACACAACAACACAACAACACAACAACACAACAACACAACAACACAACAACACACAACACAACAACTTTCGTGTCAACAAAATGAACTCATAATTAAAAAATAAAATAGAAAAATGTAATAAATCAAGCGAAAACCTATCGGTGGCATTTGCGTTCCAAGCATAGCAAGTTGTTGTTAATTACGGATTTGTTGTTCATTATGGAGATGCATGGGCCTCATATGGCCGATTAACTGGAACCTATTAATATATATTCGAGCTAATGTGGCTAAGCGACAATGGGAAAGCGTCTTTCAATGAGGGGTTCTTCGGAGTTGAATTGGTCACACAATTGGTGACAAGTTCTCAGTGAAAACTCAACACGCAACAACATCGATTGCCTCCCCTTTCATGGTTAAACCATGGAGCTGCAGAAGGAATACGATGAATCAATCAATGGACGTGTGGATAGATGGGTAGATGGATGGATAGATGGTTGGATGGATAGATGGTTGGATGGATAGATGGTTAATAATAATAATAATAATAATGGTTGGATGGATAGATGGTTGGATGGATAGATGGTTGGATGGATAGATGGTTGGATGGATAGATGGTTGGATGGATAGATAGATGGATGGATGGATGGATGGATGGATGGATGGATGGATGGATGGATGGATGGATGAATGGTTGGATGGATAGATGGTTGGATGGGTGAATGAACGTCCGATTGAGTAGGACTAATTGCTAATAAAAGTCTATAATTACGTTTTGATGTAGTTTTATTAGAGAAATCTTTCAACTTACGGCAACTTGTTAAGAAATGAAAAGCAATAAACAGCGTTAACGTTGTTAGCATTATTAACGTTTTAAATAAATGTTATTTTCCACCATTTAATTCAGAGAATAAGTTTTGTTCAAATCCAATTTCAGACCATAAAAAAATAAAACTAAATAAAATAATAATAATAATAATAATAATAATAAAAAGTGAATATTTATTGCATGAATTAATGAATGAATTAATAATACAAATTCATTAATAATCAATAACGAATTACGCAATGACTTATTCTCACCCGCGCAACTTTCGACGAGCGTGGTTTTTCCATGGCATTCCAAACTCTCTTCTTCCATCGTTCATAGGCACAGGTGCTCGGAGGTGTGCTGAAGTCTTCATATTCGGAATCACTTTCGCCTCCCAATTCCCTCTTCAGACCCTCCTGTGCCTGCTCCTTCCTCTGATGATACCTGATGTCAGTGTTTATCATCTTTTATTACCCATAGATATTAATATTAATGTATTACAAGTGGAGATTAATATTAATGTATTACAAATGGAGATACCCATGGAGATTAATATTAATGTGCTATGCCTGGAAATTATTAGCAAATGATTATTAACCTGCATTCATGTGGATAATCAATTTTAGATATATTTTATACAAATGTTAACATGCAATATCATTTTACGCTTTCCTATTTTTAGTAACATTTCAGTTACGTCTGGAATTTCGAAAACAAATTTCATTCACATATAAATTTTCTAACCATATTCCCGTAATTAATCCATTCACCCAATAATAATAATAATATAATATAATATAATATAATATAATATAATATAATATAATATAATATAATATAATATAATATAATATAATATAATATATATAATATAATATAATATAATATAATATAATATATAATATAATATAATATAATATAATATAATATTAATATAATATAATATATATAATATAATATAATATAATATAATATAATAATATAATATAATATAATATAATATAATATAATATATAATATAATATATATAATATAATAAATACCTAACATAATTTAACCACAGACCGTTCATTCCGCAGTCATTGAATGCATGAAACGATTTATCAAAGGATTTCATTGTTTGCGCGATGCTCCATTTGCGTTCCAGCTGATTATTTATTATTGTTGTTGATGTTGTTGATGTTGATGTTGTTGTTGATGTTGTTATTGATGATGATGCTGTTGTCGTTGATGATGATATTGTTGTGTTTCTGTAGAGTTTGCACTGATTGAATTTTAACTTCTTACTAAACGATTGAGAAACAATTTGTCGAATCTGATTTTAAAGGTGAAAATGAAGTTAATAATTATGAATTCTACCTTAAAAATACCCAAACGGTGACAAGAGAAAGGTATGAAGATGCCATCCAAATATAAACATAAATACGGTCCATCCATGTTAAGAGAGTTGATGGTAGCATGATTGGGAGAGAAAGGTTTATTGCATTTGAATAAAGACTGTCCTGGATTTAAATCAACAATCGAGCAACAAAGGAACAAGTGGCAGATGAAAATTTTTCCAATACTTGTTTAATTTAATTTTTTATGGAAGCCTTTTGAAACGACTCACCTGTGCTGGCAGCAGGACTCCAGATACAAGTCGTCAATGCCCCAGTATTCCAAATCCTCGGCGAATGAAATGGCGCACGTTTCTTCGGAAGTAAGGTGAAGTTTTCCTGTTCTGTAGAAGTTCAGGATCGTCTCGAAGAACTTAGGGTGCCGGTCGAAAAAGAATTCGACGTGATTTCCAGAAATTTCGAAGTCATCGCAGAGGCTTTGAATCTGGAGCCTGTCCGTGCTCCTGGCCAATTTGCCGAGGCGAGCGTGGGGTAACCTGCCAACGCAGGCCCAGGAGATCTTGTGCTTCTCACCGCCCACGTTCAGAGTCACAAAACCCAGTGGTCTCGAAGATGAACTCGTCGAGGTTTGAGGGAGGATGCCCTGTTGTCCTAGGGATGATTTCGATCTTTCAGCTATTCCTTGGTGAGAACAATGCGGAGACTTGTCGATGATGGTGGAGGGGATTTGTGGATCGTCGGCGGTTATCGTGTCGGCAGGTTCTCCCCCATTCAGCGATGAACGATGATGACGATGATGATGGTGTTGTTGATCGTTGTGCTCCTTCGCCCGGTTATCTTCGCTGTAGGTCCTGATCGTTTTCAATCCAAACATCGTCAGTGTGCCATCGAAACATCTGCAACGTAACAAGGAAACGGCTGAGATTCACCGAGTAACGCCTTCCACATCGCATTCATCTCCACCAGCTCCAGGAATGGTTAAACCGGCAGAAATAACGTTGTTAAGTCTCCATGTTAAGAGTGCATCTCTTCTTTTGGTTCATCTCTCTCTATCTCTTGAGTCACCAGCAAAGCAACAACGTTGAAACAAAGGACATTGCTGTTTATCACGGCCGTCCGGCATTTGAGATCACGTGACAGTCGTCCATGTTCGTTGGAACTGGAAGTCATCGAATCGAAATCCTTCACTCCAGTGCCAGTGCACGATCCACGTTTATCACAAATTCCATCTCGGTATCGCAATTAAGTGTTGCAATTAAATTCCATAAATACTTTTGCTTTTGTTCTGCACACACCTAAGAACTTCACACCGACGATAGTTCACGAGCGGTTACTAATCGAATTGTTAACTTTAAAAAAACTGTCCATCCACTTTTAAACATTTCACAGAAAGAAGGACAAACGAAGAGGAAAAAGCTCAAATTACTTTCGTAAGGAGCTGCAGTCATACGCACATTCGACAGCTGCTATAAGTGCACGCCTAGTGAAGTTTGTTGTTGTTGATGATGATGATAATGATAATGATCATCGTCTGAATCATCACCAACTGCAGGATTATACTTGCTACTCCGCTGTTTCAAACTTGGAAAGGCAAGCTTCAATTCATTGTGGAGCAACTTTACAATAATATATTCGTATTCGTTACTTATCACGTAACCATGCTTAACATAATTGCTAAATTAAAAAGAATAAACAACTTTAAAATAAATTCAAACACTCACGAACGACGATGGAGATTTCGGCGAAATTGCTGGACTTGTCCTGCTTTTATCCACGGTTTTGAGGTGTTATTTGTTTACGTCCTTCCATTCGATCGACTTGGTTATTGCTTTCGGAATTCGAATTGAGTGAAGATGCGACGATTGTTAACTGATTGTAAACTTCTGATTGAAAGTTGAATTCATCTTAATCTACGAGCATTTCGAACAACCCGCCTGGTTGAAGAAACTTGAATTTGTTTGTACAAGGAGAGGAAGTTCTTATAAGAAAGAGGTGATGATGGCTCGTTGCACGATGGCTACTCAAGTCCTACTCAAGATTGTTTCCTTGGTGAAAGTGTTGCATTTGAGAAGAAACATTCGCTGGAAGCGTGTAGCTTCCGAGAAAGAATTATCAGATGCAGTTAAAAGTACATGATTAAAATATCATATTTTCGCACATAAACTAAAATCTCAAACAATTTTCTAGTAAAAGATACTTCTTGGAACTTCTCAATGGAAAGGAAATAATTCGAGTAATAATTTCATAAAGCCTAATTAGTTGCACCTGAAATATCAGCAGATGTCAATAAATGTCCACACAGGATTTATTTTCTTATTACTTTGAGCCATGTGATGACCGGTAACAATTTCCATTTACAACTACATCTTCCAAGCAAGCAATCGTTTCTAACTTGCAAATATTTTTTTAACATTTCTGTTCCTTTACTTACTTAAAATGAGACATTTACAAAATAAATATTGTGCTCCAGCTGAACAGACACAACATTAACCCGTGTTTACAATCCTCGTGCCACATCGCTTTCAGCATTTTTAATCTCAACAGCATCATGACGTGCATACTTACTCTGCTTTCCAGAACGTCATATTCATATTTACTCGCTTTATCGAATGTCTGCTCAAGTCTTTTATCACGATGTCGACCAGAAACTTTAATCTCACTGGTGCTTCAATATCACAATTCAGGAATTGTTATTTTTTGTTTATTATTATTCAGGAATTGTTTATTATTAAAGGTGCTATTTTGTTAGTTAGCTATTCAGGGGCTTTATTGTCCACAACCTATCAATCTTAAACAGGGGTCTCCAAAGTACGGCACGCGGCCCTCTAAAGTCTCTAATTCGACTAGCAGAGTTCTCCTTGAAAAATTAAAATATATGGGAAAAAATTAAAGCAATCCAATGTTGCGCATAGCTCTGCATTAAAGACTTAAAATACTCTGCACTGAAGACTTAAAATGGCAGTTATCGATTTGCAATCCAATGATTTGCAACATCTTCAAGAACAAATTTAAGGAAGGAAATTGGATCAAATCCTACAAATGACCTAAAATAGTTTGTCCGTGAAATAATTTCAGCCTTTGTCATTTGGTATTCTTGTGAGGACTTTTTCAAAGATGATTTTAACTATATGTAATCCTACTACAGACCACAAATGTCTGATGAACATTTTAATGCCCTACCTATGATTGGAACCACTCACTTTGAAACGCATTTGGATAGAATTATATCAGAAAGTCATCGGTTTCATGTTTCTCACATTAATCAGCACTAACGAAAAACCACGTTACCTTTTATTTCTATTCTGATTGCAGTTTTGCACTGGATCAAACCTCAGGAATATCATGTTTACAGTTATTCATTAGTTTTTGGTAAATTGAAATTGCATTATAGCTCCACGATAAATAGCTTTATATTAATTCACCGTAATTTAGTAAAGACTTTAGAAGTCAGCAATGTGGCCCTCGGCCAAAAAACTTTGGAGACCCCTGACCTAAAATATTATTGGTTAGGTACTGTTAATAGTTAGATATTCCTAATAAAAAAAAAATCTACAAACTTACAAATTACTTAAGCATTTAAGATCATGTAAGACTAAAATAAGGTTTCATTTACTTATAGAAACATGGGCTTGAAGATACCCGGACAATCATAAGATCTGACCTCTGAAATAAATTGTCACCTTAAGATTGAAGTCGTTTCGAGAAGCAAACATCAAACTGACCATTTCATGAAATGAAATCATATTTCTCGGTTCATTGGTAATTCGTCTTGTCATAAAAGACAAATATCTTGCTTTGAGCGAATATCTCTCTAGTAATAGGCTTGAAAATGGCAAAATAAGGCAAAATTGAGGCTATTGCAGCCTATTGTTCGACTCAGTAAATGTGTCTCTTTTGACGTTTGGCCTATCACAACTCCGTTTTCTTAGGAGGTAAGTTTTGCGATCCTCTGAGTGAGGCCCTGGCTGGTGGCTTTTACAAATGGATACACGTAAAAAATATTTGCAAAGCGCATAGGCACAACTTTGCCATTTTGTCAATAACATAATCTACTTAAGGCTAATTATTGCTTGGTAATAATAAAATATATCCCAAATAATATTACATTTTTTATAGAATAATTTCGTTGCATCTGAGACAAATTTTAGCAATAAATAATCACTCAGTGTAGACTATGGAGCAGAGACAAATTAGTGCTGTACCTGTACAAGTACTTGTTCATAATCCTCGTTACTTGAGCATGAGTACTTGAACATGAAACTTGAGCACTTGGTCCCAAGTCTGCTGCGTAACTCCATTATTTAGGTGAAAGTTCAACAGACTTCTCTCTAGAAATTGGCTAAAGGAAGTTATATGCAAATATTTTCACAATTAAAAGTGCTTGGGAATGTTATGCCATAGCTATTTAAAAGGATGCATACCATAGGGAAACGTAATTGAATATTTTTAAATTCAATCACTGCTACATAATTTAAACAAAGTTGACCACATGTTGACAAGTTTATTTTAAATTAGTTATATTTTATGTAATAAATAATCAACATTTTTTGCTAAAAACGTTTTATTACACAAAATTCAGATTTTTAGCTTTCGAGATTTTGAATAACATTGCTATGATGGATTTCTTAAATTTAATCCATACCAAAGAATTATCTGGGACAAATCCTTTCAGGAAAACGCATGGCTTAGCATTAAGTCATTCTATTACTGGTATTCTGTGATTTCAATTCAAAACGTGTGCTTATTTCTGACACTTATATTCATTTCTCACATGGTTCGTCATTTTAAATCTGTTTGGCTTGATAAATGTAATAATACTGAAATGAAAATATTGAAAACGGTTTAAAACTGTAATTTAGCCCGTTCTTATTACAGTTTTATTTGGCATTGAAAGCGTAAATGCTTGAGTCACACTTTGGCAGGTTAACCCAAGGGCTCACATAAGTTTCAAAATAGTTTCAACTTGGTGGGTTTACATGACATCATTGATTCTCAATTCAATTCAAATTTCTGTGCCTCCTTTGAAGACATTCTATATTTAGCCAACTCTCCAAAACAATCATTTCTGACGATGCCTTCACAACGTTGTGATTTAGAGAATATTCAGTTTTTATTATATATACAATAAATATTAGTCATATTTAATTCATATATTTAATTGTTATCATTCCTATTCAATAGCTAATATTCATATTTGATAGAAATTATTCGTATTTAATACCTATCATTCTCCAATCCATATAACGAGTCAATCTCGAGGAGAGGATATAAATTATTATTATTATTATTATTATTAATTATTATTATTGTTGTTGTTGTTATTATTATTATTATCATTATGAAAGTGCTGTCGAATGCACTTTCACGACAGACGGATAGTGTTTAATTGAAAATGTATTCAAACATTGGATATCGTTTGAAAACACAACAACGACTGGAATATTGGCTGGAAATATGTTTAAAGCTAAATGAGAATAAACTAAATGAACAGAGTAAAACGTAGCAGCTGGCAATGCAAGGACGCAAAACAAAAGTTGGCATCACAGAATGGAATGAACTTTTAAACTCGTTACGAACTCGTCCGAACATTCTCAAATGAACTGAAGTACCGATGAAGTGAGACTTGTAAATATAGTTACTTTGTCTTTGTGCCAATCGCTAGACTGCATTGGTGTTAAAGAGGCGATATTTGGTGACAACATTCAGCACGTCGATGCTCAGTGTAGCGTAATTAACGGTGACGACAAAAATCAGAATGAAACGTGGAGTGGCTTATCTCTGTTGCCGATGTATAAACCATTGAGGTGAGAGACTGCAAGAAGTGCGTCTTCGTAGTGAGTCATCGTGACGAATCCAAACCCTTGGCACTTCTGAGTCTTCGAGTCTCTGACGACTCTGACGTTCTGAACGGCTCCGAACGGTCCGAACAACTGCCAGAGGAACTGATCGTCGGTGTCAGGGCTGAGGTTGTTGACGAACAACGAACACCCTCTGAAGCAATTTAAACTGCGGTGGGGCGGTTGAACCAGTCCGAAGAACCTGTCAAAGTAGCTATTGCAATGTATTAATAACTCATCAGTTATACTCGCTCGTTAGCAGAATGACTTCTCCAGTACCTCGGTGCCAAGGCTCTGATCGGATTTTGAAAGAAAGGTGATTTGGCAGCAAAGAACGGCGGAACGAAGGGCATAGGAGGGCGAGCAATCGGATGACCTGCAAACTTCACTTTTATTGCTTCAGAACATCCTTTCGGAATCGTCCCGTGGAGTTGTTTTATGGCTTGTTCGGCCTGAGATCTTAAATCAAAGCGTACAAATCCGACACCTTTTGATAAGCCTGAGTGTAAAATAAAACACTAAGACAATAAAAATGTTTGCCTTTCATCTGGCTACGTGGATCTGTTAACTAAGCGATATTAATAACATTATGCCAATATTGATAATAATGTACCAATGTTAATAATAACATACCATTATTAATAATAATATACCAATATTAATAATAACATACCATTATTAATGATAATATACCAATATTAATAACAATATACCAATATTAATAATAGTATACTAATACTAATAATAATATACCTGTACTCGAATCCATCAGTATTCTGGATGCAATAATAGTTCCATTAGGCGAAAAAATAGCGTTCAACTCTTGAACCGTCATAGACTGAGGAAGTCCACTAACATAAAGATTGGCACCCTTTATTGTTTCACAGCTTGGTCGAGCATACGAGACCTGAAAGCGTGTTGTGACTGTTTAGTTTGAAATATTTCTCAGCTAATGACGATGCTATTACAGTCGAACCCGATTATGTCGCTGCCCTAAGGGTTTGCCCAGCGTCGAGATAACCGATGACCTAGATAGTCGAAAATCAATATGGCGACTGTATTAATATAACATGTGCTTGCAATTTCTTTATGTACATAATGTGCTTTAATAAGTGAGAGTGCACGTGTTTTAGGTTTTTTACATACATTTTGACAGCAGCAATTGATATTTGATATTGATAACAGCAACATGTTTATACATGGTATATACAAAAATGCATGAGTGAACTAACAGCAGAGATTTACCAATTCGCAATAAGAACTATTAGAACCGCCGATTCTCGATGCAAACCTTTATAACTATTTTTTCTTACATTTCTCTCTATTGACTGATTGTCCAGTTTAATCTTAACACTTTTTTTCCAGACATTTTTACAACGAAAAAATAAACGGTTCCACTTCAAAAACGTCGACATAATAGAGTTAGCGAGTTAACCGAGGTCAAGATAAGTGGGTTCCACTGTATTATGATGACATTACGATGATGATATTATAGTGAAGCTATTATGATGATGATATTATGATGATAGTCGAAGTTCAAGGAAGGCGTGTCACCAAAATTCTGATGCACAAAAAGGAAACTAACGTCCCCATTGCTTATGAGCGTGAATAAAAAGACAAATATAAATCACCTTAATTATTTTGTTCTGAAGGCCCAGTCCATTCAATCGATCAATTGCTCTTTGGGCAGAAAGTGGGTTTTTATAATTCACAAAAGCATATCCCAAACTCTGACCTAAAGCACAAAGTTAATAAAAATCATACTTTTAAAGACAAACCATTTTCACACTATCATATTTATATACCTGTATTTTTATCTCTGATTAGCTTACAACTTTCCAGCTCTCCAACGCTGCCAAAAAGCGATTTCACGTCTTCCTGTGACATCGTGTCAGGCAAGTAATTAACAATTAGATTCGTGGCAATGGTTTTGGAGTCACTTTCACCATGTTGCTTTGTGTTATTACTCATAGAAACTTCAGTATTGCTTTTGTTTGTATGTGACACATTTAAATTCATAATCTCTTTAAAATTGTAGTTCGTTGGGAAAATGTTTGGTTCGGCTCCAATAAACGGTTTCAGCGTTTTATATTGCAAAATATATTTAATTGATTCACCGACAGAATATATTTTCAAATAAACTTTAAAATAAAAATAAAATCATAGTATAATGCAAATCAGATTTCAAAATAAAACACGAAACAGACGACGAAACAAAAAACACAAAACGGGCGGTGTGATTTTATTATTCACTTCTTGGTACATTAAATTTTATGTTTTTTCTTATTAAAAAAATAATATTATAAAATTTCAAAGCAGGTAACAATTTCCAAAAAAACTTTAAGGTTGATTCAGACTTTACCACTAATCTTCGTGTCGACGAACATTCATAATGTGATTTTTCGAAATAATTATTTATTTTAATGGACTGTTCTGATATTTTTGGTTATTTATTATATAACATGAAATTGTGGACAGCACACGGAACATAGGTCTGACAACAAATTGTAGCGAATCTGACTAAGCAGCAGTGGTAGTCCATCCTTCGAATAGGACCAAGTTTATTCGAATTGGTGAATTCAACTTGTACGTTCGGAAAGTATTGATTTTTTAACAAATTAGTAAATAGACCAAAAATTCGTTATAATCTCAAGAGTTTTTGAAGCTGAAATGGATTCTTTAAACTTTTCGAACCCGATGCAGTCGAACAACACCGGCAAGTCTACGTTTGGTATAGATTCGAACTGTTTTATGTTTTATTATTCAACACAATATTTGCCGAGTTTTACAGGTTTTTTTTTATGAGTTAATGCGCATTTCAGACGGATTATGCAAAGTGACGCAGCCAAATAACAATGCCACTGTCACGATTGGATTAGCCACGGTTTTAGCAATAATGTCCGTCATTACTTTTCTGCTGTTTTTTCTTGTAATATCCAGAAGAAAGAAAAACGTGGCAAGTAGTAAGTAGCATAACTTATTATTGATAGCGGCGCATTCCATATTTATTAAATTGCTTATTGGCGGGAATGTTTTATTTGATAATCTCTCTTTTGCCTTATAAAATGAATCCACACTAGCATCTTATTATCGAATGAATTTCAAAAACTGTGTGATCGTTGTGTCTTTAGGTTTTAAACGTTTGGTAGGTACTAATCTCACTCTCAATTAACTAAAATTTACTCTTAAGTCTTGTTTAGTTCTACATAATTCTTTTGTAAGCACTTAATAATGAAATTATTCGCTCCAATAAAAGCAATAAAATCTTTTTTCTTCATAAGTAAAGAATCAAAAATACGGCGACATGGAAGTCTTACCCGCACGTCAACCAGAATGCCAAGGTTCCCTCTAAAATAACCTTTGACTTCTTTTAAATTTGACATTATTATTGACTAACAATTGTGTTATTGACGAACCGAATTATTTTTTTAAGACTCGCCAGCCGTTTATCGCGGAGAGGTTTTAGGAAGCAGGTCAAAGGTCATCCAACATGGGGTTCAACAATCGGTCACGAAACTGAAATATTTGGGCCAAAGTGATGAAGACGAAGATGTTTTAAAAATTCCACGAAGTGATGAAAACACATTTAAATCGAGTTGGCACTGATAAAATTTTTGTCCTAAGGCGCTTTACTTTTTCAGCTTCCCAGTAAAATTATAATTTCAAATTCTCCTAAAGGCATAAAATTATGTTATTTAGTTTGCATTATTTTGCAACGTTCAAAATAATTACGATGAATACTTATTTTTTAGTTTGAGCCAAAGATAAATAGATAGATAAAATTTTTGAAAAATATCAATATTTTTACACGCAATGAAACATCGCATCAGAAATTTCGGAAGATCAATTTCAACGCTACAGTTACAATGTTGATGAGGTTCCGTCAGAATCTTTCTTCTCGGGAAATCATCGTTCATTTCCTTCTCGCGTGGAAGGAGGACTGGCAAGTATCAACTTTTTATAGTTTTTGAATGAAAGATAAAAAGATGAATTTCTTTTGCACGTTTTGGTAGAAAGAGTGATCTTAGTTGTTTGTATTTCGTTGTTCGGCAGGAATGTCGCAACAGTGGCCTAAAAGTCAGAGGTGAGATTTAAACTCTTGAAATTCTACTAAAATGTCCAATCGGCTGATCTTTTCCAGCTCTGTACGATTTTGAGCCACAAGAAGTCGATGATTTGGCTTTGAAAGAAGGAGATGTTATTGACGTCTTGGAAAAGGAAGAAAGTGGTTGGTGGAGAGGAACGTGCGGGGACGACGAAGGCTGGTTCCCCGTTAATTATGTCGAGGTTAGTAACTCGTTGTTGTCATTTGTTGTCATTTCTCTTTATTTTCAAGCCACGGTTTAGTCGGTTATTAATGATTTAATTATCCGTTATTGAAGGTGATTCATCATGCGACCGACGGACATGCGATATATGGTCGAAGTGAGTAACGAACGTTATAAAACATTCGCCGACAATTTCGATACATTTATCGATGAATGTTTCAAGGTGGAATGATCACAGCATCGTCAGATGATTTCTCAGACTCCGAGGAAAAGTCGTTAGAGTCCTTGGAAACAAGGAAATCAGTCCTGGAAGAAATGCTGCGAAAGAGAATGGAGGATCAAGAGGAGGACAGAAGGATCTCTCGTGACGATGTTGACAGAAGGTCTCTTGCTCTCATTACGAACAAGAACCTACTCGACTCTCTGAAGAAAAGAATGTCGGTGCTTCCCAAAAATACTTCTGAACCTCCGATCTGCAAACACCTCCTTCCAAGCATTGGCCATGTTGAAATGGACCACCTTTGATCTACGTTTTGTTATTAAGTCTTTCAGTCTCAACTTCTGCGGACGTCGTCGAGACGCGAATGAAGACTTCATTAAATCTGTTGCTTTTTCTTGTTATTTAGTAAAAAAAAAAAGTACGACACTTCACTTCACTCGTTGCAAATGATAACAATTGTAATTGTAATTGTAATTGTATTGTAATTCATGGGAATAAGGAATAACAATTCGTTTCATTAGAAGACTCTGAAATTAGAGTTTATTAGCAGGATGAAAAGGTCGCTCTAATTATAATTATGGAGTCGAGCTGAAGTCAGTTTTAAATTTTGAGTTTATTTTTAGATATTATTATATATTTTATATATTATTATAGATATTCTTTTACATGAAAGAACTGGGTTCATATTGCCCTTAGAAATTTCAAATGCAGATATTTTGCTTTGCACAGCGACACATTAAAGAATTAAATTAATCAAACATTCAAACCATTTAATCGCATGAAATCAATTTAAAATGTTGTGTATTAGAAAATATTTTTGAAAAAGTAAAATTGTGGAGACAATTATTTATAAATTGCTCTTTAAAATTCAACTTCAACGTGGTGAAGGACTTGTTATCCCTCATACCACCATTAAAAGAAAATTGCTGACATTTAAAAAAAATTTTTTTATATTCAAATATAAAAACTTTCGTTAAAATATTTAGAGCCTCTTATCGGCCTTTTGAGCCTCGCGTTTAGCATAAAATTGTCTTCTCGCTACGAGCCACAACGAAAACTTAGTTACTGAATTAGTAACTTAGTATTGACTTGAAAATTATGTACTTTATCACGTAATGTTAATAGCATTTACTCTAGGGCGAATACATATTCCAATTTCCCTTGAAAAACAAGGGATTTAGATGTATAAATAAATTATTCTGTTCCTGCATATTGTTTATGGGAACATTTGGTTCTTGAATGAACAATCAATTCTTCCTAAGGTTGTTGTTGGTAGTAGGATATTTCCCAAATGTTCATCAGTCGAGGAGTGATTATTAAATTGTAACTTGTCTCTTTGATCATAATGTTCACGTAAAACAATGGATTCCTGTTTTCCTGGAAAATTAAGATAATAAAACTTAAAGGGTTTACTTGAATTAATCTTTTTCGCACATTTTCTAAAACAAGTGGCAACAATTTTCGCGAGCTCATACTTCTTTAAAATCAGCCTGAGATCGCAATTTGGACAATAAATTTGGTTGAAGTTTCTTACAATTCAATTTTTCAATTTGTTATGAATTACGTTTGTTCATAAAGTTGTTAGACAGAACATCAAAGTATAATCGGGATTGTGATAATTTGTTAAAAAAATTATGTGCTTAAATCTGTTTTTTTTTTTTTTTTTTGAATAATTTAAACTTGTGTCCTGAGAAATCATTATGAATGGTTCATCGTGTCCACTCAATCTGCTGACGAAACCGAAAGACATCTTTCCCTTGACATTGAGAATCCATCCGAACAGAATCGGGAGCTGAAAAAAGGAAAGGAGAGACCGCACATGCAGGTCTTAAAGAGAAGCTGCCTTAAAACACTGACAATATCTCATCGCCGCAGCAGATTTTAATACGAAATTATCGGGACTCATACGCTGAATGTCGCGAGGCTCTGGGTTGTCGGAATTGTATGTCTATTTGATCGCTGCATATGTCGGTGAGTTGTCGCCTGCTCGTGAATGCGGCAGACAAGGAAAGGGAGGGAAGAGGGCGGAAATGACGTATGCGTCGTGCACCTGCTGCTCAAACTTTTAACTGATTTTTGAGGAAATTTTCGAGTGAAACACTCTTCCTTGAAAGACGAACACTGCTTCAAAAAACGCCGACGAAACGGGTGATGAGACGACGGCGCAATGATGATATAATGATGTCGATGAGGTGATGGGGACGATGATGATGATGATGATGACATTAAAATAGGAATTATGAACGATGATGATGACATCTGTGAAATATGAATTAGTTTTGAACCTCCAATTAAAAACCTTAATGCAATGAAGCGGTTTCCTCCTTTTTCTTACGAGATGAGTTATAATAAACTAAAACCTCAACTCGTGAAATCATATCCCTTATTATGTTACACGTTCGACCATACTCAACAATCATTGCGCCAATCAAACTTTAGGCACGACATAGTCATCGGAATAATTCATCCGAATCTCTTTGTGATGATGACGGCGAAGACAAAACGATGACGTCAACAAGGACGGTGATGATGACGGTGGCAGGTCAGTCGACTATTAAGACCACGTTCAGTCACTCGCCTTGTCGTTTGCACGCCGTTTTAATGAAGGACAGTGAGGAAGGCAGGATACTAATTATAACTTGGAGGGAACATAATATTGCAAGAGAATTGTCTGATCCCTCATGTATAAGCACGCTCTTCTGCAGTTTCCTTGCGCGTGCATCCAATGACGCGGTCGATGTACGGGAGGAATTATACGCGTTAAATACACTGCGTCAAGCGACAAGATTTTCAACGATTGCTTCTTTCCTTCGAATGTTCTTTCTTGTGGCTGTCGAGAGCCGCTTCACGACTCAGACGTTGTTGTTGTTGTCGTTGATCGAAATAAATCAATCAATCCAATTAATCCAATCAATCCAAATATTTTGTCGAACGCCAACCGGGACTCATGATGACAAAATAGTCGTTAATTAACCTATCATCGTGTTGACGAGACATGAGCTATGTCTAATAAGTTGAATGAGACAGAAAACGTCTTATTCTTAAACACCGTCGTATTACAACACCGACTCGTCATCACTGGCAATTATTAATTACCTCTGCATGGATATTACACTCGAGAGGAGAACCTCTGAAGAGGCAACGCTGGAAAATGCTGAACCTTGTCAGTCGGACAACAATGACGTCAACGATGTCCAGGCTTTCCAGTCCTCTTCAGAGAACGTCAACCTCGCAACAACACGGAATTCAAAACCGGGCGAGGAACCGATTGACAAGACAGGCGATGATCAAGGCTTCGTCAAGCCTTCAGAAGAGTTTATATTATGCGCTGGAACTCATCCAAGTAGAATCCCCTTCGTTACTGATTTGAACTCAGTTCGCCTGCAAGTTCCCTCCTCAGACGAGCATCTTCATCAATCGTTGGCGCTCGAAAACGGAGAAGAACCAAGGATCGAATTCAGTAAAATATGCGATCACCCTGCAGTCTCTGCTCCGAAATCTTTCGACGATGTCGAGGACACCACTGATGGAAATGTGTGCGCTAGAACGAGCCTGATTTATGATCATACAAAACGTCAGTGCTTGGAGTCAAAGAGCTTTCTTGCATGCCATAAAAACAGTGAAGTATCAGTTTGCATTTTTACTTCATTAGAATGAAATCTTTTAAGAAAATGTTTTCAAAATAATTATTTTCAAACGTGAAACGTTTAAAGATGAAAATCAGACGGTGAACAAACGGAAGAAAAACACTCCGCAGAAAGCCACGTATCACCTTCAGAGCCTCCCATCGGACTTCAAGCAAGAAAGTTGTTGTTTCGAAGACAAAAACCTGAGCAGATCACAAACACCCATCGTCACGTGTTCTCGGAAGACGAACGGAACATTCATGGAGACCAAATCCAACGGTCATGCGTACAAAGCGAGCAAAAGATGCGCGGAAACGTACTTGTCAACAGCTCACCTGTGGCCTTCTTCCCAAGGTATTTGAGAAGAAATTAGTTGACGCATCATTTGGCAGAAAATAATAAAATGAATAAATTCTTGGGAACTTCGTTTTGTTCAGGTTCGGCTAGAAAAGCAGAAACTGGTGCATTAGAGTCGAGTTGGCTCAGTGCTTATTATGCCAACTTGTTTTTCTCTTCATTTCCGCTGATGTTTCAAAATCCCACATCCATGTTTTCCTACCCGTTTCTTCCATCCCTCAACAGCCCATTAAACTTCGTACAGCAGACATCAGGAAGTTCATCAGTTTCCAGCAGGAAGGTGTCCTTAGGAATGAGGAACGAATCTACAGTAAACAAGGCCTCCGAAAAGAATCTTACTTGCGACCCTCTAAAGACGAACAAAACAAATTGCGCGGAATTCGCTTCTCTGCGCAAGTTTCCAGGGGAAGCAACTCCACCTTTTTGGTCGCAGGTTTCCCTGGAGGATGCAGCGCAGGAATTGAAGCGCAAATATCAGAACTCACAAGCAGTCAACGATCTCAAGGCATTAGACTTATCGAAATCGAGTTGCAACCGAAAAATGAGGAGAACTCTTAACCCTAGATCGAGTTTTGAAACGGTCGAAAACAACAACAGCAACGTCCTAAGCACCCTCCAGCACTCAGTATTCTCAGAATTTATGAAGAGTTCAATCGTCCCAAGGTTATCGAATTCAAGCGACGGCGAATCCAAGGAAAGCAGCAGAGATTATTGCAAGAATTACAACGGACGCGAACCGGTTAAAAAGTCCCCTTACGACACTCTTACCAACCAGAAGCCTCTCCCGACAAGCATCATCGGTAATTTAGGATGGATGACCAACGACTTGTTGCTTCAACCTCCAATCATGCCTGCTCTCAGTTTCCTCAGGTGGAGCCCGGACGAACTTTCAGACTACGTCGAGAAAATTGATGGATGCGTCGAGACTGCCAAAGTAAATTATTGCCTTCGAATGGTCATTTCTGTCTTCCGTGCTGATGTCTTCGATATTTCTTTCAGGCGCTGCGCCAGCACGGGATCAGCGGAAGCCAGTTGCCGATGTTGACTCTCGACATAATGACCAGGGAGCTGGGCCTGGGCATGACTTCTGCCCAAAACCTCATGAACATCGTCAGGAACCTACTCTCGACGACGATTCCTGGCGATGCTCTGTGAAACGTTTAAAATCTTAACGAATCGAGCGCACGGCTAATCTTAAATGTATTTTTTTATTTCACGTGCCCTCGTTCGACCGCAGTCGTGTAAACCATGCTCGTCTGAGTAAAATAAAAGCTTGTAATTGATACAGCAAACAAACTTCAGAAGCAGAGAAAAGCTTAGCCCTGTTAAAACAAAACAGAAAGAAATTCACTTTTTTTTGACAAACTTAATAATCAAACTACCTGGAAAGAATAAGAAACAATTACATCATCGAGGTAATCCAAAAGAAATGTCCCCTGGGGCTTGTGTTTGTCACATTCGACCACTTAAGTTTCAAGAACAGGATCAGGCACATTACAAAAGAAGATGCAACAAAACTTATCGATTCTCGTCTCGTTCTAATGCTTGATGCGATGGATAGAAATTGCCAGGAAACCACTACGGATCAGGCCCCGGTGCCGAGCAATACGGGAACAGCATTCATCGTCGAAGATAACAACAACGGGATTCCCACATCCGATCGGAGGCAAGCGCAGCGGAACATTTTGTTGTCGAAAATGAGATCCTTAAGAACTACAGTCCAAAATTATAATTAAATCATAAAAAGCGTTACAAACGACACGAGTCATTTCATCCGACCGACCGGACGCGGTTTGAAACGCGTCGCCGAGTTATAAAATTTCTCGGCGGAAGCTTTGGACGCTAAACTATTAACTCAAAGAAAACAGCTTAGAATAATAAGAATGGATTTATGAAGACTTCAGACAAGCAAACACGTAGAAGCTCCGAACGTGTCGTCGGCCTTTCAATCGTTCGACGGCATATCGATCGTAAAGAACAAACAACCCAATAAAAATAGCCATCGGAAACCTATCGAATAAAGGTCCTCGATACAAATGTTATTTCTAAAATCCATGCAACTAAAACTACACTTCAAAAGTAACTTCAACTTTAGTACCAGTAGTAATAGTCATCATCAAGTTATTTGACTTCCTTTTCGGGACAGTCTTGAGCCAAGTGACCTGTTTTCTTACAGTTGTAACACTGAGGTCCTGCACTCTTCGAAGGGCAGTTTCTGGCTATGTGGCCTTTCTGTCCGCACCTGGGGGTCATCGAACAAGTCTCAATCGTTCGAACCGATCCGTTCCCATAGCAACGACTCACTTGAAACAAACTCCGTCGTCCTCGTAGTCGCCATCTCCGGCTTCGGGGCAATTCCTAGACAAGTGCCCGGTATTACCGCAGTTGTAGCACTCTCTCAGATCCTCCTGTTTTCCCTTGCAGTCTCTGGCCAAGTGACCTCTCTGACCACAATGGTAACACTCTCTCAAGTCGCCCGCTTTGCAATCCCTCTGCAAGTGACCAGCCTGTCCACAGTTGTAGCAGGAATCTATAAGAATGTAACATGTAAAATGTACCTTTTGTGCTAATTACAACAAAAAATAATTCACTGGATCATTAAAACTAATAATAAATAAAAATTAAGTGAATACATAAATTGACAAGCATGAAAAATAATAACAAAATGAAAATTAAGTGTAGACGTAAACTGACATACCTGCCTCCTGAGGCTGGTTGCAGTTCTTGGCAATGTGACCCAGTTGGTTGCATTTGTAGCATCTTTCTTGTTCTTCTCTGCAATCTCTGGCATAATGTCCCACTCGATTGCATTTGAAGCATCTCTCTGCAAGCATTTTACTTTTTACTTTCTTACATAAACAAGCTAGCCAATTGTTACTTCAAAACATTAAGACTAATCAAAATGTTTACCAATAGTCTGACAAAAAATATCTAGCTAAAATAAAAAAATAAATTTGTCGAAGGGTATTCAACAAAAGAATAGAAGCTTCATTCAGAAGTACAAAGTTTACAAATCAGAAACAGCGATGTTATAATGATACTGCAACTCAAAAGTACAAATTAACAGCTTAACATTTGATGGTCTAACAATCTTTCTAAAATTAAGTAACTAAACTGAATAAATAATATGTGTCTAATAAAAATAATTTAATATAAATAAATCTCTGATTTATGTGTACTATAATTTTCATTTCAGAATGTAATGTGTAAAATCATTTTTCATAAACTAAAAACATTTCCTCCTTAATATTTAATTTTATAAAAAAAAAACTAAATCCAGAATTAATTTAGAATCCAAGGAAGATAATGTAGGAAGATCACCAAGAAAAATAGAATCAGTAAAACTTGTAAAAGCACTTACCAGTCCTACTGGAGCCCCTCCCTCTACCTCTTGATGGCCCACCTCCTCGTCCACCTCTTGATATCACTCTTCCCCCTCTGGACCAACAGTCTCGTGCATAATGTCCTGTCTTTCCACAATTGTAACAAGCATCCTTTTCAGCCATGACACCACACTCTACTTGAAACACCTTCCCAAAGTCTGGAATGACAAAAAACATACTTCAAGTGATGAATTAAGGTTAAACATGACATTTCAGTATCACATTTCAATGACTTGTCAATGTAAGTAAGTTGTTGGGACCATTTAAAATAGCACCATGGTTATTCATGCAAACAACTTGAAATAAATCATACAATTCGAAAGATTAAGAATCATATTTAAATGCTCGGCTAATAATGGTAATTGCAACATTGCACTCAACCCCATCAAGCAAATCGCGTTCTACTAGATTCACGGTCCCCTTGACTCGGAATATGCGCAATCAAACATAATTTTAAAATCAATGCCTAAACAACAAACACCCTCGCTGATCGTAAAGCAGGTTTTCCGATACCTCTCTGCAAACCATCGATTGCCCGGAGCCACAGGCGTGGATGTACAATATTAAGCACAATTCAATTTACTTTAAATCAATTCTCTCCAGCTTTATGATCAAGATCTGATGGCAAATGCGCGAGAACAAATCTAAATTAAATTCCAAAACAATCCAATCCGAATAAAAAAAAACCTTTTCGAGATCTAAACTACATCCACGGTCTATCCTTTCATAGCAACCGACGCAACGGACATGCTGGAAATGCAACGGACAACAGAAAAATCGAGTGCAATTCTAAATTTAAAATTTGGTATTAAATTTGTAAAAACGTTTCATATTGTTAAAATTCAATAAGGTCTAATGGAATTCTAGTAATGAACCGTCTGCTAAGCATAAAAGTATACGAAGTTGGTAAAACAAACTGATTTCTTACTAAATATTTTAAATGTTAATATTTGACAGCATTTATATATTTTTTTAAATAAGTTGTTTACTTTTGTCTAATTTCAGAATTTATAAGTGAGGCCGTTGAAGCTTATTAATGCCTGTGGAGGATGTGGTAATTATTTTTTAGTAAAAAGTGAACTTATGAATTAGGCAACTATCGCAATTAATGATAAACTATATGATTATTTAATGCAATTTTGCAATCAACATTTTATCAAAATTTGAAAAAAAGAGATAAATTTTCTGAAACATTATTGACTTACAATCATTATACATCTCGTCACTGCTGACTAGATCCTTCCTCTGCGGCCATTAGTGATAATGACAAGAGAGCTCTAGATTATTCTACAGTTAATCCGTAATTAAACTTTAGACTCGGTAAAATCCTACAATCACCAAGGCTCTTGCGCAATGTGCCATCTTCCGACAGGACCTCAGAGACAACTAACCACGACCAAGTATCGAGTCTATCCCCATCATCGAATATTTAACCATTTCCCACATAGCACCTATAAGCATCTTTCAAAACTTAGATGATTTAAGTACCGCGACCACGAAAAATGCGCCACAACTAGGGTTGCCAGATACGTGAGCACCAAAAGGAGGACATAATAAACCAAAAAAGAAGACAAAGGAGAACATATTAAATGTTTCATTTGAATCGTTTCAGATTTAACTTTATTACCACAGCTATCAATAAGCGTATCTTACTCTTAGTGAATCGACTAAGAAACAGTCATGTTAAAAAATAAATATAAATTTAATATACCCCTTTTCAAAATATACTTCAAATTGTATTTTGTCAGAATGATGCCCTTTACAGAGTTGAGTAAGAGTCTGTTCCTTCCCTTCGTCCATTGAGCATTAATCTATAATCAACTGGTTCGCAGAAATACATAGACTTTGTTCGTTGTAACAACAATACATAAAAATTATAATATCAAATATAAGAAAAGCCGAACATTTTAAAGGTTTTTAAGTTAGCCTGCCGGACGGAGGTCATCAGGTTAAAAAGTAGGACATGCCCTACTTTTGCCGGGCGTCTGGCAACCCTAGCCACAATCTTAACGCGAGCGGAGATAAAGCAACTACACACAAATTGCATTCAGTTTTTATTCAAAGGTTGTTGAAAGGAATGTCATGAATATTAGTTCAATCGATAGCAAAACTTTAGACTCGTAGACATGCACAATAGGCGGCAGTCGCCTCACAAGAAAAAGATGACTCACCACAAAACACATCCTTGAAGAACACAAATTGGTTCGACAAATTTAAGAGAAATGTATCAGTCAATAAAACAGAACAATATCACATAAGAGAATTTTATAAGGCTGAATGCATCACATGTTCACACCTCCTAAGGTATTTGATTCATATTCTCCCGGTTCTCAACAATCATTATTAACCGTTTGGTTCAGATGGTTATCGTATTTGCATACTGACTGAAGAAAGCATGTCTAAGTCTTTCAATAAGATCACACAATTTAACAGCAGGTCCAAGCTTTGGTTCAATAAATTCCTGAACTGTTGGAAGGGTGAGGAGAAGCAGAGATTTTCCATCAATCTCCTTTTGAAAAAACATTTCAAATTATTTATCGATCAAAAATAAAGCATAAATACAAATATCGCTTGTATATACATATATTTTTTCACCTGATCTCTGATGGTCTTTGAAAGCTTAGAACAATCAGTCATTTTAATGAATTCAGTGACCTGCTGCACACTCCAATCAGCAGGATTTGATGTCAACTTCAGAGAACTCAATGGTCCTTCTGATGTCTTTTGTAACTGAAGGGGTGCATGCTATTCAAGGTTAGAAACAAGAATTTAATTAGAATGAAGTGAAAATGATTACATTATGAATTATTAATTGTCAATTAATGTTATTTATGTCATCAAGGAAGTTCTGGCGAGTTAAATCTTCAATATGAACGAGGGACTTCAACAGACTTTGGTGTAAAACTTCTTTAAGCTAAAGAGCACTTTTTTGAAGTGTTCAAGCAACATGAAATAAACTCTACATTATTGTTCAAATTACTTCATATTCCAATATCGAAATAAAAAAAATAAAAACAATTATTGAGGACAAACTTACATCAATGAAACAATTAAATAACATAATAACACACAGATTCATGATTGTGTATTTCATTTTTAAAACAACAACATTTACCAGAAAAGCATTTTTGGTGTTCTGTGTCACAGTCGGTTCTTCTGCAGCCTTGGGCAGTAATGAAACACGATCGACGGGTGGCGTGGGAGGGATGATAAAAATCTTCTTGTGTGATTTCTTTTCAAAGGAATAGTTCTTAGTGAGGGAAATTCCACGTGTTCGAACCTCGTATTTCCTTTCGACGACCTCCTTGGACTTGTTGCACTCGTCGTTATCGTCGCGCTTTCTTTTCTTCGAATGTTGTGGTTTTTCCAGGAGCAGATCGTCTTTAGAATTGCTTAACACCATGTAGCTCTTGTTTCCATCCTCCTTCTCCTGGTTGCAAATGATTTTCAATTTTGTCAATGATTCACAAGGCTTTGGACTTCTATTATTAATCTGTAAATCCAAATTTTCACTGTCTTTGTCTTCGAACGTTTGTACGCCATTTACGTTGGCAAAAGAACATTTCAGTGCGATCTCCGAGGAGCTCGCTTCTGCCTCCGAAGTTCCGCTGCGAGTGGGGGCCGAATTGGATCCGTGCTTCTTCCTAAGCGTCAACAAGAGTTTTTTCTTGTACTTCCTTTTTCTTTTTTGGCTTGAAGAATTTTGCTCCTCCGAAGTGAAGTGTTCAATGTTTGAATGACCTCCTCGTGGCCTTCCAATTTGCTTTCGTCTTTCCCCAAAGTGGAAATCTGAAACACATATGTGGCTGTGATCGAGCAGATATTTATTACGTCCCGATATATAATAATTAACATGCTAAATCTAATTGTACCAAATAATTTCAGCGTCACTATTACTATCAATGCACCAATATATGAGTTCACAGTGTATTTTAATATCCAAAACACAAAAAATGTTGTTAATAAATAAATCACTGTTGCAACTCCCTTCTCATCATATGATAACAACTTTAGACAAAATCTCATCATAAAAAGTCACAATAGCAATAAGAACTTTGTCTTAATAATTTCTTACAGTGTTTTGACTTGGCAATCTTAAGGCAATTCTCCGGACAAACAGATGGATACGAGTGAGTGGATATGAGGTTCGGGCAACATATAAGCCTCCTGCAGAGGTCTTTGCAGTACTGATCGACCTGGGCAGCGGACGTACAAATCTCAACAGTGGCACTGTAGTTTTTCATGTTGTACCTGCATTTTTATATTTAAACATATCAACTCTTGAGGATAAGGTTGGACATGAACAATGCAATTTATTAAGACATCACAAGTAACCATACTCCTTGAAAAATTCAGCCTTAGAATTTACATCCACAGAAGCAAAGTGGCAATAATAAATGCACAATTTCAGAAACTGGAGGTATGAAATTTACTAATTCAATGTAACAAAGATAATTACTTTGTTTTCAGGACTTGCTGATGCATACCAGGATTTGGCAAACCGTCCAATTGCAGCTCTCTGAGAACTCTGCTCGATTTGTATGCCGACGCAATGAGTTTTGTTATCACCGTCGTCATCACGGACACTACCGAACCGGGACCTATGGATTTCGGCAGATTGTGCAGTCGCCACTTGCTTAAAAAAGGTCCACTGTAGCACTTGGTATTGAAATATATCTTTGGACACCATCCACTAGACTCTGAAAATAAGGATAAAAGATTTAGCGAATGTAAAGAAACAAGTAACATTTTAGGCCATTTGAAAATGTTCACCATTTCACAAATTATCCTAAAATTTATTCAATAAATTTGTGACAATCCTAGGATAATAAGAGGTCTGTTATTGGTTTCTTTTTTATTAAAAGTCAAACATGGATATTGTCCAAGCAGATAAAATGCATAAAATTAAGCATCCCATTTTTTATTCTAATATGATTCACAGAATATTGCAATAAATGACTATGATTATGACTTAAAAAACACAACATCCTTGATACAAAACTGCACAAAGTAAATGATGTAATCTTAACTAAACAACTAACTTCTGGTTGATGCGGCATTTGGCTGGGATCCATTAGAATTTTTGATGGTACTGTAACATTAAATTTCTCATGGTTAGCACACATAACATCGAACAACATTCATCACTGATTACTCACCCAACATCTTGCAAAGGGACGCTTTCCCCGCTCTGAGATTTGTAAATTGGAGCCTTCAATTGGTAGTTGTTGCTCTCACACCAACCAATAGGAAATATTTCATGAGAATCATAAGGAACAATCTGAAATGCAAATAAATACGTAAATAAGAAAATGAATACATGCTTGTATTATGACAAGCAACCATTTTGAAAGAAGGATCGTGATCTAATTTGATCCAAAGCAGAGGCCCTCTGATGTCCTCGATGGTTGCCGCAGTAATTTCATCAGGTCTTCTGGCATCTGTAGCTTCCAACTTCATGCCCTTCTCGAAATCACTCAAAATTATATGGGCCTACAAAATAATTTAAACATTTGTTATAAAAATGAATTATTTGATTATTTATGAAAAATTCATTTAAAGAATATACCTGATTGAAGTTTTCTGATGGAGCAGGTTTAAGACCAAAGTGATTCAAATATGTCGACCAGTCAAATTCATGACTGGCATCGTAACCTAAAAATTAACTCGTTCATAAAAAGCTTCGAAATAAAACCAAATCAAGCATTACCAGGCACCGGAAGCAGCTTGACATCGTGGTCCTTATGCCAACCGACAGGAAAAATAATCGAAGAATTTTGATGGCAGCAAAACTTTCGAAGCTTTGTGTCTCGGCACTCGGTCGACACTTCGTCCGACTCGACGATGAAATAAAATTCATCGACGACTTTGGAGATGTGAGCGACTCTGAGCGCAGAAAAAGTCGTGTCGAGCAGCTCGAGTCTCCAACCTTCCTGAAAGTTGTGCTTCTCCAACACTTCCCGATCCTGAGAGAAAAAACAAAAACGTGGGTTGCACTTCGAAGGATTTCGAGAGATGAGCGCAGAACCTCAAAAACTCTTGCCGGTGGACTGTTACTGCTCGCCACATCATACTTTATGTCCTTCATTTCACTTTCGAAGTCATTCTTTACGATATCTAAAAATATGCAGAGTAAGACATGCAAAGTAAGAACAGCCAGTACAAGAGTTAAAGTGAGAATAAAAATGAAATTTGATGATCTCTTTTTATAATTTTCCTCCACCAACCAAAGTGGGGAACGATCGATCGTTCGTTTTGCTCGGTCGAATATCCAAGAGGATGGAGCCTGCAATTTGTGTAGAACAACCAGAAAGCATCTGAGCTTCCCTCGTATTGCAGTAGCAATCTCCCGCCCACGTTTTTCACGACTCGCGCGTACCCCAACTTCTGCGGGTCGGCCTCGTGTTCTAATTCGTAAATCATGTCGACGTGGATCTCGTCGAACGGCAGAGAACCCGTCTTCTAAATTTAAATTAAAAATCTTTTAAATTTTAGTTCTGAGAGTTTGCCAACAACTGTCGAGGGAAACTCCTACTTGGTCGAGCATGTACGAAGGAGGCGTCACTGAGTGGACCAACGATTCTTGCAAAACGGATTTCCAATCCGGTACGACTTTATCGGCCAAATCTAAAACAATTCCAGATAGATAATTAGCCAGTATTATTTCAAGCAAAAACGAGAAGCAAACCTTTGGGAGGGCTGATCTGCCTTTGATTAGCGGTGCACCATCCGACGGGATGAAGCTCGTAGGTCGACATGTCGCACCAAAAATCCAAGGACGTGTCCGACCGACAGCAAGCGGGCCTCAACATGAGTAGCTGACCGCAGGACATGATTATGGAAGCCACCCAAAAGGTTCCTGTGGAATCCTTGTTTGCCACCTCGAGCATCATTCCCTTTTTCAGACCATTTTGCAGACTGCTTTCAACCTTAAAAAAGTATGGATAGTCTTAGGGGCCATTCTATCGGACATCCACTAAAACTTCATTCTTAAGCCCCAAGTCTGCAGACTTGATCCGTATTATCTTAAACCACCTCATCCTTTGCCCATTTTGGACTCAATCCCCATTCCCCTTCATATGGATGATCTCTTAAACAGTTAATTCCAGTCCAGAAATGATCGATTCACAATGAAATACAAATTCTTCCTAATAGTGAAATGATTTGTATAATTTTATAAACTCAACTGACGTGTCTAAACAAAATTGAAGGAACGGCAGTGGCGTTGCAGTATTCCAGGTAATCGTCCCATATGAATTTGCCATCATCGGATTCTAGCAGCTGATACTCTTCATTATCTAAACAAAGCAATTAGTAATTAATTATCAAGTTCTGCAAACAAATTTTTTAAAACAGAAAAATTAACCCTCCAAACTTTTGTAACTTGCAACTTCCTCTTTCAAGGAAACGTCTGAAGAATTCAAGTGATTCAACGAAGCTGCTTGCAATTTTACTGGAGAGTCGGACGAGACATTATCGTCGTTCGAGCGGTGGATTTTTGAGCTCGGCATTTCTTTAGTCGAAGCAGAAGGTTCAGCACTTTCAGTCGAAGGCATGAAGTTAGAGGATGCGTTGACAACATTTGAGCCTTTATTTGCCTGCTTTTTCATGTCAACGAATTCTTCTGAGTAAGTGGATCGAGAAACGCTTATTTCGTTCATGCCGGACGAGGTCGAAAGGTTCCAACCTCCGAACTTCTTTGGCGGTTTGGCATGCAGGGATAAATCGTTCAGCAGGTTTGACGGGCTCCTCTTGCAAATTAAGTTTAGTGGAGTTGAGGGCTCACAAGTTTTAGGGACTGTTTCTAATCCAGAATCAGGCAAAGAATTTATTGCATTGGACAGATATAAATCACTTTTTCTAGGCCCACTCTTAGATGATAAATTTAGTGGTGAGTTGCTGATGGCACTGACTGGGAAACTTTCCAGAGATGCATTACACTTCAAAGGATATGGTGAACTTGGCAAATAAACATTTTTATTTGACAATGCAACTCCGTGTGATCTACTGGTTTGTGTGATTTTGGTAAATGGCATATTCGTCAAAATATTTGAGATTGGAATTAAATTTGGCTGAGATATTCTGGGATGGCATGTCTTGGATAATAAACTAACAAATTTCTGACCATTGTTTTGAGCCATGTAATTACTACTTTGCATTGGACTAGTTTTTTGACTGAATGATGTATTATTGGAGCTGGAGTTATCAAGTGCCAATGTGGGTACCTTATCCACATGTCTGCCCTTAAAAGTGGCATATTTAGAAGTATCTTTTGAAAACTTTATCTTTTCAAAATCTTGACAAGTAGCAGAATAATTTTTAGACATGTTCAGAAATGTTATGGATTTGCTGAGCATAACTTCATCTGAAATCTTTCAAGAAAAAGCTTTTTCAAGTAAAATTAAACATAGAAACAAAAAAATCATTCATGTTATTCACCTGATTTGCAGAATATGGTCTTTTATTTAAATTCGGATGAACGTCCACCTCTCTAGGCACAAATTCATCATTAGCATTTAATGAAAGAGGTCTCGATATTTCAGTAAGAGGCGACGTAAAATCAGTTTCGATAAACTCTGGCTCTCTTTCACGTTTACTGGCTTTAGGTTCCCAAGACAGGGCACCTTGCAGATGAAGGCCATTAAGATTTGGTGGGCTTCCTGAATAACTACCAACACGTTCCGTCTCAAATGTATCCAAAGAAGGTCTTGTCAAAATCTTTTTTATATAGGTTTGATTCCCGTGGGCACTTAAGCCTGGATTGCGTGGTTGATGCATTAAAGTTCAATTCGGCTGTAAAATTCACATGCATAACTTCAAAAACTTTCTGAATAGGAAAGTCGCATGAAAATAATCTATTTCGCGCAATTTAATTAGTGGGTGGCCTCAAATAAAACAAAGAAAATAAAAAATACATTTTTTAACGAAGCATGGACAAAACAAAATCAATAAAAAAAGAAAAACAATGTCTTGAACGTCGACCCAGCAAACCGCGTTTAAAACAAAAATAGTACCTCGCAGATACCGAAAACCCAATCACATCCGCTCCGACACTTCGTTCATGTTTTTCACAAATTATTATAAAATACTTCATCTGATGATCTCAAAAATACTACTAAAACGTAAGTTATTCGTTTATACAAAGCAAGATAAAAAGAAAATTTAACCTTGGGTCTCCTTTTGAGCGAATTTTAAAAGTTAAAACCGTGAAACTGCCGTACGCTTCTAAGCAATACACTCAATTTCACAAGATGGCACAGAGATTTGCGCATGCGCCCGTTACTGAGTTAAGACTTACTATTGTCAACAAGTGATCGTAGAAAGGTTTAGAAGCAGACATTATTCTCATTTTACTGCGCTAATGTCCTTTCAGTATCCATCGATCGATCCGCATTTCCGTTAAAGTTATTTAAAGGACCTAATGACATTATTACGTACAATATATGAGGCACAGTGAATTATATCAACTAGCAGCTGAGCGTTGAGATCAATCAAATTTCATTTCGGGCATACCAGAGGTTCTTTATATGCGCAAGCAAATTTCTTATGAGTGGCTCACTGTAAATATAGACAAAATGCTGCAGTAAAAGTTGCATTTACGTGATCCTCCTAATGTGATTGTTGAATGCACTGCGAACTAATTATTTTGTTTACGTGGTCCTATGTAATACAATTGTTGTGAAAATTCCCAAGACATTTTAATAGCTGTTATAAACGAACGTATTTGCCTTTTAATGAAGCACTCTCTATTCTCTATTCTCTGTCCAAACTTAAAGAAATTATAATTGTAACTTTAATTTAAAAATAGTTTGACGAATTTTAAATGTTCCCTATAAGCATAAAGTAAATCGAAATCTTACAAACGAAAGCCTAACTGCCTCAATCGGCCTAACTGCTACTGCATATATCCATCGATTCATGAATCGATATTTAAAATTTTGTCCAGTATGTTCATCTTAATAATTTACTTTCTTAGTGATAGCATAAAAACTTTAATTTAAACCGAACTGTTAATTTAAAGTCTAAACTATCGTAAGGACACATTACATAAATTATGTAAAAAAAAGTATCGTGGAAAGAAATTTACCTTATGATGCTGACAATGAGCACCGAAAAATGCAACACGTGAGTGAAATTCAAATGAGACGAAACAGGGAAGCAATAAGCAGCTGCCTGTTTTGAATCTCTGATTTGAATCAGCTGTTCTGATTATAATTTCTTCTGGGGTCTGAGCTCTGCTTACCTACGTCTCCATGTCGTACTTTTCAGCCCACTTTATCATCCTTCGAGGAACTTATTAAGTATTATCAATATTGACCATTTTCAGCAAATTATAAAACATCACGAGATGGTGAAATCAAGGAAGCCACCCATTTAAAACTCCGTTGTCACTTAAATACGCTCTTGTACAGTTATAATAAATCATTTGCTATAAATATTCATTGCTGTTGCTTCACAATTATTCGTTGATTCTAAAAACATAAATGTCATGAAAGCCATGAAAGTAAAAATCTGAGAAATCTCCGATTCATTGACTTTCTATAGCTCGTCATTTTGGTTCAAAGAAAAGTATTTCTACGTAAAAAACATGTTTCATTCAATTGAAGTTAAGATTTTAATAACATAACTTAAGAAGAAAAACTGTTTTGCTCGTAGTAACAATGAGAAGATATATATAATAATTAAATAATTACAATTACAATTATTTATTATGTATTTCGCATACGAATCTGTTTTGCTTTTTGATATGCTGTACCAACATTATTGGATAAACGATGATTTTTGAATAATTGGACAATTGCATTGAAAAAAGCTCCTAACGTTTTATCAAAGGTGGAGTCTAGAATACAGACTCCCTTTCGAAACTGAAGCAACCAACCCAATACCTCAACACCTAATTGTCATAGATCAAAATTTACTTTTGTAGCTTAAATTCAGCACTTTCTTCAATATCAATAAACTTTTCAGTTAGATTTTTTATTGCACGAAAGATTTGATTAAAATAAGATACAGATGTCCAACGAATAAGTTTCAAATATGCTAATAATTTTATCAAAGAATAAAACTTTGCCAGCCATTTGAGCTTCTTTCGAAATTACTTTTTGCTTGTCACTTTTATATTAGGGTCCCATAATTAATGTTTAAGAATCAGAGGACACATCAGAGGACAAATTGCCTTTTCCGTACTCAGATGATGCCCTAGATTCTGATTCATCCTTATTTAAACCTTATAAATTATAAGAATTTGTAACATGCTTCCGTTGAATAATAAGATGGAAATAGAAAAATCCAAAACGGATTTGATTGGTAATTTGTTTATTGATTATATTTGAATTTCGATGACAGTGTGCACCACCAAAATAAATAATAACTTATAACAATATACTTTTTTCGGCATAAATTTAAAATTTAAAACCAAATAATATAAGTCACTCTTAAGGAAGCAAATTAAATTATTAGATTTAACTAACGAAGCATTAATGTCATCAAGTATTCATGTGATTTTGTTAAAAGGAACGCACATATTTATTTTGTTAATATTAAGTAAAGCCTCACTATCTAATCATTTTATTATCAAAAGTAACGTGCTGATATCATTCTTCCTTCATTAAAAAATCTCATTTAAATAATTACTGCACTCATTCACATCCGTCACTCCACATTTCTATCAACAAAACAGTGAATATTCTTCAAATTCTAAACTTGGCAATGGACTCTATCAATTTTTTAAGATTTTTGCCAATTTAAGTCCTCATCAGTGGCTTAATATTTTTCATAGAAGAATACGTAAAGTTTGGCAAGTGTTAAAGTGGGGTTATGGCTACGTAGGGCTTGTAATAAGCTCGACTATCTTCAGTTACATTAGTTAAAATCGACTGTTTATGTACTGTCATGCTCGTAAGAAATTCGATGTAACTAAATAAACTTGTCAGTTGTTTTTTCATAAGCAGCACCACACTTTCTTAGTCATTCGCAACCAGGGATTTCAACTGAATCTTATTAATGATAGGGAAGGAGAGGCCGTCACAAATTTTGGGCTTGTAGACACAGCGGAGCACCAATTAGGGGGAGAGGGTAAATAAATGCCTGATCTCAACGGTCTAGTGTCCTTTTTGTTGGTAATTTGCTTTCCAATCTCCCCTTATTAGTGACCTGAATTTACTTTCTAAAACTTCAAAAATATATGCCGCCTGTATGTAGGTTTCTGAGGGTATTAAATGCTAAAGCAATCGATTAGGGAAGTTAAATATTTTACAATTCTAAAAGCCTCTTCTCGTGATTTTGAGAAAATACCGAATTCATTTGAAATTTGTGGGTGATATTAGAGATACAATGTTTGATTTGTTTATCGTTTCACCTATGAGTGATTATATATTTTGCAAATAGAAAACTAATGACTTTAAATAGAACATTATTTCTTTAGAATATTAGTTCTTGTACTGTAAATGCAATATAAACATTATTATGCATAAATTGATAAATGCATAGGTTCGTAAAATATATTGTAATGCCTCTCATTATAAAAGGTTCTTTCTGAACAAATTTTGTGAAAAATTGAAAAACTGAACACGTTGAGGTATAAAGAAACACATAAACTCGGTGTGTTTCGGGTCAATCTTTATTGATTACTCGTAAATAGAGACATGTGTTACCACATGCAGATGTGTATGTTTAAGAGACTTCTTTTGGATTTGTTAATGTTTAGATATTTTAATTAAACATTCTTTATTCGTTTGAAAGCAATAATTGTCCTATCTTCTCAATTTAATCTCGCACAAATTGTTAGTTGGGGCATTTTATTGCGATGGTGATTCAAGAAATCACAAATGTGAAATCATTATAGGCATTTATGCTTTGTAAGTCCTTCAAGGAAACTGACCAATTAAATTTATTAAAAGCCCAGTTAGCTTACTTGTAATATACAATATAGAGTAGTTGGATCAAATCGAACTTAACGTTTACTAAAGTTTGGATTTCATAAGCATAAAACGCATTCCAAAATTATATTTTTTATTGATATTTATCCCTTTCACAACGATTTGTAACATCTTTAGTGAAAATTATATAAACATGATATGAAAAAATTACGCATTAATTTATTTAATACCTATTTCAAGATATAAATGCGAGTTAAAATTGAATAGTTGAGAAACAGTTTAAAATAAATGTCTTTGGACCTAGGTTTGACCTCGACTTTGTCTTATTTTCTCTTCAAAACTTACCAAAAACTCCACCGACGATATTCACCTTCTTCTTAATTAGTAAAACAATTAAATTGATAATTATTAGTACTTATAAAATCTCACGGAAATACATCTTGAAAAACTTTTTGAGAATCGAGAGTCAACAGGTTTTTGTCTTTTAATTAACAGAATATTACAAATTAATACTTGGTAGAAGAATTTTTTTGCAGAATTTTCAGAAATAAAGTTTTAAGTTGTTTAGGAATGTGGCATCTCCACATTTTGACAATCGATAGAGAAGACAGCAGTCTACAAGGCTGTACAATTAAAACCTACAGAAACATTGTTACACGCCAATAAATTTACATTAATTGAAGTGGGTTGAATTCATTAAATTTACATTTTGTTAATAATTCTTAATGATTAAATAATTATTATAAAAGTTTTGTTACAATTTATAACCTATGACAACCTAAGGCAATTCATTATAATATATTGAAGGGTGATCGTCAAAAACGTTTGAAACAAAATTTAGTACATATTTTACTTAATTTAAATTGTTCCTGAATTTAAATCTTACAGAAAATTTTACATTTTAACTGTGATCGCAGTTGATCGTAAAAAATTCATGTGACATTTCGCCGTAGTCTCCACCATCATTCACAAAAAGCATTAAATACTCTTCCATGGATAGCTTGCGAGAAGCATTCTATTATTATTCTTTCTTTCTTGAGATTAACTAGTAAGTTGGTATTAGAATTTGTAGGTGTTTGGAAAGAAGCGTCTGTTATGCATTTGATTAAAAGATGGAAAGAGAAACCCCACAAACCGTGCACAGAATAAGGAGTGAATATTGTTCTGCGCGCAGCGTGGGCTCCACTGGACAAGAGGCTTGCTTGCCTCCGGCTAGGCAGCAGTCGGTCAGCGTAGAAATCCATATGTACGTATTCTCCCAAGTATTCTCTAATGTAAGTCGCATTCCTAGGCGATCCTGAGCGAACAAATTGATAAATTGAAACATTGATTTCTTGATTTGCTTCTGCAACAAAACGGAACCCTTTTGGCGATGACTTGTGATCAAGTCGAAGTTGACGCTACTTCAACTTCATCTTCGAAGTGAAGTGTATTTGGGAGAGAAACTCAAGCTTTCTGGGCATGAAGTCACCTTGGAGAATCAGTTTATATCAAAGTGAAGTTTAGGCTTTCTTTAGAGTTGTTTGATTTAAAACCCAGGTAAAGGTTTATGATGCCGGAATGTTCGAAACGGGTGATATTGACAGTAGCCACAGGGGTTTTTGGATTCGCCTCCTTCATTTGCCTCTGCATTGCAGTCTCCACAGATTACTGGCTTTATGCTTGGGAACGTTATGCCGAGGATCTCTCAGGAACAAACTGGACCTTCAAATTGACTACCACTGGTTTATGGAGGAAATGTGTCGAACACGAGCGAGGTTCTTGTTTATTGATATTTAGATTTTCTAATTATTTAATCATAACTATTGTAATATATATTATTTTTATTTTAATAGTTCAATATTTTCAATAGCTGAATGTAACTATTTAAAAAAAAATAAATTTTTGATTCATTCGGACGTTTATTGACTATTAAACATTATCAATTATTTACTGAATAATGTTTTTCTAAACTTTTTTGGTCAAAATTAGAATTCGATGTGAATCACGATATAACAAAATTGCAATAAATATTTAAAATTTTATTTATTGGGCATGAAAATGATTGAAGTTCTTGGCATGATTTCACTTGAGATATTCTCCTAATTTATTCATTTTATGTCTACATCATACATTTAAAATAATGCACCTTTTGAATTTTAAGTGAAAATTAAAAAAATTTGTCATACGAAATTTCAGGTCCAAGTATTTGACTCTGAATCTTTGAACTAATGTTGCAAAAACCTTTAGCTCATTAAAACAATTGATGAGCTGTATTTTAAAACTCACAAGAGCAGAACACGAATTTAATTTTAATTTTCAACAATAACTACATTCTAGATGTGTTTAAGCGTCGTTGTTATCAAAATAACTTATTTTACATCATGTTCCTTAACAAAAATTTGTGGCACTATGTCGATATTTGCATTTTGTTGGTACTATCTCTTGTTCGAGAGCCAATTGTAAAATTTAGCATTTAATATAAAAATAATTCCGTTCAAATCATGTGAATATTTGTTTTAGGCCAAATATTGGTTGAGTTTCCTTTAGAATTTCATTGTCTCAGATGCTTTTCGAAAAGATTCTGTCCGTGTCGTCATAACTTCATAACTTGAGCAATTAAAATTGGTCACTTTGCATAATCTGTTTAGCTGCGGCCCAAAAAATACAACAAAATAAAGGAACTAAATTTAACGACCCTCATTCGATGTTTCTACTGCAAATAATGTTTTATTTGTGTTATTAAGTCAATAAAGTATTGCTCGTAAGTATTGAATTATGCAAATTTATGTTTGTGACATTTTAAGTCCGAAATCATTCGACAAAAATGGTTCTAAAAATTACAGATGTATGATAGCTTATACAATACATACATAAATCTTAAAATTGTTAAATAATCATTACACTATAATAATTACATATCTATTTGGATAAAATATCAAAGATAATTGTCACCATTCAATACACTTAAGATGAATAACGATACTAAGTTATTTTTGTAGTAATCAAGTGAATAATTCTTGCAGATCCAGTATCGAAAGCAAAGAATTGCAGCTATATAAACTACTTCAAATCGCAGGACAAGGATGGTTTGGGACCAACAGACGCCATTTTGCGTGGGTTTTGCTCGGATATTTGATCCTTTCATTCGAACCAAAAGTCATTACCTTACGATTAATTTAAAAAAATATTTTACAAATTCTTGTAGATTTTTTTTGTTGTAATTGAAAAATGAATGTGTTTGCGAACATGACTCCATGTTGATGATTTGATCATCAGAATAAGTTTTTCTCGACGAAAGTCTTTCAGGGTTGATTGAAAAGATTAATAATTATTATAACTTACAGTTTCATTGAGAAGATCTACTCTGTTTCCTCTGATAAGTTTGTGCATTCTTCTGGCTGGTCAGGTCATTTACGTTATGTCACATTGCGACCGCAACAGGAAAGTGCTTACCTTTGTTTCCGGCATCGTCTTTGTTATTGCAGGTATTTGTATAAATTGGACAGCCACTTTTAGTACCAAGTTCTAACAATAATCATTTTGACATTGTTTAATCTGTTATATTTTGGATGCCTGGTTCAATCGTGTCTAAATTTTTTATCAAGACATATTTTACTCTAGTGATCTAATGGAAATGTAACTAATAACCAATTTGTGATATGTTGCTTTCTCTGTTAATTAAGATGCTGGGCAAGAATGTTTTCTTACAATAATTATAAAATCATATTATATAATTTTTATCGTACGATGCGAACTCTGAAGTGATAAAAAAGCTGCAATTGCAAAAAAGTGTTTTTTACTCAAAATTTCCTACTTTACAGGTCTTCTTATTTTAATCGGCATAATTCTGTACATTGGGGCCATAACTGAAGAGGCAGGGAACAAGTCCAAGTCTAGCATGGACAAACCGAAATTCGAATATCAGTATGGACCCTCTTTCATCTTCACGATAATTTCCTTCAGTACTGCTGAATTCACTGGAGTTCTGTCTGTTTATTTGTATATATCAAGGTTGGTTGTTACGATCACATCTATAAAAATTGAGTTGAAAATTTATTACCATTCTCCCAGGCACAAACATTCTTATCGCAAAAAAGCGGAAAGGCTACACCAAAATTCGTTCAACCAACTTCAACGACACTCTCGCTCGGCGGTGTCCCTTTCGAACGTTAGTGATAGTGAATCAAAGATGAGATCACTCGAATCCAACGCGCACAACACACGTTCTCCACTTCAAATGCGTTCCAATGGCAGGGCGAATGGATGCATAGGAATGAACGTCTTCGGTACGAACCAGTTGAGCGGAGAAGCGGCCAATTTCCTACTCGGACATCAAAACCTGGTGAACGACGCCTCCACCGTTAGTTTGCCATCTTACGACCAGGCGCTTTTTATCGACGCCAGGCGCTCGGAACAACCGACGTCATATCACTCTGCTGTCGACACCTGCTGGCCCTACGCACCCATGGGTCATCTCAACAAGCCCACGTCGGCCAGTTCGATAGGACATCCACAGTGGTCAGGGGCAGATCTTCACCCTTCAGTTTCGACGACCGACTACAACAGCTACAACGACTACATCGAAGACGCTGAAGACGTCGCTTACGGAGAATCCACCTCACAAACAACGGCGCAAGGGATAAAAGTTTCAAAGGACCAATCTAGATACACTCTGACATCAGGCACTTTTGAAAACCCTAACAACCCATCTAGCACTGAGTGGTACACTCCAAATCACGGAGGCAGGACTCTGTCTACTCCAGACAGCAATGTATACAGGAGGACGACTCCTGTGTAATCTTTCGGCAGGGGCCTCAACGTCATCAGGTGTCAGCTCCACTAGAGTGTACGTAGATAAGCACGAAGACCGAACAGATGGTGGATAAATTTCAGCAAAAACAATTAACTTTTTCTAATAATTTAGCATTTCAGCAATATTCTTTGTATGTGTGCATTTTGTCAAGAATTTGTAAAGACAAATAGTTGCTTTCATCAAAGACAGAAACGAAAAATTAATTTTTGTTATCAGTTGGAAACAACAACAAGATAAGGATTTGTTTTAAGATACTTTTGCTTGAAGAAAAATTCAAAAAAATAATTGATAAAAATACTTAGACATTAAATAGAACTTTATGCAAGTCAATGATAGCCATATGTGAACACTATTTCAACAAACTGTTGTGATTGTGACTTTGATGAGAATATCACAGACTTTTAGACTGAAGCATCACAAACTTACATCTTCTGAAGTAGTTGCATAACCTAGTGGCATAAAATTTAAAATGTAAACATTTTAATTCAATCAAAAAGACCCATTAAATTTCAACATTAAATGAATGCCACATCCATATGAAATATATTAACAAATCAGGATTTGCTTGTCCATTACTCAATCTTTAGCTACCTCAAGGTTTTCATTTGAAAAATATTGTAGATGTCATAATGATAATCCACCAAATTTCTCTTGTGGGCAATTTCAATAAAAAATAAATGCATGCAAAACAATACATAGAACCACACCAAAATTCCAACTTTTAAATTCCATTTAATAGATCCAAAAACCAAGAAAACTATTAGAGCTTGAAACAACAACCTTTTCGAACGTTGTCCATGAAATTGTTGACATCAAAGTCTTCTTGGCAAGTCTTGGGGCAAGACCACGGAAAAATCCCGTGTAGCCATAGTTCTATTAAGTCATAAATACATTCGGATATCATGGAATTACAAAAAAAATAAAATAAAATTCTCACTTTGACAATTATCTGCCAAGCTTTGGAATAAGAATTACAAGTTTCAGGATAAGTTTGTAAGTGGGTCTTGACGACATCAGGTGGATGGGTCAACAATGAGGACATGAAACCAGCAAAAACAGCACAAGAAAAGAAATATGCAGTAGAAGGTTGAACATTTAATTCTGAAAAATTAGAGCAATGATAATACACGACCAAAAAATATCACGCTTGTATTGTATTATTATTATTGCATGACAATAAACAACAACAGCACAGTACTAAATTCTAAGTCCAAAATCAAACACCTATTTGAATCAGGTCCAAATAATAAACCATACATAGTTAATTAACACCAACAGCTCGAAACTATATTTTTGAAAATACCTTCGACAAGGAATCTTTTTGAGGTGTTATAAACCATAAAATAAAAACCAGAATAGGGAACGTCCCTTGTTAAAGTTGCCAACATCCCACTGAACATTCCTGCAATAAAGCATTTTCAAATCATTTAAAATCATCAATAAAGCCATTTATAAATATTAACCTCTAAAACCTTCAACTTTATAAACTTTAAACAAGGCTTTTGTGACATTACCATAGGAAAACACACCACTCTGAAGATGAAAATAAATTTAAGTAGATTCAAAATCAATCCCAACAACTGTGTAATTTAAAAACATTAATACTGGCCTCGTAACGAGTCTTCAATACTGAAAATGGCATGGTAATCATGCCAGCAAATGTTCTGGCACACATACCAATTAGTAGAGATTGAACAGGTGAAGTCTTATGAGGGCTAATTAAATAGTGTTTAAGCAATAAGAATGTTGATATAAAAAAAACAAACTTACCAAAAGTTCTTAGTTAAAGAATGCAAGGAGAAAAAATAAATTCCTACTCCAGGTACTGTACGCAGTAGAGACTAAAAGGCAGTGTCGAATAAATACTAATGATACAACTTTTCATTACGTTTGCTTCGAAAAACTCACTGGACAAAGTCCCTTCCATAGTCCAGTAATCCCATCATGGCGAATAACGTCCTGAATGACAAACTTTAGTCCTGGATAGGTTTTTAAACCTGAATTTGTCCCACTATAGAAATATTTTCCATAAAGTAAAAAGTTTTCCAAAGAATCACTTAAAACATAACAGGAAGCACCATGGCTTACTACAGACCTTATATTCTTGTTGATTTGAATCCTGGTTTTAATGACATCTAGAGGTTGTAATACAGAAGTTGAAATAGCCCCAGAAGCTGCTCCTATAAGCAAAGGTTCGAGACTATGCATGTTCCTATCAATAGTTTCATCTCGTTAGAAACAAAAGTGAACCTTGAGTGTCAATCTACATACACCTTTTCAAACAAATGACATTAAAAATTAGAAAATTTAAAATTTTAATTAAAGTAAAAAAAAAAATAAAAAATTTATCTTTTAATTGTCTACATTCATATATTGTTCATTATTTTATATTATATTCTTATATAAAGGTAAGAAAAGGATACGATAGAAAAAGTGTGTGTTCGTCAACACTATTTTTAAAACGCGTCAATTACTAAGCTTGCTCTCGGCTCTCTCAATAAAAAAGTGTCACTGTCAAAATTTAATAGCGCAAAAGTCATGGTACATCAAAATAAGAAAGTCTTCCGAATAATAAACATAAAATCTATCTTTTATACAACAACCTCCGACCCGAGGCCAAGTCGACCGCGAATGCTGACAAGAAAAGTGAACAAATAGGTCCTTCAGTCAATTTTCGTAAGGTTGTGGAGGAGGAAGCATAGAGACGCATCTCTAAATTAAAAAATTCTTTCTCTTTGGACTAACAAACAGCCGAGTTACAGACTAGTTCCATGGCGTGACAGCTGTCTCACCAATCATCTTAGAGGGCGTCGTGACACACCTCGACTCACGGATCTCCACAGCGTCATCTCAGTTTCAATGTCTAGGAATTCCAAGGCCTAGTGGGCGCTTTTATGTTTTCTACTGCATCAATAACTCTCAGGTCAATTTCTTCCAAAGATTCAGTTAAAACTTTTACTTTGCACAGTACAGTACTTTTTTCGACTTATTTCACTTTATTCCAAATGGGAGGGCAAGCTGCCCCTTTGCAAAGGATCTGACGTGTAATGTAGTAACGATAGGGGATCTTTGTTTATATGGCGGCGTTGAAGTGCGGACATTAAAAGGAACGGTTGTTGGTTTTTCACGAACAAATTAAACGATAGAACATCACATTGGCGACGAGAATTTCGAAACGGACCTTCGCAAATAGTTTGCACCAATTTTATCGACAAAAATCGCAAGTTTGTTCATTTCGGATAGACGCTGTTGTCTGGCCTACGAGCGTTATCGAAGTCATCGAAAGCTACTATCGATAACACCATTATCTAATCCATGGCTGAAGCACTACCAACGTTTCCGTCGTTTGTAGTCGATTCACACGACTCAGCAGGAGTTCGATGGACAAAGTGGGTTTCTCGCTTTCGCAACCGCAACCTGATGGTGGCCGTAAATATTGTTGATCGCAAACGTCAAAGAGCACTCCTACTCCACTACGCGGGTGAGGAAGTCAACGACATCCTTGATACTCTTCCAGATGCCGAAGCTGCAGAGGGAGAGGATCCGTTCGAAAAGGCTGTCACTGCTCCCAACAAGTTTTTCACACCAAAGCAAAACGTCGAATACCAGATCTACACGTTTCGACAATCTAAACAACAAACAGATGAACCACTAACAGCCTACTACACCCGTTTGAAACAACTGGCAACCTCATGCTCTTTCGACAATGTTGATCGTGAGATAAAATCTCAAATCATCCAAGGTTGTTTATCAAGTACACTACGCCGTAAAGCCTTATGCGAACCTGACATGACTCTCTCACTAAACTCATAGATGTTGGTCGTAGTTTAGAACTCTCCGATATCCAAGCAAAGAGTATGGAGAATGAGCATGTTAACAAACTGAGTCTGAATCGCAATAAGCAGATTTGCAACAATTCCAAGAAAACAGCTGACATGAAGTGTCACAACTGTGGTGGCACATGGCCACACGAGGGTGGAAAGACATCGTGTCCGGCGCATGGCAAGTACTGCAATTCGTGCAAGAAGCCAAATCATTTTGCGTCACAGTGTCGTTCGAAAGATGGTGCATCACGACAGCCGCCACATCAGCGACATCGCGACAGCATATCACATGATAGACCGCAAAGCCGACTGCCGAAAACCCGTCATGGCAAATACCATCGTGTTCGCCGTGTCAATGCCGACAGCAACGGAAGTTCATCTGACAACAGTGAACATTCATCTGAGCAGAGTCGTTATGTGTATGCACTGAGCGTTCATTCAAATCGATTGGACACCAAAAGAAATCTACCACACTTCTTAGTAAATGTAAACAAACTACAATCGATGTCATCGCAGACTCAGGAGCAAGTGTAAGCATCATGAGCCAACTCGATTTTTCTAAAATTAAACCTGTACCTCAGCTGCACAGCAACTACAAACAAGTATTTGCATACTGTTCGCAAAGCCCTCTCAAGGTGCTAGGGACTTTTCGTGCTGTGGTTAGATATAAAGACAGAAAGTCAGACACACTGTTCTACGTCATTGATAGCAAGGAGGGTTCTCTCCTAAGCTGGGAAGTATCTCAAGCACTACACCTACTGCACGTCGTGAAACCGATTGGTGAACGTACGACATCCACCGATCAGATCGTCAATGAACTCGTCACAGAATATGCTGATTTATTTCGTGGTGTCGGTAAGCTGAAGGACTTCCAAGTCAAACTACACATCGACAACGCCGTACAACCAGTCGCGCAGCCTCATCGTCGGGTGCCATTCCATGTTCGTCAACAGTTAGAAGATCAACTCAAGCATGACGAAGAGCTCGACATCATCGAAATGACCGAAGGAGCTACTCCGTGGGTGAGTCCAGTCGTCGTCGTACCCAAACCTAAGAGTGAAACTGGCCAAAAACGTGTATGTGTAGATATGCGCCAAGCTAACACAGCAATCAAACATGAAAGACAACATTACGCCTACTATAAATGAACTGATCAGTGATCTAAATGGTGCAACAGTTTTCTCAAAATTGGATTTAAATCAAGGATATAATCAACTTGAACTTGCACCTGAATCACGTTACATTACAACATTCTCCACGCATGTTGGTCTGCGTCGATACAAACGTCTCAATTTCGGTATTTCATGTGCTGCAGAGATCTTCCAGAATGCAATCCGTGAGACACTCAGTGGATTAACGGGCGCAATAAACATTAGTGACGACATTCTTGTGTACGGTAGAACCGAGCAGGAGATGTTCAACAATCTGCGTGCCGTGTTTCAACGTCTGAGAGAAAAAGGGCTAACGCTTAACAAGCAGAAATGCGTCTATGCGAAGCGCACTCTCGAATTCTTTGGTAACGTATTCACTGAACGTGGCATCATGGCAGACCCGAAGAAGATTCAGTCAATTGTTAACATGAACATGCCAACCAATGCATCTGAAGTCCGCAGTCTACTCGGTATGACTAATTATTGTGCTCGTTTCATACCAAACTATATGCTACAGTTTCCGAGCCACTACGTAGACTAACACGACAGGACACACCATGGCAGTGGACCAATGAGCAAGAATCTGCACTCGCACAACTCAAACAGAAACTATGCAATGCTCCAGTAATGTCGTATTTTGACTCTGACAAGCAAACAGAAATACACACTGATGCTAGTCCAGTCGGACTCGGCGCATCTTGATTCAACGTGGAAATAACAACGAAGAACATATCATCGCTTACGCCAGTAGATCGTTGACTGATGTCGAACAACGATACTCACAGACAGAACGAGAAGCACTCGCAGTCGTTTGGTCTTGTGAACATTTTCATATATACATCCATGGCAAGCCAGTGACCATTCATACTGATCACAAGCCATTAGTCAGTCTGTACAACAATCCAAAATGCAAGCCGCCAGCACGCATCGAGCGTTGGGCACTACGCCTTCAACCATATGAGACAACCATCATCTACAGACCAGGTCATGACAATCCAGCCGACTATCTTTCACGACATCCAACTTTGTCAAGTGACCGATCGAGTCGTGAAGAACAAATCGCCGAAGAGTACGTCAACTACCTCGTGGGTCATGCAGTACCGAAAGCTATGACTCGCATTGAAATTGCCACTGCGACCGTCAAAGACAAGACACTGCTCGCTGTCATCGATGCGATCCGTACAAACGATTGGTCACACATCGCCAACATAAACACTAACGAGTTTGACACGTTCGCTAGAATGCGTGCTGAACTGTGTGTCAGTGGACAATATACTACTACGCAATAGCCGCATAGTTATTCCAGAGTCACTGAGGGAACGTGCAGTCAATCTCGCACATCAAGGACATCAAGGCATTGTCAAAACCAAAGCTTTGATTAGGAAAAAAGTCTGGTTTCCTGGGATCGACCGTTTGGTGGAAGAACGCGTCAAAGCATGCATTGCCTGCCAAATCGCCGTCGCAACCCCGCATCGTGAACCACTACAAATGACCCAACTACCGTCATCACCCTGGAGTGAATTGAGTATTGATTTTGCTCAGTTAACAACTGGTGACTACCTACTCGTGGTCATTGATGACTATTCACGATTTCCTGTGGTTGAAATTGTTCAGTCAACCGCAGCAACCAGCGTGATACCAAAACTTGATCGCATCCTATCAGAATTTGGTTCGTGTGACATTCTGAAGTCGGATAATGGACCCCCCTTCAATGGTTTTGAATTCACCCGTTTTGCTGAATATATGGTTTTCAAGCATCGAAAGATAACTCCGCTATGGCCGCGTGCCAATGGTGAGGTCGAACAATTTGTGAAGACGGTAAAGAAGGTTATCAAGACAGCGCAACTCGAACACAAGAATTGGCATCAAGAACTGAACATCTTTCTTCGTCAGTATCGTGCCACGCCTCACAGCACAACTGGTCGTCCTCCTGCGACAATGCTGTTTGGACGTCCCTTCAAAACAACTCTACCATCAACAGAATCATCTACAGTCACTGATACACAAGGCGATAGAAAATTTCGTGAGCGAGATGCTCTCATGAAGTCAAAGATGAAGGACTACGCTGACAACAAGTCCTATGTCAAACCTTCATCAATCAGCGTGGGTGACACGGTCATTGTGAAACAACCAATCACACACAACAGATCACTCACACCGTACATGCCAGTACCACACACAGTTACGTCAAAGAACCACTCGATGATCACTGCTACACGCAACACTGACGGACAATCAGTCACCCGCAACTCGTCACTCTTCAAAGGAATAGATAACCGCTTGTCGGGTTATGAAAAATTCAAGGAACCATCCGAAGACGTGGTGGAAGGTGATGTCGCATCCAGTGATGTCATGCCGCAAACTGCTCCGGAAGGCGACTACAGCACACAGCAAGATCAGAACGCTGTACGCCGCTCCAAGCGTGAACATAAACTGCCCGCCCGCTTTGCAGACTATGTTGTGAACTAATATTTGACTAGGTTTTCCAAAAAGGGGAGGGATGTAATGTAGTAACGATAGGGGATCTTTGTTTATATGGCGGCGTTGAAGTGCGGAAATTAAAAGGAACGGTTGTTGGTTTTTACGAACAAATTAAACGATAGAACATCACATGACGGACAGCACAATTTGTGTCATTATAGATGACCAGATAAACTATCGAGAGTACTACAACTATTTAAGCTGCTAAGTTTCAATAAAGTGCTTTACATTGCAACTTTTTTATGGGTTGTAGGCCTCTAATAAAACAATTGCATAAATCTTATACGAGTCACAGAATGCAATTACAATGAGATTTATCAAAATCCCAGACTGTAAACCACTATATCCTTGTATACTTTCTTTCTAATTTTCTGAAGTGAAATATATTCATGAGGCACTCCAAGGTTGGCTTTGAATACAAATACTGCCTGCAAAGCTGATTCCACAAATTAAACAAGGTCCTAGGGATATGCTGGAATTATAATTGTTCACAACATGAATTAAGAAGCCTCAGAAATTAAGATCTTAATAGGCAACCACTTGAGGGGGAAATAGCTGAGAGTCTAAAGTGTCTAATATACAAAAATCGATTTTTAGTTGAATTCATTGTTGTGCAAGTCAAATTTGTTTTATGTGTGTTTGCTCGGTTTGAGAACATTTAGTACTGAAAGTTAATAACGTAGTAAGACTAACATAACTTAGCAACATAATAAATGCCTTTGTTTATTTAATTTATTAAATGGGTAGAGGACCGAAGCCTATTAACTGCCCACTATCAACCAGCAAAACATTGAGAAAAGAAACGAGAGGTTCAATCAGTAAGTAGTAAACGAGAAAAGGTGACAAGTCATATTCATTGAGGGGGTGAAGCGACTAGAGCTGCTAGCTTAGACAATGCTATTAGGTAGATTATTCCAGGTATCAATTATTCGATTTGTGAAAAAATATTTGGACTACCAACAAAAATTTGCCGTGCCCCTAGGCATTTGTCCCCCTCTCTCCGTGGCCCTGAGAATATTTTGTATGCGAAAGTTATCTCGCAAAGTGAGGGCCATCGTAACAATGCTTCTAGTTTAGTCATTCGGGTATTTAACAAAAGATGCTTCCTGAATAACCATTCATTTCGTGATTAGCTATTAGGCAAGAAAGTCCTTAATTATAATAGTGATAAATTAACACTAATATTCAATTAAAAAAATTATGACTTATGTTAACATAAAAGTTGAAATACTCAATATTTTAAAAGTTTGGGTCAGGTTTACTACTTCGTATATTCAATTATCTATACAAATTCTTGAAAAACTTTTATTTACTCATTCTTTAGTGACATCAATTCATCAGACATCAATTCCACGTTTCAGGACGGAAGGGGTTTCGATGTTACGTAAGGAGTCATCCATAAAAGACGTCAGCAAGGGAGGGTCCTTAAAAAGCGGTCTGATGCGGGCAGGAGGAAATGTTAATTGCTTTTATGGAATCCGCACTTTAATAAAAGTAATTTTTAAATTTTAATTTATTTTGTAACGATTTTGTTTTCATTATATCAATATTTTTTATTTACATTTATAAAAATTTGCAACAACTTTGCAACTACAACAGTTCAAAAACGACGTGCTTCAAATTAAGGCGAACACTTTCGTCACAATCTGTTGATAAGATTGCCAGTGAGATTTTTGAAAAAGCCCAGATCGCCCAACCAAAACAAATCAAAAAAAGCTCAGATCATATTAAACCAGTTTTTATTGTCAATTATTATCATTTTTTAATTACTATTCATGTTATTATATATAGCCATGAGTTCCCAATTAAATACCAATCATATTATTAATGAAAAAAGTCAAACACAATTTTATTTTATTTAAAAAATACAACAGGATCGGTCATCAAATATTAAAAGTAAAGATTAGATCAATAATGAAATCAGTCAAAAATAGTTTTATTTTAATACAAAAATTCTACAGAGTCGGAAACTGATGCAAATTAGCATAATTTAATTTGAGTCTTGGATGTTATGTTTCCTATTGTTGTCTTATTAATATTCTGTCAATCACATCACCAACCAAGCCCTTGCCAGGAATGAATTTGGAACAACATCCATCCCAGGCAATTGCTTGTTTGGCTAACAAGCGAGAGCTCATCTTCCCAAACAATATTTTGTTAGCCAGTTTGGTTTTGACCAACTTCACCTGCGAAAAAATTCTTTCACGAAACCGGAGTATTGTGTTCGGCCATAAAAGCCATCGACACTAGCTCAGTTTCAGTTATTTTATCTTTAATTGAGAGCTCGTTAGAAGTTCTATAAAACTGGCCAACATCCAAAGCTGTACCTCGGGCCTTCATGTTTTTCATACATTTCTGTTAGTGAGACAACAGACCTGATTTATTCAATAACCATGAACATACCTTACATTTCATTCCAAAGCGATTGTTGGGACCTGGCAGTATCCAATCCTTCAGTTCTATGCCTGTCAACCAATCATCATTAAATGCCTGCTTACACCACATTTTAGCCTTTTTACAAGATGGCACAACACTGCTAGCAACTGGAGTAACTGCGTCACCGTCCATTGTTCAAAAATCAAAGTTCAATGTGGTACGTGCGTTAAAGATGACGGAAAAGAAGGAAGCCGGTAGTGATAAGGTTTCTTTATAGACGAGATAAACCCAAGAGCCTTATACAATATTATTTTTACTCCAAAAATTATTTTATCCAAAAACACAGATTTACAAACAAAAATCCTTAAAACCCAGATTGGGTCCAAATTAAAAAAGTCAAGATCTTGGCTTAAAATCCCAGCACTGGCAACTCTGTCTATGATGGATAGAACTAAATCAACAGAAACCAAATTTAAGAAATTTTAGTAAAAAGTAATGTTTTATTAACGTCCGTCGCATGTCTAGATGATTAGGACGGTGCACCCTCAGCGGGGTTTGAACCCCGTGCTGCCATAGTGAGAGGAGCAGCCTCAACCGTTAGGCCATGCGGGCGCACTGAGAAATTTTAGTATTGGTTACAAAGTTTATAAATCGGCTTTAATCAGATTTTTCATTGAAATAATAAAATTGGTTATTCATTAAAATATAATTATACGCACTGTTTTTATGCATAAATGCTGATGTCCGCAAAAAAGGGGTTAAAAATCGGTAAATTCTTGTGGACATCTTTTCCCCATGATCCCCAAACGTAAAGGTGACTAGATTAATCGTAGAGCTAGGCAGCCTCTCAGGTAATGTTTATTATAAAGCTGTTGCTATAATTAATTCGTGTCTGACAGCATGCGGTGTCTACAACTAATGCATAACAGGATATGATATAATTGAAGGCTCAAACGAATCAAGGCATTAGCACAGCTTGTGATGACTTCTCGTAAAGTTGATAGTGTTTTTATTTGTCTAGGAATAATTTGTTAATAATCTTCGACGTAAAAAATCTCTAACACTTAAGGTTGGTTTTTCTTAGACTGATTTCAAATTTCTCATCATTTGTGCCCTTATGGTTTTAATAGTACATTTTAATTATGCTAAGAATTATCGGCCTTCAAAATAATTTCTATTAAAGTTTGTTTGGGAATGCGGGATGGTGAACGTTATTCGTTAACACCTAGCATAAATTTTTGTCTCTTATCGCAATTCTATGCTTAAGAACCTTTTTGAAATGCTAGCTTAAATTTGATTGTGAAATTGAAAGCTTCTTGGTCTTAGACAAACAGAGAATAAATGTAATTTTTAGCAATGACTCTGCTTAAGCTTACGAAAATAAAATTTGATGCATTTCTAATTCAGGACATGAACAACCTCAATGAAAAATTAAAATACTGCCTGCTAGGAATTTACAAGAAGTTTGTTGATGAAGTTGATCCAAAAGCCATTCTAGACTTCCTAATAGAAAAGCGAGTCATAACAATAGAAGAAAGGGAGTTAATAATTACTTGCGGCACGAGGCAGGATAAATGTCGCACAATGCTGGACAAGTTCTTTAGAACATCTAATCCTAGTGCCTTCGTACTCCTCAAAGAAGCGTTACAAGAGAATTATTCGTGGATTGCTATTGAACTCGACGAGAGTTCCAAGCAAATTGAAATCAGTCTGTAATTCTTCAAACGATTTACTAATTAAATTAAGCTGAGATACAATATATTTTGAGATATTTTGCAAACTCATTACTTCTACCCCATGAATAATATATAAAATAAAAACAATTATACGTTATTGTATTTAATGAATGTTTACAATTTAGTAATTATTTATGCATTGCTACGTCTTTTAAATTATATTCAATTTGCAATTGCAGAAAGCCATCTTCAATACGAAAGGCAAATTTCAACTTTTTCCACCAAAGAAACTACTGACCAACAAATTATCGAGGATTTGAGAAACCAAAATAAGGAATTAGAAAACCAAAATAAAGATTTAGAAAACCAATTAAAATCTAGAAATGAGGATATACAAGAATTGAAGAACCAAATTGTAATACTCGAGCACCAGATAAAAACTGCTGCTTCGTCCATTTTCAAAAGTGAAGATGTTCTCGCTGACGGAGAAAATTCAATAAATTCTGATGCTGGTCGGTTGCTTTAACATCATTTTGAGAGAGTGTCGAATATAAATATATTTTGTGCACAGACGACGAGGATGGCTTAGAATAGACGGTGATTAGACGCCTAAACAATGTCCTCGCTCTTAGCTGGATTGCTAATTTAAAACATAAAAATGAAATAATAAAAGCACACCGACAAACTCGCCAATACATAAAATAAAATATTTTGTATGTGTTAACATTATTAATAATAGCAATATTAATATGTTTATTTATAAAACGTCATAAGTACCAGCATCAGGGCGCTTTTTTAAATGTCTCATTGAAATTACTGACACGTTATAGAAACGTTAGACTAAAATAGTCAACTTCGAAACCAGCTTTAATGAAATAAATCAAAAACTGATAATTTATTCCTTCTAAACATCTCACACATATATCAGTAGCAATTTCATGTGCATGGAAAAATTAGAAATGTTACACAAATTAATTTACTGCACTGTGAAGTTCATTGTTTCAGTTGATGGGATACCAGAATACACCTTTGAACAAGAAATTTATCAGAATCGAGGTTAAAATTTGATCTCAAAATTTATAATAAAGACAACAAAGTTTGAATAATATTTAAAAAGTTTTTAACTTTTAAGGAAGCTTATGTAGTATCCAGATAAAGAACGAAATAAAAATAATTGAAAGCAACGAGTTGCATGGTTTAAAGAAACTACCGAAGTACTGCCACTCCATCTATGATTTGTGGAACGGATATTTGGGTGAATGACTTGTTTCAATGAATAATAAATAAATACAAAATTAACATATTCAATTAACGTAAATAATTTTTGCGACTTTTGTCATTCTATTTTTGTCGTTCGTCTGAATAAACAGATTGGTTATTGCAGAAAATCCACCGAAACCTGTCTGCGTGAAAGAACTACTCGATATTAAAAAGAATATCAATCACTTTCCCGAGGTTAATTTATTGAGGGGTCTGAAACATTCAAGAATTGCCAACTTGTTGGGCAGGAGTTCTCATGATTCCAACAAAATCTATGTAGTACTTGAATCCTCAGTTTTCCCTAACGTCCTCGTATTTCTGAAGAAATCAGCTTTAACTAATATGAAGCCAATCTCAGCTGAAGCAATAAAAGAATGGATTGTTCAGGTTGTATTCATGTTTTAGACTTATTTATATTGTAACGCATTGTAATATAAATACATTTTAGATTAATAACAAAAAGGATTATCATTTATATTAACATTAAATAATAAATAATAATTAAAAATTAAATTAATACTAAAAAATTACTTTATTAATATACAGTATTTTGATTGTTATCAGTTGGCCTGCGGGTTGGAATATTTGCACGACAACAGAATAGTACACAGAAGTATTTTTGCATCTAACTTAATAGTCTGCAACTCCGGCTATTCCATTAAAATAACCAACTTTCAAAATGCCGCAACCCTAGGAATGAGGAATTTTATTCTCGAAAGTTAGCAGCAATTCTTTCTATTTTAAAAACTCCGTGTTTAGCTCAAACGACTAACCTCAAAAGGATCTTAAATAATTAGATAACTGAGAGTTGTATGAGTTGAACAGTTAAAAATTATATAACCTTGTAATTATTAATATATAATAATAAGTAACTAATATATAACTATATAAGGATTTTTGCCTCAGGTACACCTCTGTCTCGAGCTGAACGAACAGCTCCAGAAATAATTAATGGAAACAAATGGTCCTGCGCCACCGATGTTTGGTCGTTTGGACTGACCGCCTTAAAAATGTGGGTTAGGGGAAGCAAAATATTTCCAGGCAAGTCAATTATTTTTTCTCCAAAATGCCACGAATTCTGAATATGAATGGTTTATGAAAGTGAACGTTGCACTTCCTGTATGAAAAACATACATATTCTGCTAGAAAAATAATAACTTAGTATTGTAATTATTACTAACTTGTTTATGCTATAATTAGTTAATTGTTAAAAAATATAACACAATTCCTTGATTAACTCCATGATTCTCTGTCACCACACTGGTCACATTTCAATGTTCATATCTTTTTATAATTGACGACAATTTAATAATTAATCGCGTCGCTGATTCACAGAATCTAAAGTAGCGAACCAGGAACTATTCAATCGCTGATGTTCTCCTAAAATCCGGAAGCAATTAACAACTTCGCCCGCTAAAAGATCACTGATGTATTACTGAAATTACTGTATGCTATTCCACACTCCGCAGAATAACTTTTTAAACTTTTCTAAAATGCTTTAGGTTAATTCCTCATTAAATAATTCCAATGGATAAAACCCATTTCAGTAAAATCTAAAATCGTTCATTCTTGGACGTTCTTTAGCAAATCACCTCGAATGAATTTTGCCCATCTTTTTCAATTCTTGAGCAGCATTTTCTTGGAGACTGGGAATTGCATTTTTCTTGAACCAAATGTATCAATTGAAATAACGTAAGCTTTTGTTGAAAGGTCGCAAAAATAATTGAGTCAGAACGTTTTATATTTATGGCAATGTGTGATAATAACACCAATTATAACTAAGTGTGAAGAGTTACTTGGAGTATAAATTGCTTAACTTTATGTGCCATTAATTTGCTTTTATTCAATATTATTTAAATCATAGAAATGACTCAGAAGGATATAATACAATTCCTGTCAAACGCACAAGAGGACAGCATAACACATTTTTTGGACAAACATTTGAGAAATTCTACAGTATTTAAAAACACGATTCAAAAATGCCTTAGTTTGGAAGAGTGCAAAAGACCACATATGTCTGATCTTTCTTCATTTGATCAATACATGCCTCAAGAGAATGATGGTAAGTTTTGTTGACTCTTACTTATTTGGCAATTATTTTAAGCTAATATTCGTAAGTACATTGACTAAGCTAAAACCACTTGAACTTTCTGATATTCTTCACTTTTATTAATTACATTTTACAGATACGTTTGAAAAAAAGTACAAAAGCGAGCACATGATTCCATGCAAAAAACCTGTCCAAGGTTTAGCTTCACTCTCCGGTATTCTGTATGCCATTTTCATGTATTCTAGCTCCATCAAGCGTTACGATATGCAGAAAAATTTTGACCAACTCAAGTCAATCAGACTAGGTCCGAGTGCTAAGTCGAAACTAAAGACATACTTCAAAAACAAAGATGTAGTGAGTAAAGAGAGAACAGGTACCTTAACACCGATTAAAGTTTGCAGCAACAAGTTAAAAAGTATAGCTTCTAGCGTTCATATGCAATGTCTGTACGCATTGGATGTCGGGCAGTCTCTCGTCATTCAAATAAACGTTCAACGCCAAAAGATCACAAGATCCTGGAAGGTTCCCGTGGAGGCCGTTAGCTTGTCAATCACCCATAAAAATGCTATTCTCATTGGTTGCTGCAGTTCGGAATACATTGCACTGGAATACGACAGCGAAGGTAATCAACTATTTAGTTTAAAGTGTTCAAACATAACTGAAGGTCCGTGGAAAGCATTCAAAGTTGACGAAATGCACTGTTTAGTCCTCCACGGCTCTGTTTATTCGACGAGTCCACAGGAACTCTGCATGCTCGATAACGATGGGTTTCAGTCATCCGGCTTTGGTGCTGCGCCTTTCGACAAAGTTTCAGACGTGGCAGTTCATTCTCCATCGGGACGAATCTTAATCGCCGACGCAGCAGGAAACAAAATCATGCGTGTCGACCGTTTCATCAGAACTGCTCCCATTGAAATTCTCAACGTCAGCGATGGAATTACTGCCCCTTCCAGTATTTACATCTTACAAAATCTCTTATTTGTGGGACTGACATCTGGCAACATTTACTGCTTCGAGTTTTAGCTTTCAGGAATAAATAATAATAATAATAATAATAATAATAATAATTAATAATAATAATAATAATAATAATAATAATAATAATAATAATAATAATAATAATAATAATAACAATAATAATAATAAGTGATGGCAGCAAATGTTTTATTTTTAAAAATGCAGTTCATAGTTATTGTTACTGTTGTTATCAAACATCTTGAATAATTCGGTGGCATATTCTTCATAAACTTCCTTTATCGTGTGTTTCTCTTATTAGGTGAAGAATATGAAAAAGAAACATGAAAAAATTATTAAAATTAATAAAAACACTATGAATGGTATTTATTAAATTAACGAATGAGAAGGAAATTTCACTTTATCACATCGCTAATATTCATCGTCTTCGTTTATTTCGACGCTGGGTACAATCGTAACCAAACCTGAGTAAAAAATTCATTATAAGATATTTCTTGAGGATAAAAGGAATAGATTAAAGCTATACCTTGGACACAAAATACGACTTGATTTCGATCATTCGTAAAGTTCAATTGCACTTTGTAGGTGCCTATGATCTGTTATTCGTAATGCATATTTATGAATGTAATTCTGCAAGTATAGGTAATTAAATAATCATTACAGCGTCCAAAGGAAAATAGTCTTTTAATGATAAACTACCAGTCGCTTGAAATCCTGAAATAAATCAACCATTTAAGATCATTTTATAGGTTTCATTCAAATGTCGACAATTTACTTTTAATTTATTAATTTGTTTATTTTGCATTTATATATTTTTCATAATTTTAGAAATGCTGAAACGATTTAGGGTGAAAAAAATACATAAGTTAAGAAATTTTGTATATAGCCAGTGGCGATTTAGGAGGGTCGGGGGAGGAGCATAGCCCTCTCACGTGCTTTGTAAAATGTAAGAAACAATTAATTAAATCTATTTTGATTTAAATGCTTTTTTAATAATTTAAATAATTTATCACTTTAGGCGAAAATGTTAGTATGTGCTATCCACCAAATATGCAATCTTTTCAGGTATGCAGCCTCCGTCAAAGTGTTCTGGAACTTGCATGTCAAACTCAAATAGCACCACGTGCCGCATAAGTTAATTTATTTTTTCTTGGAGTTTAAAAATCACGAGGACCACGACGTAAAATTAAGTGAAACTTCTTACTTTGGCTGAGTCTCAATGGGCAAACTATGTCACTGAAAACGAGTGGGTTGTTGAGTTGCTTACGAAAGTCTCGACAATTGTATGGAATAGTTGACTGAAATACTTCCTCATCAGTAGCGGCAATACGAACAACTGTCCTTCCAGTTCCATAAGCGAATTCGTTAAAGTCGCTTTCTGAAGTAAAAATTACCTTTCGTTATAAATTAAATCTTTTTTCTCGACGACATGAATTCACCTGCAATGCAATCTACAGTGACAACATACTTTTCCCCTGTTTTAAAATTTTTCGGTGACCATTGAAGCATGCACTTGCTTCTAGGCTCTGTTGAGTTGTAAAATAAGGAAAATACTAAAAATCTAAAAATTCCTTTTAACTTCTCTAGTCTTAACTAATAATAATAATAATAATAATGTTTATTTGCATAGCGCCATAAGCGTAAGCGCTCAACCATTTGTATAGCGCCGCATTCAAGGTGCAAGCTTAGTTTTGAACGTAACGACTGTTGCTTTTAACCTTCGCAGGCACGATACCCTCTGAGCTAACTTGCACGCCAACTGTATCACACTTTATCAGAAATTTTAAAATGCTTATTAATTTAGCGTTTGAATGAATGGTCAATAAATTATTAAAGTAACCTGAACAAGACTCAAGGCTTCCATGATCCTGTATATTAATAAAACTTTGATTCGTTTTCTGCCACATCACCAATGTTTCGGATGACCAGAAGCAAGCGATCAAAGATAAAACGACATACGGAAATACACAAGACTTCATAGCAGATTAAGAGCCGTTATCAAACTATGGAACTTTATGTATCCATTCGTAATTTTTACGGGTGTGATTCAGGCAAGCCTGTCATTTCAGGCTAGTTTCAAGCTTGTAGGCCAACAAATAACTGTTTAAAACCTGACATTGTGATTCTGAAAATCTTGGCTATGTATATATTTACATGAATATATGTACGATAAGTAATAACATAACATAAGAATTATTTATATGCAAGAAGACTTTATTATAGAAGAAGTATTTATAAGTTAAGAAGACCTGGGTTTGTGTAATAACTACTCTTTTTAGTCTTAATAACTGAATTTACTCAAGTATATCGTAAATTTACTGGCCCATATGGACAGTCTGTTTCTTGAGCATGTTTGTCGAGGATGACCTCTTTCTGTTGAGGAGAGCAGCATACCCGTCGGCGTCTGAATCGCATGAATGGAGCTCTTCGGAGACTAAGAGAAGATTCAGTTCAAAGGCATCCCAGTCGATGCTGTTGTGTCGGCTGTGATGAATGACACGAACCGAGGGTCGAGGTTTCTCTGCTGAGATGTTGGACGACATGAGATGACGGAGTACGTCACATCATTTATTTCACAAGGAAAAACTCTTGCGCTGAAATAATTATTTTTTAGGTTTCCCGAAGCCTTTCTACATAACTTACAATCGTGCCCTCTAGTTGAAGCACTTTAAGTGTCTTCGAAAAACTGCTTAGATATAAGGCCTTCCCTATCAGATAAGATTTTCGATGAGGTCCCCTCTACTCTTTTCTGGAGAGTAGTTTAAGACGTCGACGGTGTCATTTTTATATAAAAAAATGTTAATAGATGAATTTATACTCAGTCACTGCTCGAACGGAAAATCTTTAACCTCTATGTTTCAGCCCCTATTTAAAATATTATTTCCTTTGGCACAAAATTAAATTTCAAATTGTAACGATTTTTAACTACATTAAATTAATAATGCCCGGAAAATATTATTAAAAAATTTAAGTTGTTTGTAAGTTACGTTTTGTGAAATATTTAACATAAAATAAAAAAAAAAAATCTACAATAATACTAATCACCTGGTAAATATGTAAACAGGGAAGCTCACCTGTGTGATTATCGCGATATCCGGACTTGAGTGTCGCAACATTTTTCGACCACTAAGATTAATTTAACGTGATTATTTATTAAATACAAAAACAGAAAAAATGGGCAACTGTTGCGAACCTCCGAACAAAATCGATCACTTTTTGTATGTCAAGACAGGTGACGTTAAAGGACAACTTTCTCAAATCAAACTACGAGTCAAGTTGCAGGATGTGAACGGAAAAGCGAGCAACGCTTTAAAGCTTGATTTGAAATTTGAAACACTCTTCGAACGCGGTAAAATCGATGTTTTTGAAGCAGTTTCACTCAATGGTTTTTCTGAAATGGCAAGAGTTGAAATCTCGAGAGAGAGGTTCGACGATGACTTCAGTGAAAACACAGATGGCTTCGATTGGTTTTGCGAATACATTTTGGTAAATAATCGCCAATCAGAAAAATGTTTTTATTTTCCAGTTCTGAGGTACATGCTCAAGCTTAATTGAATATTGGAAATTATTTGTAAACAACTGGTTAATTACAGATGGATCCTGCCAGATCAAACCTACAAAATAGAACTCAATGATTCCTTTTTACCTCAGTCTGATCCAAACAAAGAGCAAAGAGCAGATGAATTGAAACTTAAACGGGAAGCCTACCAATATGGTCAATCAGCTAGTGATCTCCCTGTCCAAGTTTGTTTTCAATTCAAATTATAGAATTCTTTTCATTGAGTTACATTTTGCATGATATCCAGGTGGGCATGCTACCTCCATCAGAACAATTTTCAGATGAATACAAGGTAGGCTTACCAATGAAGAACCTTAAGAATTAATCTTTAATTTAAAATTTACTTTTATTTGCCAGTGGGACATCATAAACTCTCAGTTTCAAGTTTTAACAAAGGCTGGCCTCTCAAAACTTCCTTCCACTCAGTGGGATTCATTGGAAGAACTTTTGGGAATTTATGTGCCTGAACTTCCAGAACCTGTTGTAAGTTGTCAACTTCATTATTTCAAAATCAATAAAAAAAATATACAATTTTTGGCTGTAAAATAGTTTCACGATATGCACACGATATGCATGTTTGACATTTGAGTAGTTTAGAAATTATTATTAGTTGTCTGTTAATTCAGAAACAATATTTTAAAATTAAAGATTTCAAATTTCAGGGCATCGATCGATGGAGTAATGACTTGTGTTTTGGAGCTCAAAGATTGATTGGATGCAACCCAGCAATGGTTCAGTTGTGCAACAACTTACCAGAAAAGTGATAAGCATTTCTTTATAAAATAAAGTTTACATGAATTATAAGATTTAAATAAGCTGATCTTTGCAGCTTGGGTGTTACAGCTGAAATGTTGAGACCATTTTTGGAAGGCTGGAGTATGAAGCAAATCATTGAAGCTAAGCGCCTTTTCATCGTCGACTTGAAAATCCTTAAAAGCATCACTTGCCTGCCCGGTCGTCAGGTAAGCTCGGAGGACTTTCAAAATGAGCGAATCGACAAGTTAATAATTTTGACGTTTCAGGTATGTGCTCCGATCGGGCTGTTCTTTCTGACGGGAGATAAACAGTTCGTTCCCATAGCCATTCAACTATTTCAAGACATAGCTCCAAATAATCCAGTGAGTATGAGCAATTTACTAATGAAAATAAATTTATTTATTATAGAATTATTATAACTTGTATATAAATCAGGTATATATTCAAATATATTTATTATAGAATTATTATAACTTGTAAATAAATCAGGTATTCCTTCCAAATGACCCTCCATTCACATGGCTTCTGGCCAAAATGTGGTTCAACAATGCTGATTCAGCCGTCCATCAGGCCCTCAGCCACTTCTGTTAGTCATTCCATTTTTGTTTTGAAAGAAAAAAAATAGAAACTACAACTTGACATTCCTCAATTGACTGGAATTTGATGACCATCGATTTAGGTTACACTCACCTGATTATGGAATCCGTTTGCGTGGCGATGCATCGGACACTCTCCCCGAGTCATCCCGTCTACAAACTTTTGGCTCCGCATTTTCTTTTCTTGCCTGCCATAAATGCGTGAGTAGCACACTTATTCGCTCGCTTACACGATGGAAATGAATAGAAAGAATGTCGTTACAGTCGTGGACTGGATCAACTGTTGAGCGAGAACGGATGGATCGATAGAACCACGTCCCTCGGCAGGGATGGAATGTTTGAGCTCATGAAGAGAGGGTAGTCGAACTTTCGATTAATTAACGATGCATTCCGTCGGGTCGATTGATTTATAGTGTCTTTCTTTGTTAGTGATAATACACGCACATTGTTTTCAAACTCTGCTGATATAAAAATAATTGTGCTTTGTTTAAGACAGCCATATTATTGGGGAATATCCCTTCTAGTTCTCCTTGAGTCAAATTAGTTTATTTTGAAATCCTGCTAATTTTATTTCTGTTTTCTGATTTACAAAATGAATAGAATAACAGTGATTGCATCGGAGTAAGTTGTATTAATGAAGTCTTCAATAATCAAAGCACACTCATTCACATTTCCAGGGTGGATGAGTGGAGAATGGATGTCCATGGAACATTTCCAAAGGAACTTGAGAGAAGAGGGGCAAGTTTCAAGACTTTGATTTTTAAAGTTAATTCACGTTTAATTTATTCTGTTTCTTTCTCACAGCTACTGGACTTGCGAGTTCTTAATGATTATGGCTACAGAGATGATGCCATGCTCGTCTACAAAGCCTTTGAGCAATATGTCAATAAGATTATATTCTATTATTACGGTTTGCTTTCAATTACTTGATGTGCTTATCGATTTACTCGCAAAATAATTTACTTGCATCGTAGATAACCAAGAAAAGTTGATAAATGATGCTGAGATCCAAGATTTTGCCAGAGAGCTATCACTCTCTAAAGATGACGGGGGAGCTGGATTGAAAGTTGGTGCCAGATTTTGTATTAATTCAAACTTTTCCTTAAAAATGAAAGTCTTTAAAATAGCATAAATTAATGACTTATTGTTACAAATAAGCATATTTTGAATAATTAAGTCGAAGAAATGAGTGATCTTATAGCTGAAATAATTAATAATAATAATACTGCAATAAAAGATTTAAATTTAACATGCACTTTCAGGGTGTTCCAGGTAAAGAAATAAAGAATAAAGGAAGCAGTGGAGGGTGGAAGACATTTGCCCGAGCAGAGGATGTTGCCATGGTGTGCACCACCGTCCTCTTCACTTGCACGGTTCAACACGCGGCCATCAACTTTCCCCAGTACAACGAATATGCCTTTCCTCCCAACTATCCTTCGGTTCTCAATGGAAGCCCGCCACGAGACAAAGTATTTCTTAAGATATTAGTGTTTTCAAATTTTCATTTACATACTTCCATACTTTGACATGCTTATGTTCATATAAGAAAATTAATTATTATTAATCTTTCAACTTTGATCTATTGTTTTGTGATTGCAAAACCTCTTGGAAGAAAATGGATTGTGAATTAAGTGCTGTATAAATTATTTACTGAAACCTTAACGCTTCCTTTAGCTTCCTCGCACAGAAGAAGATGTCATGGCAGTCCTGCCAGACAAAGCAACGACTTTGGAGATCATGTCCATGTCCAAGTTGTTCAGCACGAGACCAGTCAAGTGTTTGACACAGTGGGAGTTTCAGTTTGGATTTGATTACGTGGCTGGAAAAGCTGCAGCTGAGTAAGTGGAAAAATGTAATTGTTTGTAGTTATGAATGTTCGAATGATTTTGAAATTGTTTTTTAGACTTTCGAAAGACCTGGAATCCATTAGCCAAACGATTAACCAGCGAAATTCCACTCGTGATGATATCTACAAATATTACTACCTTGATCCAAAGAATGTTCCAAATTTTATATCAGTTTAAGCATTATTCTTCATAATCTATTGCTTTTCAAAATAATTATTCTGTAATTAATAAACTGATGTCTGCTAACCCCACCATATCACCACAACTTTCATTAAAGTTTTGAGAGGCAGCACGTGATTTCGGGCAATATATTCACTCTGCAGTGTTAGCAATCCCTTTGTTACTGCTAATGATTGCTAATCTTTACCATTTATTTTTTGACCTTCCAAAATATAAAAGTTAATTTTTGACTGGTTGTAGATTGTGACCTCAATATTTCTAAAGATGAGTGTTGCTACAAATTATCAGAATTTACAATTATCAAAACATATAAAGGATGTTATGTTGGCCATATTTTCATATCTAGTCACAAAGGCTCAGTCAAAGATTGAAAAGAAATTAATTTTGTAGAATAATGTATCTACGATCCCAGTTTATTCTGATTGGCATTTTGGGTTCATAATGCTAGTAAACTTTGTTAAATGGTCTTTAAATTCGTGAAAAGTAATTGCTCTCCATTATCTTGTTCTTTCTAGATTACATATAAAATATAATCTAAAATAGTCATTTCAGAATTTAAAAAGAATGAACTTGAATAATATTAACAACAATAACAATGGAAGGACTTTAAACTTTCGTCTTCACTTTGTTATAAGTGTCTGTACCAAATACAAATAATGTTTCATAATTTTCTTAAATAAAAAAAAATTAACAATTAATAATTAATGCAAATTTATAAAGATTCCAGGGTAATCTTTATAAATTCACGAGTCCATGCTTCAGATGAATTTCAAGAAAAAAAATCGAACAAAGGGGCTAATATTGTTTTGTTGCAAAGAAATCATTGCTTAATCTTTGTCTTTTTTCAAGATGACGATTGGTGCGCCACACTGGTTGTCATGGATACGTGATTCAGGTATTGGTGTCGGTAAGGGCTGTTTAATGAGATAATGGGATTCTTCCCCGCATCCCTAATGGACAACATGCAGGTGCATCGGAGGGAAATATTTCATCGTTCCGCTTTATTCCAGTTCTTATTTTGGAATACAATTTATGTAATCACCTCGGCTAGTTTATGGTCAATGATTTAAAAAACCAATCAAGCATAACATTTCTCCACAACCACAGATGAAATAGCAATTTCGAGGTCGCTCATAAATAGCTTGTTCAAAATTGTGCAAGTTGTTGTTATCTAAAAGCATTTCTGATAAAATGGTTCTTTGCTATCAATCATACAAAAAATCAATTACGCGCGCACATGGATAATGTTTCAGAATTAAACAAAATCAAAAACTTAAATAAAATAGAACCGAAATGTCACATGAAATTGAAATTATTTCGCAAAATTATATGATCAGAGGTTCTTCTGAAAAGTGCATTTCATTCGCTGTAATCTTCACTATCGATTTAAAATCTTCGTTTCCGTGTGGATATTGAACAGTTATTTGGTTCATCATCGTCATCGTCATCATCGTCGTCGTCGTCATCGTCGTCATCGTCGTCGCAGTCCCAAATCCGGTTGAGTCCTGCAGCTGAATATTGTGTCCTTACTGAAACATTTTCCAAGTTGTACGGAGTTTCTATAAAGACTCCACTCGACTGAATGCTTTTGGATTCATCGCAACATTTCTTGGCGGTGCCAGAATTTGAAAAGAAATTGCAGACTTGACAGTAGTCGGTGAATAATTAGTAAGATGTTTATGAATTGATGATGACTAATTAATAAGATGTTTATGAATTGTTGATGAATAATTAGTAAGATGGTTATGAATTGTTGCTGAAACTTGCTGGTTGGATTTCAAGTGGTCTCCTACTTGAGAGGTGAGTGGTTCTCGAGTGTTTTCCAACAATTTTCGGTCATTTCTGGACTTTAACGCGTTTTTTCAAAATTTTAAAACATTTACATTTTCCAAATGTTGCTTTTTTCATTCAAATATTAAGAGATGCTCAAAATGAACTTTATTAATATTTTATTTTAAAAGTTTAATTAGTTTATAAAATTTATTTTAAGGATAAATCTAAAAAATAGCTTAGAAATAACAAAATATCAAAATAATAATTAATAAGCATGAATTTGTTTGTAAAAAAGTTTTAACAGAGATATTTATTTTATATAAACGTTCCTAATGAAATAAATTACTTTAGATTAATTTAACAATTTGCATAATAATATTAAGTAATTTAATTTTTATCTAATATTAATTTATATTTAATCATTTATTACTTTCCATGTCTTGTGTAGTAAGCCTCGAATCAAATCAAATATTTATAATTTATGGAATATGTTAAGTAATACTTAATAAGTATCAAATTCTACGAAATGTGAAATGACTCAATATCCTTAAATATCTAATATAGGCAACAGGATGTTAAATATATATAAATAAGTATTAATATATATTAATACATAAAAATAAATTCAAATATACAAATATAGATTAATATATAATTATAATAGTAATAATGATAATGACGTCAACAATAATAATGACGACGATAATAATGATTATGATTTAATGTATAATTATAATAGTAATAATGATAATGACGACAACAATAATAATGATGACGATAATAATGATTATGATTTAATAATGTAATAAATATAAACAGAGGCACGTACAGCTTACTCAGCATTCGTTTGAGCATTAAAGGCCAAACTAAACGAACAATTACCTTGGAACAACTACATTAGCCTCATGGATTTCATTTGTTGACCTTGCATAACTTCCGTGTTTGCATGACTTCTATTTTTGTTGCCCTATTTTAGGCATTTTTTAGTTCAAGTGATTTCTTTTTATTACAACACAATCTTTATTAAACAATATATTTTTAAGTTACTAATTCTTTTTACTTACTAAATAAGTTAAATGTTCAAGTCGTTAAACCGTTTTACTGCCCTTGAGAGCATTTATGAAATAGGTTTAGCATTCGCAGGAGGATGCCGTTTATTCGTCTGGAAAGTGGTCAGGCACGAATGGACGCCAAGTTATTTCAGAAGAATTTCCCACGAACTAAATATCTAAATGTTATTTCCACATTTATTTCTAACTTATAATAACTTTCTATAAAAATGTAAGCATTGAATACATGACATGGTTCAATAAACATTGTTTTGCCATGAAATCCATCAACTCAAACTTTCAACCGTGAAGTTGTGTCAGTTCAACCAGTCATTCCAACGCCACTGGCGGTATTTTGATAAACCGGGGCGTTATAATTGTCATCATCATCATCGTCATCGTCATCGTCATCGTCATCGTCATCGTCATCGTCATCGTCATCGTCATCGTCATCGTCATCATCATCATCATCATCATCATCATCATCATCATCCATCATCATCATCATCATCATCATCATCATCATCATCATCATCATCATCATCATCATCATCATCATCATCATCATCATCATCATCATCACCATCATCATCATCATCATCATCATCATCATCATCATCATCATCATCATCATCATCATCATCATCATCATCATCATCATCGTCGTCGTTACAAACCTCGTTGTTTATGGCAAACAAAATGAGATTTGAGAAAATAAAAGTGAAATATTCTTGGATCATTCACAAATGATGTCTTCTGCGTGCTTTGGCGGTTTCAACATACATTTTGATTTCAATTGTCAGTCAAAAGAAAACTTTATGACAATGTCTTCACAAAAACTTTATTTCATTACTTTCACGTCTTAGGTTCATGTGAATATTATGAAGTTAATTAATTAACAATTTACTAAAGTGGTTCATGGCTACTTAGATTTCGTCACCAAAAATGCACATCATCTTAATCATCTAAGTTGAGATGCCGCGGATCACTGAAGAATATATTCAGTCTCAGAATAATGTTTGAAATGTTTACTAAAACTATTTTAAAATTGTTTAAAAGTTATACAGTTATTACGACGAACGTTACTACATCAGTAAGTCGTAAGGCAATTTACTTGCGGCCTTGTTCCAAATGCGGGACACAGCAAAATGCCTTTTTAGTTGAATGGCATTAATGAAAAAATTCTCTCAAATTATTTTCCTAATCGATATCTTTCCATGATTCATCTTCCCGATGTAATCGTCTGCTGATGCTTTCCTCGGGCTTTAATCACGATTGTCAGGAATCGAAAGTAGCCGAAATTTATGCTTGAAAGGTTACAACATGCACTGGAAGGGATCAAGGTAAATTGAAAATTGTCGATCGACTTTAAATCCAATAAAAAGTTAAATTTTCTCATTTCCATGTGATAACCGGCTGGTTGTTGTTGTTGTTGTTGTTGAGTGCAAGCACTCACTTCACGTGAGTGATGTTAGCAACTCATTTTCACAATTGAAAATCAGTTTTCGTTTAAAACTAGAAAAACAATGCAGCAAAAAGCTTCATGAAAGATGCATTCAAGTTTACACATAAAAAAAGTTGCCCTTTGAAATCCTTTGAAATAAACATCCTTTAAAGTTGTTGAGCAGAATAAATAAATTGAACAAAAAATATACTTAACCTGCTTATTGGTCGTGTTTAAGAACTATTTTATTATTGCACGTCATTATTAAGTTCATTGAAAAAATAACACTTAAATAATTAGTAAAAATGGTAATTTTCCAAAAATATTAATAAGTTATGTTATAAATATTTAATAACGATGCACAATTACAAGACAATCTGTAATTGGTTTATGATTAATGTTTCAATAAATATTTAATGCTTTTAAATTCTGCTTGTAATAGATTATTATTCCAATTAAATCATAGAATAAAATTAACAATATTTATCATCTAAACGATATTTTATCAATTTGGAAAAATATTGACATCAGAAATGTAGTTTGACAGACATTTGTTTTCAGCATTGAAAGCACTGAATGATGCTGTTTCTGCCTCCAGCGTTGTGGTCAATGAGAATAACCAACATTTTTAAAGTTAATGAAACAAAACAATTAATGACATATTGATGTTTAATTATCGATTTATTGCACTTCGCGTGGATGATAATTTCTGAAGATTTTGTTCATCATTTAAATAATTGTTCATTAATTTTACAACTTCTATCTACGCAATTATGTTGAATTGAATTGAATTCACATTTTAATTCGACAGCAATTGAGAACAATTCAAGCATTCACTTGCAGCTTTAACAGATGTTTTATCACAAATTCTTAATCTTAATTTTAATTAACTAAATATGCGCATGCATTATTATAAATTGTACTAAATATAACTTCCAATAGAAAGATGAGGTCAGCATGGAGCGGGGTTCAATAAAAAAGAAAAAACCAAACAATCAAATACTCCAGCAAAATAATGTTTTCGAATCATCCAATGAGGAAACCGTGCACTCACCCGTCACACTCGTTCCGCATGATTTGTCACCGGGATGGAACGGACTTGGAGCAGGAGTTGTCAGGAAAGAAATGGATCTGACACCACAGGAAAGACAATTCCTCTTGGCTGTCGAACACGGGGACATTCCGAGTGTTCAAAGGATGCTTCACCAGCAGAAGGTGATGATGATGATGATGATGATAATGATGACGATGACGATTAGCTTCAACAGAAAACCTTTCGTGTAAGGTAACATTCGATCCAAACTGCATGGACACTCTCGGAAGAACAGCCCTGGGGATATCGATTGAGTACGACAACATCGAGATGTTGGACGTCCTCCTCAAGGCAGGGTTGGACTTGGGAGACTCGTTACTCCAGGCGATCAACGAGGACAACGTTGAAGCCACCAGACTCATTCTCAACCACGAACAAAAGCTTTCCTCGACTAGAAACATCAAACAATCTTTCAGTCAACCATCTTCTTATTCGGTCGGGATTTACATTAAAATCGATGTAAAACTGATTACATCAATGTAAATAATATAATGTCATATAATAATAATAATAATAATAATAATAACCGCTTCTTTAGTTTTCATTAATTTAATTTCTCTTTGTATAATTAATGCAAATAATATCGTTCAGGTTATTATTGTTATTATCCCAGATTAGGATGTCATTTTGATAATGGTTGTTTGTTATGTTATTACCAATGACAAGTGGGTCGAAGCATTGAATTCGTTTATTTTAAACAATGAATGACGTGAAATGAATTTATTTAATTTTACATTTAATATAATTTACATTTTAATGTTTTCTCAGCTTTCCGAAGGAATCGAGAATGTCATAAAAGTAAGTCACGGAAGCGTTCAGAAAATCAAAAATATTCATTTTCTTCGCGTGCTTATTTTTAATCAACAAAAATACAACAAATCATTTCCAGAAAATCATTTCCTATTTTCTGATTTAATTCATCTCAGGAGAAGGCAGCCAAAATCACAGCCAAGTGGAAGAAACTGACGATGAAGAAGTGGACAAGCATCGACAGCAAGGATTCCATGTTTCATTGGGTTGGGTTGATGTTTTATTGCTGACGTTCTGTATTTTCAGATGGTTGTAGGCTAGATATTTCACTATCCACCTTTTTATATTGATGTATTGTACTGGATATCGATACAGCTTTTCAAATGAAGATTTATGACTTTTAAAATTATTTCTGCCTAATATTTTCGATTGATCGATAAAAGTGAACTTAAAGCTTTTGAGAACCTTTACACCTTTTAATTTGTTGAAGAATTTTTTATTATAGTTATAGCTTGTATAATTATTATATCAATTACAGGATATACACTAACATATTAATAATTAATTTTAATGTGTCAATTATTTAATCTATTTTAATTAATTCGTAATATATAAAACTTTACTGGAAAAATCAACAAAAGGTCATCATATGCAGAAAAAGTTTTAAAATAATTGATCAACAAAAATTAACTTATTTTTAACATTTTAAAATTTTTAATTTTTTCTGGTCATTCATTGGTTTTTCATTGGTCAGAGAATATGCGAAATATTCTTTTTTTTTTAAAGAAAATCTTCAGTTCTGGTTACTTGGAGGAGATCTGGTATTTTTTAAGTTTTAAAATTTATGGTTAAAGGTTAGGGTGAATAATGCAACTTTATTTACGTTCATAATTTCTTATTAGTTCATGTTTAATATTGATAGTGGACGCTTTGGGTTTTATTGCTGTTAAGGTTCATGTTATAGTTATGGTTAAAGGTAGTGTTAATGATTATTGGTTACTTATTAGTTAGTCCTTCTTATCTCAAACTAAAGTATCTCATCGATGTAGCGCATCTAATAATGGGCTTACAATCAAGCCCAATACTTTATCTTGAAATTGATTTTAAAACTTCATAAAGAAAAAAGCCACAAAAATATTTTAATGTTGAAATCACGTCAGTTAAATCTTATAAAACCCAAGAATTATAATTATAAAACCGTTGTATTTTATCGATAATATTAAAGTTACAGCTTTAATTGACTATTAATAATGAATATAATAATACACCGTATAAATAACAAAAGTTGTCATTATTTATTATTATTATTATTACTTTATCAAAAGCAGTATTAAAAAAAAATTGAACACTTTGAACTGAATGGTTCTGAAGAGATCCAGTAATGATCGTCAGTGAGGCCCGTTCGCTGAACGTTTCGGTCCCAAAACCTTAGACTTTCTCAGGGCCTCAGAGAATAATAATGTAAATTTTTAATTTATAATTTAAATTTATGAATTAAATTTTTAATTTTATTGCCTTCTTATATATTATAACAATAATATTACTATGTTCTTTATCTTTCTTTTCAACAAAACACGGTCGTTACCTTATCTTCTCAAATAAAAGCCGTTTATTTTTTAAATAAAATTATGCATTCCATCAAATAATTTGCATTAATTCTCAATTTGTTGATCAACTTTTGAAATTTTAAAAAAAAAAAAAAGTGAAATTGAAATTGAACCTTTTATGACAAAATATAGAAATTGAAGTTTACAGCTATTTGGAATAAAATATAACGCAACTGTTAATAAATACAATATTGGTGATAATAACAATAATATTCGATCCTATGGGACAGGTGAATGTTCAGTGCTTGTGTTTGAGTTGAGAAATAATTCATAAGATATCTTTGCTCTCGAAAGTGGATTTCATGATGGCCAATTGATAAAGAAGATTAAACTCAGGAGGCATTATTAATATCATTATTATTATTTTTTGTTCTTATGTTTTATATTATTTTTTTATTACTGTTTATATCACTGAGATTCTAACCTGCTGTGCAGAATTGAATTAATGTATTCCTACAAACTGATGAGTTTACACGGAATTATTGTTTTCATAGCAAATTCTATTTCATGTTGTTCGTGAAATGAATGAATCTTCTCCGTGTTGATTAATTAAATAATTAATTTTTATTTACTGATATCTGTTTGTTTCAAAACCAAAAGTTACGATGAACAGACAAGACGGATAATCATAAATACATCCAAACATTTAACTTTGAAATAACTTGGAATTGTTTATTTTCCTCGCTCAACTTCTTGATTTCTTTCATTCTAGTGATTAACAAAATTACAAAAAAACCATAAAAAATAGTAATAATAAATAAATATTAACTAATTATAAGAATAAAATATTAATAATAATGAGTCAATTATTAACACAGCATAATAATCAAATAATTTCCCAACTATCACTAGTCCAATTTTGAGTTCAATATTGCACAATTTTCGATATTTTCAAGCGATGGTAGAAAATAAAAGAGGCATTAAGCAAACACCATCACGTTGTTCTCTGGAAGCAAGTTCCACGGGTTGCATGTTTGTGTTGCAAGTTTGTTTTCTCAGTTTGAGCAGAATGGCCGATTTCCTTTAAACTAAACAATTCATGGACGGGTATTTAAATATTTTCAACTTATTTATGCTTTTATTAACTGCTACTTGTAGATAAATAAGTATCGAATTTGTTAATGAATTAAAATATGAGTCAATTATTTCTGGACATGAAAAAAAATCTTCGTCCTTGCAGACGGCATCATCTGTGAATTCCAGTTGCTTTACGCCTGATATCACTCCAATTATTCTCGCAGCTCAGCGCGATAATTACGAAATCACAAAGATTTTACTTGACAGGTTCCTAGCAGATCAATTTTAATAGAAAGAATCAAAAATTTGTAGTTTACGTTTTTAATACAGAGGGGATCGCATCGCCAAACCTCATGACATAAGATGCAGTTGTGACGATTGTGTCCAAAAGTCGTCAGAAGACAGTCTCAACCACTCCATGTCCAGAATCAACGCTTACAGGGCACTTGCGAGTCCGTCCCTTATGGCACTTTCCAGCAAGGATCCAATTTTGACAGCCTTCGAATTGAGCTGGGAACTCCGACGTCTAAGTCAACTCGAAAACGAATTAAAAGCAAGAATCAATGCTGAGATGATTTCAGGAAACAAATGATTTAACTTCAGAATGGAAAATTATTCATAAGAAAATGTTGTTAATTCTGCAGATCGAATATGAAACGTTGGCCAAGCAATGCCAGGATTTTGCGGTCGACCTGTTGGATCAAGTAAGAGGCTCAAAAGAACTGGAAATTCTACTCAATTACGATCGATATAGTCCCGTGAGAGACAGAGGGGATAGAATGGATTTGGCCAGATTAAAATTAGCCATAAAATACAAACAGAAAAAGGTTAAACCTTGTAAACGATGCTTAATAAAGTATGACAAACGATGGGAGTTTTACACAAAATTTTCCGTAACAGTTTGTGTCCCATGCCAACTGCCAGCAACTACTGGCTTCTATTTGGTACGAAGGGTTGCTCGGTTTCAGAAGGCGGCACATAATCTTCAAGGTTCTCCTAACGATTCTCATTTCTCTTCTTTTCCCGGTGCTCTCAATCATCTACATCATAGCTCCGAAGAGCAGAACAGGACAGTTCATGAGGAGACCATTCATCAAGTTCATCTGTCACAGTGCTTCGTACATGACCTTTCTATGTTAGAGAACATGTTGATGGAGACGAAACCATAGATAGTCTTAAAGAACTTGTTCGCATTTCAGTTCTCCTGATACTGGCTTCACAGCGTATCGAGTCCATCATAAGTCTGCAAAACGATTCCGATGATTCGTCGACAAAAATGACAAGAGAGGTCAGAGGAGCACCACCAACGAGCATAGAATGGATGATTTTAGCCTACGTCACTGGTCGGTTTAAAAAGTGTATTTTATGCAATATATTAAAAAATAGTAGTTTATATGTGGACTTAATATAATCAATTCAAAGGACTTGTTTGGGCTGAAATTAAACAGCTATGGGATCAGGGATTGAAATCTTACGTTCAGGACATGTGGAACATTTTGGATTTCATAACCAATTCTCTCTACATAGCTACATATACTTTGAAATTGGTTGCCTATCTTAAGGTCAAACATTAGCTTTTATGATTGACGCAAACGCCAAGGCGGTCAATAAAAATGCTAACAATTCAGGTTGAAGAAGAGAAACGCAATGATCTTCAAACTGCCTCTGCCAGTAGAAAGTCTTGGGATGCCTACGATCCAACGTTGATTTCTGAAGGTCTGTTCGCAAGTGCCAACATTTTTAGCTGTCTCAAGCTTATCGCTCTCTTCACCGTCAATCCGCACCTCGGTCCTCTGCAAATATCTTTGGGCAGAATGGTCATCGATATAATGAAATTCCTCTTCATCGCTCTGCTCGTATGTTTCTCGTACTCATGCGGGGTCAACCAGTTGTACTGGTACTATGCAGAAGTGAGAAGCAGAGATTGCAACGAGTGTGAAGTCAAACACCTCCAGAAGCACAATTCCGGACTTGCAGAAGTTTCCAATCAGATATCCGATTGCCACGTGCTATGCGATCGATCTATCGCCAAGTATATTTATTGCATACTTATCGTGCATTTGAAGACTTGCTGTTAATGTCATTACTTTGTCTTAAATGTAAGTTCATTTCAGCTTGTTTGAAATCATTCAAACTTTGTACTTTGCCATTTACGGGCTGGTGGAGCTTTCGAAATTCGAGTTGAAAGAAAAACATATTTTTACTCAGTTTGTGGGGAAACTCATGTTTGGCACTTACATGGGAATAATGACAATCGTCCTCATTAACATGCTCATTGCCATGCTGAGCAGTTCTTTCCAGAAGATTTCTGTGCGTTTTGATGATATCTTTCTCGACAATTTATTCGGACATAAAAATAAATAATTAATTCGAATCGTTTACTAACTGAAATTGATCTATATTATTCACGAAGTTTTATCAAAATGTTATGAATTTTATGACTGAAAGGACGATGCCGACACAGAATGGAAATTTGCACGTTCACGACTTTGGATGAGTTACTTCGAAGAAGGTGGCACAGTTCCAGCCCCGTTTAATGTTATTCCTACTCCCAAATCCTGCTGGTATCTTTCAAGATGGATATGGAATCGTTTCTGTAGATGTACGAAGAAGGCCAAGACAAACAAATGGCAGAGTTTGAGAGTGAGCATTTGTAAAATATTTAAGCCTCTTGGCAATTACTGTTGCTCTGGAAGTTTTGCAAAATTCATGTTCGTGACTAATACAATGGTTGTAATTATGAACATTTTACTATAGTTATTTATAGTTTTAGTTATTTATATTTCAAGTTCGATTTTCAGAAGGCAGTTAAAAAACTTCAAGAGAGAGATGTCATTTACCAAGTGAGTCTTGAAACGCAATTTAATATTTTTAATCGATTGATCAAGCTCTTTCTTAAGATGAAAATTGAAGAAACTTATGCCACTGTATATGGTGAAACCAGTAACACATTTAAAAGTGATGATAGATCAAGCAACACGAAATGCGGTTTGAACAATCGATGCTGTACACAGGCGGTGATCAGGGACTTGGTGAAAAGGTACCTCATGAAGAGACAGAAGAAGGCAATCTCTGACGGGGTCAGTGAGGACGACGTGAACGAACTCAAGCAAGATTTATCATCGTTCAGGTACGAATTGCTTGACATTCTGAGGTCCAATGGCATGTCCGTTCCAACGACCAACCTCGGTTCCTCTGCCAGTCGTAAGTGATTCATACATTTCTTTCGTCAGCAAAATGTTTGTACAAGGATTTTGTCAGCTTTAAATGAATTTTCAAAATAACGAATATTGCGCATATTGTGACTGATTAAAAGAGTCGAACATTAACAAATATTCCTTTGAAAACAAGACAATCAGTGGCGTCACTAGAGTTGGTGTCACCCGGTGCGGGAAACTTATGGTGGCCTCCTTAAGACTTTCACCATAAACCATTAGTTGGTGGCGGCCCACAAAGCTGACAAGCAAAAAAAAGGCATCTATCATAAAATATAAAAATTAAGATTTTGTTGGCATCCCTTAAAATGGTATCATCCAGATGCGACCCGCACCCCCTAGTGATGACAATCGTCTTCATTTGGGGCTGGTTAAATCAAATGTATCGCTTGTGCACTGAATTTCATTTCAAATTGACGTAGACACCGACTTTTAAAGATTCTAATAAACGCTTTTATCAGAAATCTAAAATGGTTTTAGAGTAGGTTTAAAACATTTGTCAACTGTCCGAATCCGGAACTTGAGATGAAAGTTTAAAATTCGTGTTTTGGTGGTCGATGGAGGATTAATGTTTCCGTTACGACGTTTGAAATGCAGACTCAAGACAATTTAGACGTTTCGGTAGAAATTGAATTTATCACCTTCAACACTTTGCCTTAGACAAAAATAAAAAACAGCAACAGAAATGCAGCAGTGAAAGTCGCACATCATTAATTTAGAGGATATCTGTTCTGGAGGGATTACCCTATACTTGCCTTTAATAATAAGTTGTATGTAATACCATCTAGGATGCACTCTCTAATTCTTAATACTCCACCGATTTGAATGTAGCATCAGTCCCGTAACGATGTTGTGGGTATTCCCAAACCCATTCCATTATCAAATCCCATTACGCGCCACAAGTGGTGATAACGACTGCGAGTTGAATGATTCGATTGCCTACAAAAACGTCATGGAAATTCTCCGTGAAAAAATAAATATTCGGAAGATGAGTATGAAGTAGTTATTTTAGTTTAGTTTAATATCTCTTAAACCATATCAACCTAATAGGCACGCCTCAGCCAGCACATACAGTAGCTTCACCTCCCTTCTCAATGAATATGACTTGTCACCTTTTCTCGTTTAGTACTGATTGAACCTCTCGTTTCTTTTCTCTATGTTTTGCTGTTTGATAGTGGGTAGGTAAGAGGCTTCTGGACCCTACTTACACAATAAAGACTTCAAACCCATTCAAACCCAAACAATCTACAGAAGTGTAAGTCATAAATACATTTTATGTGAAAGCGTCCATAAATTATCAAGCAATCATTTTTGCTGTAAAATTTCATTTATTTATGAAATTTCGGAAAATTTGGACAAAGGAAGCACCTTAATGCTATGATTACGCTGGCCTGACAAAAATCTGTGATAAAATTGAAAAAGTTAAACTACCATAATGAAGCTTAAAATTAATGTGATCAATCTAAAGTGTTCATTTGGTCGCAAACAACCCAAGTGAAAACACAGATAAAAAAGATTTACTGTTCAGAACCTCCGCTGCTGAATGATTTCTATTATTTTTGAGCTTCCTAATTTATGTGATACCCAGGTCTCCCAATTAAATACCGTACACCATTGAACATTCACATAGAGTGACTTTTACTTTTCTGCCATTTAGACTTGTCCATTGTTCCTAATAAAAAACCTTACATATAATGACACCTCCATTTACTTGTAACCAAGTTTATCAGAAGTCCTAAATTAACAATTCAACATCCAAGAAATTCTCTTTAAAAACCACTTTCCATCAAACGACAGAAACCGGGAAACTGAAGAGGAGAAACAGTCGCATGTCTTCAGCAAGCGCACTGTGCAACCAGGAAAGCAGCATCTTCCAAGGCAAGAAGCATGCAGTTCCACCCTCGGAGAGTGACTCGACCGCGACTCATAACACGACGAGTTCGACTGCCAAGCACCTCTTCGCATCTTCGCAGTCTTTCGACGATTCACGCTGGCACAAGGAATATTCCTTACATACTACTGGTCGAGCAAAATTGATGAAACAGAAATCTGTGGAAGTTCTCGTTCCTCACCTGGACACCTTGGAGGAATGTACGTTCGAAGAGGAAAGCCCTGCCAGCAATCCAGTCGAAATGCGTTATCCAAACAGTGCCTGCAATCAGCCCGAGGAAGCATTCAGAGAAGAAAACGTGTTCTTTCTCGAGGACGATCGGCCCAAGCAATCGAAAGTCCAGAAATTAATTGAAAGCTTCTCGAGCAGGGATCACCCCTTCAATGGACACGATCCTTGCACACCTTAGTCGTAAACATAACTTGAATTCTATAATCAATTCTAAGTCGGCAGTGATTCGTTCTCATCACGTCGCTTCACTTTTAGAGTTCGAGAAGAGATGAAACAAAAAGTGGAGGAAAAGCAACACATCTTTGTTCTCAAGAAAACAGACATTGTGACACCTACATAAATATCATTGTAAATGTACAAAACCTTGTTCAGAATCTTCAACAGTAACTTCAAGACAGATGACAAAAAAGTCAATAAAGATCTAATTTCAATGTAGCCTTGGACATACGAAACTGTGACGTAGGATGAATGGAAAAATATTATGTATGTTTGCATGTACTTGTTGTTTCTATAAATTATATGACAAATTGTTCATACACAAACAATCACCATATATATATACTTGCCTTTATATACAGAAACGATAGCAACAACTCAATGTACAACATATAGACAGAAAGTTTGACTTTGGTTCAATCAAAACATGACAACAGCAGATAACCAAAGCAAATAGTTTTGACTGGCTACCTACGTAGCAACGCAATAAAAAGAGTCCATCCGAACTTAATAACAGCAAAACACGGGCAACGACCGAGCGCCACAAAATCCTCACTCTAGTCTCTACTTAAACATTGCACGCACTACGGAGAAAATATCCGGCAACTTTGAAGCAGGAGACTCAACAAAGCAATGTCGACCCAATAGGGATTTGGGCAAGCTTTTCAGCCACAATCACAATCCAAAGTGTGCTCTTCAATATTGAATACTTGTCAGCATGATTGTTACATTCAAAAAAATTCAGTAACTATGAATGAAAGGAAACAAATAAAGCAGATGTGCCACAAGGTATATACACAGTAGCAATAAGTTTGGGGTTGTTGTAAAACTGGTCACAGACATTGCAGAAAGGACCTTGAAGAATGAAATTTTTAAGCTTTAAAAACACTGCAAAACAAGGTTTAAAATATGCAGGCTCAGAAATTAAAAAAAAACTTTTAAAAAAAGCTAAACAAACTTGACAAAATCTGACAAATTTAAAGCAAATTGTTGATTAAAAATAACTGAGATTCATGAATCTGTCTGACATCAAAAGCAAGATGACACCGAAAGTGTTTCGACGTTGCTTTTTATGGCAGAAATTGCCTGTTTCCAGTGCAACGACTTAATTATCAACTAAAATCCTTCAAAGGTGAATTTTCAGTCATACTTTAACAGATTTTTTGTTGTAAAAATGACGAACGAAAATGCTTCTAAGCTATTGAAATGCTATGAAATAACATCGACGAAAAACAAATGTCCAATTCACTACTGTCCTCTTCTACGACAAAACTTTACAAAGAACTTCCTTGGAGAAGAATTAATAGCACGAGATACATCGTACGACAGAAGATAAGCACAATGACTAATTTCAACTCAGTAAAACATCATCTTCTTTATTCGTGTTTGTGAACACAAAAACGATACAATTGGAATAATTTAAACTTGAGAAAAGGTGAACTGACCAACAACACTGAAATTACACCAAGTTATATTCCTTCAGGTTCAACTGAAGAATCGTGTCTTTGACAGCAGCGAACACGAACCGAATGTTTTCAGTGTCTGCGAACGACAAACAGAAATTTGGATTTCATTACCAAGCTATTCGAGATTAATTAAGCTTACCTGTAGCACAGGTGAAGTGGGAATATATGATCTTGTCAGGGTCAGGATTCAGATCAACAAACATCTTCAAGATGAACTCTCTGGCTGATTGAGCATCCTTCTGAGGCCCTGGAATGAATGAAACAAAAATCATAGGAAGAAAAATTTGCACTTCGAGGCTGGCACCAACCATCGAACTCAGGAAAATAATCAACAAGATGGGAATATAGAATCTTTTCCTCGAGCAGGTCCTTTTTGTTGAGGAAGAGAATGACAGAGGAGTTATGAAACCACGGATATGTGATTATCGTGCGGAAAAGGGCCTTCGACTCTTCCATGCGATTCTTTGGAAAAGTAAATCAGAGTTAACTAAACTAGTTCTATCTCAGCCATTTATGTAGACGTATTTGCATTACTTAAGTCAACAATGAAACAAATCTCATGTTCTAGTCTTTAGTACATGCATAGTATCATTTCCATAATGGTTCTTACGACAAATGTGATTTTACTTCAATTCTCGCCATTCATTGAAATGATTAACTATCTATGATGAACCATTTGACAGCAATCCACCTCGAAATCTAATGAGCAGCAGACGAAATCGTGGCTACCAACCTCATTGTCTGACTCAACGAGCACTTGGTCATATTCACTTAAGGCGACTAGGAACATGATGGAAGTAACATTCTCAAAACAGTGAATCCACTTTCGTCTCTCGGACCTCTGGCCTCCGACGTCGACCATTCTAAAACAAAGTACACGACATTCATATATTAAATTAGAGAATTATCAACATTGTAAATATAATTAAAAAATGATTCTATTCAAGAAACCATATGAGAACAAGCATAAACATTAAGAATGCATTTTTATGTTAAATAAAAAGAAAGAATTAAGGATTACATGTAAATTAACTAAAATAGTCTTTTATTGATAATATTTTATGGATCGATAATCACCAATGAGACATTGTTTCACTAAGTATTAAATACCTGAAAATAATGCTGTCTAGATCAAAAGGATACTCAATTATGCCAGTGGTGGGCACTCTCACTCTGAGGATGTCTTGCAGTGTGGGGATGTAGTTGGGTGATGCTATGATGTCAAGGTTGTCCAAATAGCTGAATTGAATAAATTTTGAATGACAATTACTTTTTATTCTTTCATCTGCCTAAGATTCCTCACCCTTTATGGGCAGCAAGAACCATTCATTATCAAATGTTCATTCAGTAAATGATGAATGCAAAGTACAATTAGCAAAATGACTGTGTTGTCAACACAATTAATGTTACAATAATTACACTGCACAGCTACACAATGCCAAACAACTGTTAGAAATACTTATAAAACTAATCACATTAGCGTACAAATCCTATAAGAAACTCCCAGCAGAATGTTTAAATAAACTTTTCATGAAAATCCTCCTCTGTCATAGATATGGAACTCATCAATACCATGCTCAACTGATCATGAAAGATATTAGTGAATAGCAATAAAGTGCCAACTTACTATTTTGCAGAGTCAGTGAGTTGGTACTCTCTTCTTCTGTCATAACATTCCTGAATTCCTGGATCGCTCCACAGAGACTTAACTGCATCCACATAAGGTTTCTCAAAAGTAGTAACCTTCTCGTAATCTATTTGCTTTAGCAGCTTCGAGTTTTCCTATGTGATAAAATGCTTTAGTTAAAGCATAGAGTCTTCATTAAACTGCGGGACATCATCGCCAGTAAGATAAACATAGATAAACAACGACCTCATTCTCTTGGTCTTTGTATGCTATCCTGAGAGTCTCCATGGCTCTCACCATTGAACTCATGGCCATGAAAATGTTCTGGTAGACCAATTTCGTGAAACTTCTTCTCTCTTCATCCGAGTATCCACTGCCATGAATGATCTTCATCTGCTTGATGAATGTGCTCTTGCCCGACTCTCCGGTCCCTGGATTTAAATTTAATTATTTATTTAAAGATAAAATTTAACATCTTAACAATTTCAATAAAATCAATAAATAGGCTTTATTTGGAGCTTTATTTATTTAATTTGATACTTGGATTAATGAATCTTTACTATTAGCAACAGCCGTTTCAACCCTCTTCTTGCATCTGAATATGTGTGGAATAAATAATGGCAGTGCCTTATCAAAGATTTAAACATTATTGATTAATTCTGACCAATAATACAACTTCATTAACATAATTAATAATATATATATGCAACAAGCATCATATCCAAGAATCTAAAAACACCACAAATTTGACTTCATATGCAACAAATGATTTCTTTGAAACAACAATTTCAGGTTCAATTCAAGAGAAATAGCTTCTTAAAGCAATAACAACAGGCATCATTCATCATCAAAAAGACATAACTTCAGAGCAATTCTGAATCACAGACTTTCAATTTGGGACAGATTAACATACTTAGCTGTTAATGTAGTTAGCAATCTTGCAAAATTTAATAAAACAAACCATAACTTTCCACTTTTTAGGTGATTATTTACAAGATTGTAATTGAATTGGGAAGTCAAAACTTCAAAATGACAAAAAGGCCAGGAAATTCAATAAAGTGGAATGAAGAGGTCGGTTTGACCAAAGTTTGCTCAAACAAAAACTAGATGACTGATTTCTGGCCCAGGGCGAGAACTTTCCAGCTGGATCGAAGAAGGCCCAGTTAAATTCTCAAAATGCTTTGGAGACAATTTAATCCTACCAAAGTTCAATTTGTTTGTCTTATTCTAGCTTATGTTGAGTTTGTATATGAATTTTATATCTTTATGCCTTCTCTTCTAGCCTTGAAAATCTGATGACATTTTGAATAAAAATCTTCATATTAGCAAAATAATTTTCTATGTTTGGAAAAGGAGACTTTCCATTCATAACCATATCATATGAAAAACTTAATTATTTTGTCAAGTGATACTATTACATTTTTAGTGACAGAATATAGCTGTGGATAAAATCTGAAAATCCATACTAAGGGTTTTAGCAAATGTATAGCAGAGTCACTCAAATTAAATATATTTTAGATTATGGCCACTGATGATATATTTACAGAGTCTGAGCTTATATTTTTCAAATGTAATTGTTATACAAACCAAATGAAATAAAACACTATGATCACAATGCAAGCAGGTGCAAATCATCAAAAATGAATGACTTCAACAAAATAAACATCCCCAACATCCAAAGTAGGCATATGTGGATCGAATCCTCAGTTGGTCCTACGACGATAAAGTTAAAGACAAACCTAACAATAGCAGTTTCAACTCTCTTCTTGCATCTCTTTTATCCTTGCGTAGCTGCTTCTCTATTTCCTGGTTTATTCTTTTTTGCTCCTTCGCCTCCTCGCTCAGGCAACAGTCCATCTTGATTCAGTTACCAACTTCCTATAACCAAAAAATACATAAGCAATGTTTTCGTAAATTTACCAATTGTGGCAACACTATAAATAATTAAAATATTTCTAAAGAAGTCGTGTTTTGCTATTAATATGGTTTTAATTTATTTTCTTTTGCTAAAACTTGCTGATTTAATTTATGATGCGTTATTATTGAGCATAATGACTACAGACTACCACTACAATTTATATCTAAAATTGATTTGGCAATAACACTAAATTAATCTGAACAATGCCTTCCCTTTTTGGAAACAAATCAGGAGCAGCGAAAGAGTTCAGCTAAAACTCCCTTTAATACTACAGCCGAGAAAATACTGCAAAATCTGAGCACTTAAACGATCATCTGTGCAAATAAATCCACAGCTGGACATTTGACGGAATTTTCACTCCCATATTTTAATAATGATATGAACAATTCTTGTTCTTTTGAACATTTCAATTCAAAAAAATATTTATTAAATTCAAAGAAATTTTGACTAATGTGCAATGCTAATTTCATTTCGACGTTAATCGGATTTACTTATCCAATTGGATTAATGAATTGAGAAAATGTACATTGGACATGAGAATTCTTCTGTTGACTGGTTACTTTAATTACATAGCGTCATAAATGTTTGGAAATGTCTTGGATTCAGTAGCTTCTCGAATGACTTTCCGAAGGGATGTGAAGGATTTTGTGATGTTGGGGAATTCTATGGAGACAAACGAAGTTAGAACTGTTTTGAAGAAAGGAGAGAGAATAAACGGCTGCACCATAAAGGAGTTGCAATTACCCAAATGAGAAAGAACTAAGCGTCGTCTAAGAGCAGAAGTCATGAAAAGAGATAAACGTTGGGTTTCTAAGAGAAAGTTACGGGCGTTCCGGGCAGGGACGCCCAGAAAAAATAAAGTACTGGTGCGAGACTTTTTCTGAGCCCCCTTTCCACCACTAGTCATAATAGGTAATTCCATTGGAAAGCCGAACGTATAAAATAATATAATGAAAATGCTCAAACTTAACAAAATTTAAAGACAAAAATTAAAATTAAAATTAAGAAATTTTCATCTCAGCTCTCTAAAAATGATTCTACCCCTCCTCATATAAAAAAAACTCTGGACTTAGGAGAGGTTGAGGGGGCATTTCCCTTTCTTCCCTTTCAGCATCAAGGTAACCATAAAAATTTCATGAGTAATCTTCACTTCACTTTTAAACTCTAGTGTTCATGGGTCTATAAACTTTGCTAAGCACCGGTGCGGTGCATTGGCTGCACCCTCATCTCATGGGGCCTGGTTCCGGGCATTTCGCCCCAGAGATTGAAAAGGTACAAGTTGTTGGCTCTTTTCAGGCTTTTTCAGAACGTCCCGGACTATCTCAGTCCGTCTTTCGAAAATAATATCTTCATTCATTGCGACTACGTATACAAAACTCTTTGGCGAGTCCAACCTGCTCTACAACATACCACCATGCATCCGTTTATGTGTGCCGTCCTTGCATGGTTTTATACCTAACCGGTCATGTTTTTCTCCGCAGGTTTTGGTAAATCATATGCCTCAATAATATTCAGAGTTTCCAAGGAATTTGTTTTAGACCTGCTTAATATTCTGGACATGGTTGAACTTGAAAATATCATGTGAGGGCATGGACTCTAATACCGTGTATACACCAATGATTGTGAGTGTGCAGATACTGCTAGATCTTAAGCTCTTTTGCGAGGATTCCGAGATACAGTAAAAACTACCAATACGGACACCTTGATAGAGGGAAAACTGCGTCTAGGGACGTTTTTTCAAAAACGGCTTTTTTTTTAAATTGCAATTTGACTCTTAATGGCAGTGATAAATTAAGAACCTGCCAAACTTTAATAAAAGCACATCTGAAATGGTTCCAAAACTTGCCTATAGGCACTTTTTTAAATAAAATTTCTAAAAAAAAGTGAGCGATAAGACATCTTTGGTTTTCTGCTTATGTTAGATTTCAAACTTCCTGTTTAAGTGACTTTTAAGCGACTATTCAAAATTTTCTTCCGGGACAGTTGTTTTCCTCCAATTCCAAATCGAATCACTTATCAACCAGGATGACGTAGTCAAATATCCCACAGAATTTTTGAATTAGCTGGAATTACCTGGACTACTACCTCACAATTTTAAAAGTAGATTCAGTTATCATCATGTTGCGTAACATTAATCAACCTAGACTATTCAATGGAACGAGACTGGCTGAAAAAGCTAATGAAAAACGTCATCGAGGCAACGATCATCAATGGAAAATACAAAGGAGAGGATGTTTTGATTCCGCGTATACCGATGATTCCAACTGATTTGCCTTTCGATTTTAAGCGGTTACAATTTCCCGTGCGTCTGACATTTGCGATGACCACAAATAAATACAAGGCCAGTCGCTGGATTACGGAATTAACGTGGACAATTATATGTCGCATGTTCGCGTGTCGGAATCTTTGTATATTTACTCACCGCAAAACAAAAACAGTTTATTAGAAAGCTATACATTGATTAACTGTATCTTGCATGTAAATAAAAGACATTTAAATCATTGGAATTGAATTTTCATTCAATAACCAAATAAAATTCAAACCATATAAAATGTAGCCAGTATTACTGATCTCAATGAATCGAAGTTAGGGAGTTGATTAGGATTGATAAAATTGCTAATCAAAAGTTACAAGACACAAAAAAAGTAAAATCAGTCATGCCGTATTTAGAAGGTGATACAAAGTTCACCGTGTTTTCTAGTTATTAATAAATTATATTCACATATTTGTTTTACAGTATTTTATAATAATGTTACACAAATTCGATTACAGTTCTCACCAATCAACGAAGCCTTAGCGACGAAGTTTAATTGTATTGGTTATGTGAGCGTCATGGCTAGCATCGAGCTCGACGAAGCTGAGGACAAGCGAGAAAATTTGTATACAGTCTTTGAAGAAAAAGGCGCTCTTCTGGGAAGAGTTAGATGCTTGAATATGCAGTAGATTAATATTGAGACGTAACTTTAAAAAATATTTTAATTCAGAAAGGGATTTTGCAACGAATAGCTATAATTTCCCAAATAGCAAATAAAGCTCAAGATGGCACAGCAATAGGAGGTACTTGAAAACGTAAAATATTGCAAGAAAGTTTACTGAATTATTTACTGGAAACTTCTAGAAATAACAAAAATTACTTAAATATTTTAATAGAACAATATGAACAATTTCTTAAGAATACCTCTGAGCTTTTGCAAGTAGAACCTGCCAGTGGCTTTTTGATGATTCACAGAAGACATGCTGTTCACATAGTTGAAGTTTGTGAATGTTAAAAACGTTATGCGTTTTTATACTGATAAATTAACTTCTACATTTGTGATAGGCACCTATGCCATTGATAACCCTCTATTTGAGGGAAGTTTATGATGACTCAGTTAGAGAAAACCGAAATTTTGACATCTCCAAAGTGCTCATGACGAACCACGATATATCCTTTTTAAATAAACATAATTAGTAAAAAATCATTTATTTTTATTATTTGCCTTAGCATGTTTTGACACATCGCCATTCCACATTACCCATATTTTTTTTGGCAACTTCTAGAAATTGAAGGAGTGGACTCTGATAATTTTCAACCAGGTGACAAAGATGAGAAAATTGTAATTGACCTAATTAAACAGCTCCTTGACATAGGAATTTACATTCTCAAAACTCCAAGGCATTTTTTCCCAGCTGTATTTGATAACTTATTCACAAACAATTCTGAGCTACTTCCTTCACAGGGTAAGACTTTCTCGATTGAGAATTAAAGATGACCAAAACTAAAATAATTTCTCAAAACAGGAGTTATCAACTATCTCTTGAAAGGTGAAGTGGACTGCCTTTCAACTGTGCAAGACATGCTTCTGCAATATGACACACCCTTCGACACTACAATACAATCAGGTAATTCTCAAACAAGTAATCAGGCTCCATTCTAACACCAATATTACATTTCAGATTATGTTTGGCCCATACCAACCACCTCACATCCATACAGCACCATATTCTGAGAAATTCAAAGAGTTTACAAATTTAAGCAGATATTTAAACTTACTCACGATTTTGTAATCGCCTCCGCACCAGAAATTACTGAAATATTAATATCACCAAAATGCTCGGTTGTCACGTCATACAGGCTCTTACTGAACAATAAATTTTAGCTATTTGTGAACCCATAAATGGCCAACCTTATAAGAATTGATATATTTTATACCATAAGTTAAAAATCTATGTATCACCATCTACATAGCCAACATGACTTGCTTTTTGTATCATGAAGACACAGCCCCTGCATATCAAGCACCACAACCAGGCAACCAAGTAACTTGACAGATTATGCATTTAATGGCTGTTTATTTGAATGCCAGTCACTGACAACCATTAGTTCAATCTTCTTCTTCAGCTGCCTCGCCTCCATCGGCTTTCCTCATATTCTTCCTCTTGACACGTCCTGCCCTGCCACCTCCATATGGAGATTTAAGTGAGAAGTCAATGTGCTTCTGTGAATCCAAACGCACAATAAATGATGGGATGTTGACAACTTGCTTCCTCACTCTAAAAATAAATGTTGAAATATGTAAAAGGTATCACTCTAAGACTAAAAATATAAACAAACCTAATGTGTCTCTGTCTGATAAGCACACGAGCATGGTGAATGCTCTTGGCAAGACCCAACTTGAAAACCTGGGTTTGAAGACGACGCTCCAAGAAATTCTCAAGTTTCAGACCAAGGACGTAATCGAGCTTCATCTTAGCAGTTTCAAGTACTCCAATCCTGACCAGTCTTCTCAACAAAGCATTACCTAAAAATCCATTAACCTATCATTACATACTTATTAGACCAGAAATGTTCTATTTCATCTACCTTCAAAGAGACGTCTCGGGTCTTTCTCGTCGAGAGTAAGAAGTTCCCTGGCAGCAGTACGAATCTTGGTCAGCGTGTATTTGACCCTCCAGACCTCCCTCTTGTTCCTCAAACCGAACTCACCAATGAGTTTCAGTTCTTGGTCCAAACGTTCCTTTTCATAAGGGCGACGTGGAGTCGTGTAAGTTTTACTTTGCACTAATTTAACCCTCGGCATCCTTCACACTGGAATTTATCAATAAAAAATCAGGTTTTTTACAAATCCGCATTGAAAACGTTACGTTACTCCAGTCGCGTCAAATATCTAGCGTTCAAAAGGAAATAACGAAATGCTAACGTCTCGGCGTGTCGACAATATACGAAAGAACACCAACCTCGACGGAACGGAAAAGAAAGAGCAAAGATTGTTTTTGTTGGACGAAGATGTAGATTTATGTAACCTATAATTTTTTTTTAAATATTTTCAAGCAAAAAATTATATTTGATAATTTAACAATAATATTTGTTTACAAATTTAATAAATTTAATATTTAATTAGTTTCATATGCTTAACTTGCCCTGATTTTTTTTAAAAGCTGTAAATTGTGAAAGTAATTTATTACAATATTTAAAAAAACCAAACAAAACATTTAAAATCTTAATAATATTCAGCCCACAAGCTTAAATATACATTGACGCACCACTGACAAATCAAAACCCGAAGAAAACTCGTTTTTGAAAGTTCTAAAATAAATTAATGTTGTTAGGGTACATACAATTAGTAATGGAACACCCGCTTTTAACATATCAGATCTTCTGATGTTATTAGTCATGTAAAATACTACCAAATTCGATCGACAGGAAAATGGGGTAATGAACGAATGACGTGTGCCATATAACGATACCAATAAGAGTTCTGCAACATTAATATTTTGAAACCTTGCTACATGAATTGATATAGGAACCATCATATAACTTACTACTAAGCTAAAATTAAATATATTTAGGAAAAGGCCAATGAAGTATAAATAAAAAACAGCGGTTTCATCACTTTCTGTTCCTAATATGTGAGCTAATCCTATGCTCACACGATGGTATATTTTGGTATGTTGATAGCTGTAAAATAAATTAATCGACGTTCCGACGCATAACATGGCCGTCCAAGGGATATACTTACATACCAATTCCCAATCAGAAATTGGAATTGGAACAGTTGATGACATAGAATAAGCATCAGTCGTGGAAGCGTCCTTTGCATATATATAGGACATCTTTTTACTTGGTACTATGAAGAGTAAAATTGCAGCAAGACTGACAATTAGCGAAAAATGGATATGCTTTTGTTCACCTTCTTTATATAAATGAAGGATATCAATCACAATCCAATCACTCCAGCCCTTAAAATAAAACGATTTTCTTGTAATTGCTGCCACAATAACAAGAATCATAACGCCTGTCATGAATGCATCTGTCAGACTAAGATGTCCCATTTCTTTTTTGATTTCTTCCAAATGCTTTTTGAATAAGTGGAAGCCTTTTTCAGAGAGGTTCCGCTCCTTTCTCGTGAAGAGGTTTTGCATAGTTTCGATATTTGAATAAAAGCTAAATTTAGTGAAGTTGACTCCCAAAAATACTAGTAACATTACAATCCAGAGATTAAATAAGTTGATTATAGCTATCGGGATTGACATTATATACCACAGTTCGGTGTCAAAAGTGCCACTTCGAACGAGCACTCGATAGATGATTTCTCCGCTCTCGCTAGTAACTAGTGACGTGGTTGACCCAATGATCGACGAATAGCTAACTGCTAACTTGAAAGCTTTGTCGAACTGACGCATCCTTATCATCTTCTTCTGCGCCGATGACCCAAAATAAAATTTGCTGTCGATGGAAGTCAGGATTTCCATTCCAGACTCAATGAATGGCAGCATAAAAAAGACGACAAAGTAAGCAGGAAATATGGTCGACAAAGCAGCCGATATGATGATGCACATGAGTAGATGGTTGTGAGGAAAGAAAGGAAACCTGATAAAGAACTTCACCATCAATTTTCTTGTTACGAGGCTGGTCTTGAATGGAAAGTAAAAAATTGATGCAGCAAGTATGCCCAAAGATTCTTCTAATAAAAACCCTTTTATTGGGCTGTCCTCGGGAACTAACCGCAGAAACTCCAGGCTTATAGGAGTTACTAAGCAAATGACGTGGAGCGGCAAGCTTGCAAACGTCCATCCGATAGTAACAAAAAAATAAATCACTCCGTAAGACATTGTGTGTTCAAGAAACAGAAGTGAGATTATAAAACATATTAAGCTAAGAAGAATACCCCTAAACGCCAAGAAATCCAACCACAAGCTTCTTGCACAGTGTGCTGCACGGGATAACGTGCTACCGCTTTCTGATTTAATAGTTTGATCTTCTTCCATAATTCTTTCCTCAAAAGTCACCATCTTCAATGTTAAAACTTATCGAAATATATGCCAAATAACGACAACTACCAAATATTCGAATTTTAGAAAGAATGGTGACGTAAGTAGCAAAGCATCACCGCTTTGTTTTTTTAAATTTTATTTTTGTTGCTAAACTCTCGCAGCCCCTAGCAATTGTTAAAATAGAATAATTGTAATATCATTACAAACTTTAATAAGTTTTTAGCATTCAACAATTAACTAACGGATTGAAATAAATTAATAAGATACCATGTTATAAAAAGTTGACTAAATAAATTGAAGTTATTTTGTGTCTTTGTGTATTTACTTGTTATTAACATATAATGATTACTTATTTAATGGTTTTATTTCTCAACATACGATGCCACTTGTCATGTGAAAAAGAGGACAATATTATTCCGACGCACTTAATGGAACTCTTCCTGAGCTTGAAAACAAATTAGAAAAAAAATTGAAGATGTCAGACAAGTACGTATCAGACTGAAAATCTCAGACAAGAAAGTTTAAACCCGGAAATACTTAGTATGGATCGGGTTAAGCCAATTTGAGTTATTTAATATTTAAAATTAAATGTCCACGCGGGTTTTTAATGTAAAAATCAAAATTTAAAATTAGCAGAACAATTTTATAAAAAACTGATTACTTATTTAAAATTGCCTTTAAACAACCTTTTACAATATGTACTATTACAATTTATAATAAGTTTATGATTAATTTTAAAAATTTAGGTGACAAATAGCAAAAATAGCATAAAAATCTATTAAAATTCATCCGATAGTGATTAAAATTATTTAAAACACTGTATATTAATTATATATGCAAATATATATAATATTTGCCGCAATTAAAATAATTTTAAATTTTGTTTCAATCCTCACCCATTAATAAAAATGAAACTTTCGAGAAGTTAGTCGGGTGTATGCCAAGATAGATTATAAATTTGAACTCCGCAAAAATATTACCTCTTAGAATATATACTAATTAAAGTCTTAATCCAACCACGCGCTGAAAAAGAATGGATGATTGTTATTTAATTAGATAAAAATGATGATAATAAATAAGTCGGCGCCCTCAATCTAGATAATTTGAATGCAAACATTTTTTAATTGATGAAGTTTTTGCATTAAGCAGTGAATTCAACTAAACTTGGAACATAACTTGTTAATCGGGAAATATTTCTCTCAGTGATATAAGCATTGCGAGTGTAGCAAAACACATAAGATGGGCTGATAAGGTTGTTGTAGTGCGCTGCCCTTGAAGCAACTGATTACTCATCCATCTGACTCTAAACATCTGACTGCATCTTTCAGGTGTGTCCATGCAGTTGAATGCTTATTCTCGGGAAATTTAAAAACTCATTTATAAAGCAACATATTTGGATTTAAACGACTATTTTCAAGAAAGACGACACGCGTAATCTGGTAAATAGTTTTGAATTGATTAATGCTAATAAATTACAAAAATATCCATAAACACATTTCTACTTCTGCGTCTCATTAAAATATTGCTACTTAATCTTAAAATTAGTGTACTGCTAGTGATTCCTAATTTTATTAACAATGTTGATTGATCCGACCATAAAATAAATAACATACAACGAATCTTTTTATGAACTTGACAATTCAATTTACATAAAATCCCTTTTAGGATGTGGTCTTGATTCAAGCCAAGACCTTCGACTTTAAATAGCAAAAAATTATGTTTCCGTTTCCCAATTAAAAGGAGGCCTTCCAATTATGTTTGCAACATTTGTCTCAGTGTTTTTTGTTAAATGAAAGCTCGCCTGCATGCATTTATCTTGTTTTTGCTGACGAATTTGATATTTCGTACATATTCCAAGCACTTTTATGCACAGCAAGACGCACAAACTTGCTTCTTATGAAGACTAGCATGCAGCAAGACCATTCAATTTCTAGGAGCCGAATTTAAAAAAGCTTTTAATTTTGTTGAGTGGTTTCTCCATCTAAACTGAGGAAAATTTAAAAATCGTAACAGTTTAGATTCAACAACATAAAGATGGATGAACCGAGCAAAGAATTCTCAAATCCTGAAGTTTCAGCTAGTAGTCTCAGATGCTCTTCTCACAACTACCAACTGCCGACAGACATTTCATGCTGTTGGGTACCGCCGGATAATATGCATTTGATTCCACATTTCCAGAGCCTATGTTTGCCTCAGTTGGACAGACTCAATTCCCCCGAAGCACACGGATGTCCTACCCCTAAAGACCCTCGCCAACTAGCTCCTGTCATTGGCTGTCCCCTTGATTTTTTCGCACAGAAGCAGAAATGCTGCACGTGTCCTCAACACATAAAACAGTTGGATGTTACGGAGTCAAAAAGTCAAGCATTGCCTCTGAGAGGATCTCATTTCGTTTCTACGTCTTCAAACTGTTGCATTTTTCTCCCAACCTGCAGAGACATAGGTGCAGAGACAAAATCGCCTGCTTGTCAGAATGTTCTCAATGCACATTCCAGATACATTGATAATTTGATATCCAGTAAGTCGAGCAATGGAGAGGACCCGAAAATAAGTGCAGACGATGAAGGCCATTTTAAAACAAACTGTGAAGGACGGGACAAACCTGGAATCACAAGAACTCGAGGTAAGTTTTACAATTTGAAGAATTTAAGTGTTTACAATTTATTTGAAAATGATTCTTATTTACTCTTGAAGGAAAACGACTTCTTTGTCCTAAGAATGCCACACCGTTATATGGAAAGACGCCCTCTTGGTGGGGTGACAATTCTCCCGACAACTCTAATGCACCGCTTTTAGGTATGTGTTTATTTTTGAAAACTTTAACTCTTTCAACAGAATTACATTTGAATACCAGGTAATTCTAAGGTAAAAGTCAGCACCAGCAAATATTCGACAATTCCGAATGCAAAAGTGTCTTCGAAATCGAACGATCAACAGGATCCCTCAGATTTCTCGGAAGTCCAGGCCAGCAGTACCGATGGAGAAAAGCGAAGACAATCAACCGCTTTTGTAGTCAGTTTGGAAAATTCGGAACAAGCAGCACAAATGTCTCTTTCTAGTTCGTTGCCCTCGTTTCAAATCAATGATCATCTTTGCTCATATTTTCCCGTTTCGAGAAAAATGAGTCTTCAAAAACGGGAAGCATCAGTGCGCAGAAAGCAGTCACTAGAAGCAACAGACAGGAATTTAGGTTCAGATGCTGCCAGCGAGCACGGAACTTACGTTATCGACCTTGACTTAGACGATGACATCAATGAAGACGATTTTGTCCAAATGACATTTTCGCACAAGAAAGCGGAGATAGTGCAGCGGAAATGTTCGCCTCTGAAGGAGACTGCCTGCCAAGTGAGATTTGTTTGCGCAACTGCAAGTAAAGTTAAAGCTTCAGTTTTCAAATTAGTCTCAAACTTACAGTTTATGAAAAGCCATAGGTTTACCGCAATTAAGCAAACTCAAGATTTTGAATGTTTTTTCCGCGAAATCTACGATTCATGATCTCACTGCGCAAAATACGTCATTTATTTAACTAGAAATATGCTAAGCCATTAAAATTCATATGTTCTCAAACTAATACCAATCCCATGTGAGCCAACACTCAGAGTACACACTATTTGATTTTAAATGCAAGTTTTTTGGTGGTTGTCATGGAAATCATCGGTAGGTGCCATGTTGGGATTTACAATGAGTTGGTGTACGTAAATCGAACACATTGAACAGGTACACGATTCTAACAAAATAAAGATTAAAGAAGACAAAACAAACAGAAATAAGAAGGACACAAAAAATAAGCGTTAGTTTTGAGGTGCTAATAAAGGAGGCTTTTTAAATTTTCCAATTTATCTTTTATAGAAAATCCAAAAAAAGCCAGTAGGAAAAAAACTTTCGTTGTTTCATCCGAAGATTTGGAGGACCAATTGACAGTTAAACATCAAGATAAAGCCGATTTTCGAGAAAATTCTGTTGATAAGCTTTCTGTCAATAAATATACGAGCAGCACCACTGATAAAAATGATTTCGCTGTACCGACCTTGGATAAATCAGCAAAGCTCGGAAGCTCTTTAGATACCAGGCAACTTTCAAAAGAATCTTCATGGAATTTTAGGAATTCTGATAATATTTTGGAAAATATGGAATACACCACATCAATCATGAAATTAGATTCACCGAAGATTTTAAGCAAACCAACATTTGAAAACAAAATAAAAGATGACAGTTGCCACAACAATAGAATGGAGAGTGAAGAGTATTCAAGCTCTATTTCACCAATTTATGACAGCCTTAGTCAGGTAACAGATCTTTTCAAACTCAATAATGTTGACTCAAATTCTAATCAGATACAAGACTTGGAGGAAAGTGATTTCAATTTGTTGACAACTAGAAGCATGAAAACAGAATTACTTCTCAAACCCACTGAGGAAATAAGCCTTCATTTGAAACAATCAAAAAGTTACTCACGCTCGAACAACAAGAAACTTGAGGATTCTAAAGAAGATTTTCCATTTAAGAAGGCAGTGGACAGAATGAAAGCAGGTAGTGACGAGAGCTCTTGTGAATCCACAGACTCCATTGAAAAGTTAGGAACCAAGTCTAATGAAATAATGAGGCCTCAAAATATTTTTGATTCTACCTGCAAATTTGAAACAAAACATAATGTTCAAAATGATATCAATGACTCTATGAAGAGTTTGAGAGTCGATTCAAAAAGCATTCCAATGGGATTTGAGGAGAATGATCCAATGAACAGAAAGTATCAAAGCAGCATTGCAACATGCACAGATTCGTCCATAGAAGATTGCCAGTCAAATTTTACAGATTTGAGTCTTGGGCAGAAAATAGTTAAAAAATGCAGAAGCAATTCATCGGCCTTGACTGGTAAATCTCAGGAATCATTCATTCCGCCCCACAAGAAGCAGACTTATGCTTCCATTCAAAAATTGATTTCTGATAACAGCCCACCTGCTCCAGACAAACCATCATACAAAACACCAAACAAGCAAAGGAAAATTCCAGAAGCTCAGCCAAAAGGATTGAAGCAATGCAGAAGTTCAACCAGGGAAAGAAGTTCAACTGAGTTGTCTGTGAAAGGAAGATCCTTTAGTGGAAAATTACTTGCAAGAGATTTGGATTGGCAACCAAAAAGCAGAGCAAAACAGAGACTGGAAAATGCCTGCCAAGTTAAGATGGAAAAGGTTTTGAAATTTATCATCTCAATTAGAAATAATAACCTTTCTACATTAAGTAAATCTTTTATTCTTTAATTTGAAAAGGGAAATGATGATATATCAAGCTTGACTGCCATCATGAAATATTCGGCTCAGATTCAACTGCTAGCTGGGAATCTACTGGAACTGATAAGGTACATGTTTTATCATCACAATCAAGGATAATAAAACAGAAATAATGTAAACATATCCAGAATCACTGATAAGCCTTTTAAAGTTTAAGAAACGAGAAGAAAGAGGTCTGGAGATCCGCTAATCGCCAGACGGTGGACGCCACAGTCTCATCGAGGCTTTCTACCATGCTTTCGACCATGAAGGCATCCAATGACCTTCTCTTTGGTAAGGATTCAGCAGGTATTTTCGTAATAAAGGATTTTAAGACAAATCTTATGTTTGTAGATCTTCATGACTTCCTCATCGCTGAGATGGATCAAATCTGAGTGCTTCGACACTTTGAGTCCTCGGCAACAAATCGAGGAGGCTCGAGACAAAATTTCCCGAACTGAATGCGAGGTGTGATGCGAACAAATTAAAACCACTCTCGAAAAACTATTTAAGAAGAAATATTTATTGTATCTTTATTTATTGCATGGTATTGCATGTTTCTAATATGAAAGCAGTGTGTTATGATGACAAATATTTATTTTGGAGTTAAAACAATAGATTAGAAGACAGTTAAATGACAGATCATCCTTTGTTGTCACCAGCAGCTCTTGAGATTAATTGGTTTTATCTATTAATTTATTAGAATTTTGAGATCCTTTTCTTCCTCCCAACATTGATCTTAGAAATCATCTTTCCAGATTTGAAAAGATCCTGCAATAGAATTCAAGTGACCATTAGATGAGTAGGAAATAAGTGTTCAAGAGGGAAGTCATAATACGACAGAAAGGGGAAGCAGAAATTATGCTTTATTTGTTATGAAATGTGATTAAATAATGCTCATATGTAGAAGTTATGAATGCCCTGCTTCACACGAGAATGTAATACGAGAGAAATTAAATAGAAAATGTAAACAAGCACCATTCTCTTGGCTCGTTTCACATTCCTAGGAACATCGGGGATAAGGATTGCAATCAGGTACTTGAGGGCAAACACGACGTTCTACAACAATGTCTCGGTAATAATGTTTCTTGTCACAAATAAGATGAAGCAATAGATCCCTAACCTCAAAAATGAGGACAAACACCAATTTATCTGAGAACGAAAGCCTCTCCCCCCATCGAGAAGTGAATGCAATGAGACACGCATTGGCCACCACACCAACAACATTTATGAAGTTTAATATATCATACCACATCCCTGAAATCAAAATGAATGAAATTATTTTAAAAATAAAATAAAACAAAGTTAATAACTATTATTTTGCTTTGGAATTCCATTAACCGTCGTGAAGCCGACATTGGTTATTGATTCTACTGTTGTAACAAAAGCGGAGCAATTCTGTGCTCAATTTGCATTGTTTTTTGGCCCTATTAATGGTGATGCTCAATTTGTTATTTTACTCAATAATCAACCCTGAGAGAGGTTAGAGCAAGTGTAGACATGTTACTTTTTAATGTCCAGTAAAATTAAGAAATCACAACATTTAAATAATTACCATCCTCTGACGCTACGCACATGGCGCTTCATAAATTAATTATTATTATTATTATTATTAATATTAATATTATTATTATTATTATATTATTATTATTATTATCCATCAAACTACTTTGCTGATTGCCGTTTTAAAAATATGCATAATCCTGGTCATTGTGAAAGGAAGTTTACAAAGGTTATAAAGTTGGCATATTAAACAGATTTCACACTATTAGTATCAAGACATTTTCAAGACTTAAAATTAAGAATATAGATATAGAATAAGCAACCTATGTCTTCTGCCACAAATGGGATGGGTCTCCTGTTGACAAATAGAAGACGATGGGCATCGATTCTCACGTCTATGATCAGAGTCAACATGGCTATCAGCGGTGCCAGCGGAAAAGAAGCAGCAAATAACTGTCGAGAAGGAAACTTTAATGCAAAGAGCGAAGACTCGGTCGACCATTACGAAGGTTTACCATTAAGTAGCCGTACAGCTTCACTTTCTCGGCGTACTCGGACATGGTGAAATCATTGAGAGGCTCCTTTTGGTATTCAATTTCAACATTCGATAAAGCTTTATCGGCGTTCTCATCTGACACTTTGCTCTTGTTAAAATAACGTTTTTTGATAATTCTGTACAGGGAAGAATGTCAAACAATAAAATTACTAATTACAACGTGATACTAATGATAATATCGATTTAAAGATAACATAAAGATGACGAATGCTCACGGGAACAAAAAATCTGAAAACAATTTTGGAAGAGGTGTGATGACCATTAACAAGAAGATCTGCATAGAAAGCATCGGCATGCATGATTTGCTTCTTGCATCTTGACAGGCATCGTTATACTCCTTTCCGAGACCAAAAATGCCCCGTTCGTAGGATCGCTGAGAGAATGTAAATAATAATGTAAAGAATAAGTAACATCCTTAATCATACATCAAAAAATAAAAATAAGAGCAAACTCTAAAGAACGCAATGTAGAAACAGGCCGTGTAGGAATTTGCAAACTCAAAAGCAAACATCTTGTAGATGAGAGCATCATTAAATTCTGTCAGGCATCTGTAATTTTCTTTTAAAATATTTTGCATGCAACAAACGTTTCAGAGAATTGAATAAATTTAAGGTAATACCCCATTCGGTCAGCTTGTAAGCCACCTTTCGATAGATCTATTTTGGAGTTGAAGAAATCTCATTTACAATCGTTAACAAATAAATTGATGCAATCAGAACAACCATCAACAATTGTTTGACCGTTTAATTATATCAATTTCTATTAAGTCCAATTCATACAATTAAGAAAAATGCAAATATTTATTATTGAAACTTTTAATTGTTATTGTTGCTATGCTGTCATAAAATTCAGAGTACGAAATGCAAGAGCAAATGCTACCTTCCCGAGGATGATAATGGCCAATGAGTTGAGAATTAAAGCAACCATGTCAGAGACAACTACGCAACCGATCGGAGATGCAGAAGAGCAGTAATCTACTGTCATGACGACTCGATAAACGATCAGAGCTGAAGTTACCACCAAAACGAGTCCAACCTTCATCAAAAAACTCATTTATGAGTCAAATGATTTAAGCATGCATTCCATAAAATGAACCTGCGAACCATAAAGAGACTGATGCCAGTAGAGATGCTAAACCTCACCCAGAATGACCGAAAGATTACATTCCAACTTTGCTATAAACAATTCTTAAATTGATCACAAAATGATAATCATCCTAATTATGCAATAGATTTTAATCAAATAAATAATAAATATTAATAAATAAATTAAAAACAATTCAGAATTATTTAAACTTTACTTATAAGCAATTTCAATGCAAATATTTTGTATTTAGCAGATTTTTTGAGTGCCGGATGTATCCGGATAGTCTGTAAAGGCAATTCTTAATCCATCCACCATTTATACATGTATAGTGCCACTACCCGAGAACGTTCCCTGGCGATGTGAGCTGGATTGAGAACACGCCACATAACGACTGTTGCTTTCACCATTGTTCGCAGGCAGGCAACCCTCTCTGCCAACTCGCCAACACCGAGTTTTCAACTGTGATGATTTAAAAAATAAAACAGTAAGCTACTTCGTTAGTGTATTGGGGTCTGTCTGGTTCTTTATCTTCAAAAGATTTTACATCCCACAAATAAGCGAGTTTCGCATTTTCGCGCTTCCACAGCTCGAGAAAAATAGTTCCTGAAAAAAGAAACTACCAGGTAGTGGTTAATATTTAACTGAAAGGAAGTGGTTAATATTTTTAATTAATATTTAACTGAAAGCTTATGTCTAACCCCAGAGAGTTACAACGACAGCATAAGCAGGCATCAAATCATTATCAAAAGACTCCTTGAACAGATTTACGTAAGCTTTTAGATTTACATGGGTTCTGAATAAGAACATGTTTGTTAAATCTCTATGTTTTCTCAATCTATTGATTTTCAAAATTGCATGTTATATAGAAGCATAAAATCAGAATTGGATCCTATCAACTTTTATTGGTTTACAATTATTATTAAATGTTGCTTTAGTCAAAAAATAAACAAAATCCAAGAGGATTTGTCATTAAAGATATAAACAGGATTTATTTTAAAACATACTTAACTTAATATAAAATTGGTTTTATGTGCACATAATATGCATGCTAGTAGAATTGTCCAAAATGAGTAGAAACAATTGAGACACTCAAACCTGTTTGTTTGATTTGCTTCATGTTGCTCGGAGTAACTTCAACCGCATAAAATTCAAATGAAGACGTGTTATTTACAACATGATTAAAGAGTAAAACCACATGTGAACTGGAGGACATTCCTCCGCACTCACTCCTGTTTGAATCCGTAAATGAACGTAATGACTCCGACAATCATCGGAATCCACAATGACAAGCTCAAAATGTCGCACCATGCAAAATAGAGGGCAATGTGTGTTCCAAAGTAATCTCTTATGCTATGAACTGGTTGAAACCTATTATTATGTGCAGTGTGAATAATTGTGAATAAATAATGATATTTATATTTAATAAATAATAGATTTAATAATATTATTCAATTTGTAATATAATCACACACATTTTAAAAATTAAAATGAACTTTATACCTAAATACTTTCCTCCATGCCTTGTACAGATCATTTCTGGAACTACTTTCTTTTGATAACTGAGCCAATTCCGATTCTTTTGGCGATTCTGACTCCTCCTGATCGATCTCATGCATTGGAAATGCATCCATTATATACTTTTTATTCAACATAAAGTTCAGACCTTGAGAGTTGTTGCAAAAAATCATGTGCATATTTAAATCAATACACACAACAAGTCGTACAGGATTATAACTGTGAAATACAAAACACAAACAACACCAATTTGAATTTACAATGTTGTCTTATAATTAGAAGTTTTGGAAAACAGGTAATTTTCATTTATCTTTAAAATATTTAAAGAAAGAAAGTGATGCATAAAGATATGTATATAATATTGAACTATTGATTGTGAACTAATATCCATTGTTTTGCTAGTAATTTATACCTTCATTGACATTTAAATCCTCACCACTCCCTTCATCAACTAAATCAGAGGAATTCAGTATGTAATATGTCTGCAAAATGAATAAAAAAAGCCAAATTTGCTCAATTGCAATCTATTAATCAATTCATAGAAAATACTGTTAGTGAAAATAAATTACTATTAGAAATCGTGTGGATGATCTGAATAAATAAGGGCTTTGAAAGTCCAAAGATTGAACATTGTTCTGATCCAGTGCCACAGAAAGCCTGTCCACTGAAAAAAGAAACAAGGAATAGATTACTTAAACAAAGAAGACTTTTAAAGGCATTTCTTTAAAAAATGTCTTACAAAAATTTTCACTCTCAAAACATTTCCAGAAGCAACAATAAGCACAGTCATATTTCAGCAGATCTTTGTAACTACTTGAATACTAATAAAAATTGATGTCTGAGAATTAAAACACATTCTTAAGCAAGTAAATTGAAATAATTTGTCATACTTTTGTATTAACTTTAAGGCCATCTCTGGTTCCCTCAAAACACAAGAGGTACAGAGGCACATTCAACTCGACAATCATTTTATCATTGAGTTGGGTTTCTTTCATCTTAATTTCTAAATTCTGAATCCAGGTGAAAAATTTGTCTCGATAAAGTTTTCCAAACTCACTATCGTCGATTTGATAAACCAGCACAAAATCTGTTTGGGAACTTTCTATAAATTTCCCCGACTGAAATTTTAAATGGCTTCTCTGCACTGATTTTGATATGTAAAACTATTTTCAACTCAGCCCTAAGATGTGAACTTTTTATCAGTCTAATATAGACATTCTTAAGTGTTGTGATAATAATCAATTATTTGCTTGTATCAATTATTGCCAGCCATTAATTATCGATTGTGTACCAACAATTATAAAAAATTAAAATGGTCATCAAGCTAATACTGCTAATTTTTATCTCTAACTTGTAATTACAAAGTTTACTTATTTTTGACCAAACCTTTATCAACGGGCTCATGACATTTTTCCACTGCGGTAGCGCCATACCTCAGGGTCAGCAAACTCAAACAGATTCACTTAAAAAATTAAATTTTAAAATGTGCTCAAATCCCATTCATCAGTTCCTGAAGAGCAATAGTTATCCCTGTTCGATTACATGTTTCAAGTTTACAAAAGGCCACATTCGTTGTTTTGAAACTGTTGTCAATAGCATCGGTCACGTGACTGCATGGCAAATAAGCATAAAGCGCATCTCTGAATTGCCATCGAGCGACATAATGTATCCTTACAATGCGTCTATAATGCACCGAAAAATAACTGCGGTAGTCAAGGTTGCCGGTGTTGGATTTTTAAGCCAAGATCTTGTTTTGTTTTTTTTAATTTTGGACCCAATCTGGGTTTCTAGGTTTGTTGTTTGGAAATATTGGCGTTTTGGAAAAAATATTTGGGCTAAAAATAATATTTTGTAAGGTTTGTTGGTTTATCTTTTCAATAAAAAACCTTCATTCCTTCATCACTACCGATTTCATTGTTTTCCGTCATCTTTGTACGCGTGTACCATTTTTTTGATTTTTGAACAATGGGCGGTGATGCTATTACTCCAGTTAACAACAGTGTTGATCTACCTCGTAAGAAAGCTAAAACATGGCTCAATCAGGCATTTAATGATGATTGGTTGACATCGAATTAAAGGATTGGATGCAGCCGCACCCCAACAATCGCGTTGGAGTGAAATGTAAAGTTTGTTAATGTTAATTGAATAACACTAAATAAATCAGAAACATGTGAAAAACATGAAGGCCTGAGCTTTGAATATTGGTCAGTTTTGTAGAACTTCTAACGAGCTCTAAATTCAAAATAATGCAACTCCAGCTGAGTTAACGGCTTTTTTTTGGCCGGATACAATGCTCCGTTTTTGCGAAAGAATTTGTTTGCATGTGAAGTTGGTCAAAACCAAACTGGCAAACAAACTCTTGTTTGGGAAGGTGAGGTCTCGCTTGTTAGCCGATCAAGCAATTGCAGGGATGGATGTTATTCAAGGTTTGATTGATGATGTGAGTCACCCTGAACGTGATTTTACCCATCACATCATGTGACGCAAGCCTTGAGAGGACGTTGTTGGCAGAGATATGACAACAATAGGAAACATCCAAGACTCAAATTAAATTTTGCTAATTGTGATGAGATATAAAGTTTCCAATACTGACTCTGAAGAATTTTTATGTTAAAATGAAATTGTGTTTGACTTATTTCATTATTGACCTAATCATTATTTAATTTTGATATTTATGATGATGAGATGTCCGACACTGACTCTGTTGAACTTTTGAATTAAAATAAAGTTGTGTTTGACTTGTTATGTTTCATTAATACTCTGATCTTTATTTAATTGGGAGCCCATGGCTATGCATAATAACATGAATAGTAATTAAAAAATAATTATAATTGACAATAAAGCTGGTTTAATATGATCTGGGCTTTTCTTGTTTTTTTTTTGATCGGGCGATCTGGGGTTTTTCAAAAATTTCACTGGCAACCCTGACGGTAGTTGATGCTCACATAAATGTAATTGGGTGCTCGGAAATAAAGCTTTTACAGCCTTGAACACTAAAACTAATTTTATGGAATTTATGATTTATTCACCACTCTAACAACTATTTTCATGTTTTTTAACAAATTGTCGTCAGCTTGAGCTAACAAATTTCCACACGTTTATCCTAGTTAACTATGTCAGCGACACTACTTAATACACCCACGTGTAAAGAGCAAGTCTTTCTTTGCGAAAAACTATTTTTATTTATTGAACAGTTTTGCTCCACAAAAATAAGACCGGGGCAACTCTAAACTGAAAGTTTATCAAAACAACATGTTGAATAATATTACTCGCATTAATTTCAGTTTGATATCATCTTCGTCTCTGCTATTACTAGGTGGCACAGATATTATGATATTATGTTATTGGCACAGTTTTATTAAATAGTTTTAAATCGTAAGTAAGCAGTGATGCCCCAAATAATGAAAAGATACCAAGAAATACAATGTTTACCCCGTCAGGCAAGTGCTTGAGGAGGCTTGAAGTCCGCACAAAAAAATTTAATTTGGAAATCAACAACGACATATTTTTAAATAAACTTACAATTATATTAATACATCATGGGAAATTGTACCCGCAAGCGTATGGAACTCTTTGTCAATAGTTGCGTGGACAGTTTTCTTCGGACTAATAATTAATTTAAAAAATAGAATGCAAAGGTAAATAATATTAATTAAAATTTAATGCTTATGAACCTACTTATGCTTGGCCATCATCGTCTGAGAGTTTCGGATGTTTGCGATGCTTTCGATTGAAGATATTTGACAGGAATATTTGTCCTCACCAATGAGATTTGTGCTCAAAAATATATTCGATCGTGAAGGAGATGATGTCGAGGAAGAAGAGGACGACGACAATGATGATGATGATGATGATAATGATCTCACTGACTGCATGCCTAGGAGATGCTGCTACAAATAAGCATCTTCCATGGAACTGAAGTTGGTGACTGCATATTTCAGAGGTCTGATTAACAGGAGTGATTTAAAAGTTGGTATTTTTATTTATTTCTATTTTTATGATTCGTTGTGCGATATTGAGATTTAGTCAATCAAACCATTCTTATAAATAACAGAGTTTTGAGGGTACTAGTCCATCACCGGAAAGTAAATATTTCTGAACTCTGTGACATGTGGTGAAAACATTTATGGTGGGTTATTGATTTCACTTGATATTATAATAAAATAAGTATATCATGTTATGAACAGTTTTTCTAGAGTTTTAGAGATGTAATTTGAATTTAAATTATGGAGTCATTAAGCAGCATTAGGTCGCCAATAGGCAATCAAATGAATTGTCATTTCCGTCCTTGTTATTCAGTAATGACTGTATTTGTGATGCTAATGTAGCAGCATCGGGAGACATTAGAGGCTCGTGTGTGCTGTCGCCTCAGCCTTTGAGTTTTGTCAATCTCTGCGAGTCGTAAACAAAGAGCCATTGTTCGCCATCTGTCGTTTCTTCAGCTAGCCCGTTGTAAGATGACCAAGATAAAGATGAGACACAGTGATGGTTTCATTCTTATGTTTTATTCATAGATCTTTCAGACGCCTATTTCATCTTAAACAATAAATAGTTATTATTAACTAATTAGTTATTATAGTTATTACGTACTTTTGTTTTATTCTTAAAATAGTTGAGACACCAGCACCATATAATTTATTGATATTCCGGTAAACATAAATTATTGTCATTATAAGTTATAAAGCACTATTTGCTGGTTTCGAGGAGATTAAGAAAAGCAGAAGGTCAAAGCGACTAGCAATCAAAAGCCTTGTTGGCTCATGATCCATTAATCATCTCCTTGCGTCTGTTCCTTCATTTCCTTCGTGCCACGTTCAGACCTGGAGAGAAATGTTCAGATTCCAGCATCTGCTCTCAAATCGTTGCTTGAAAATATGGAATTAATTTCGTAAAGGAATTTTATTCTATGACCTAGCTCTTCATACAAACATACATAATATTCTATAAAATAAGTAATAGAAATTTATTAGTCGAACAATTTTATTTTATTACAAATTTGACTAAATTATTTAAAAATGCATGAATTAAAAAATTTTAAAGCATATATTGGTCACAAAGTTATCTAAAAAGAAATTCTACATTTGTTTAGGATCAGAAGAGAATCACGGACCGAAGAAGATGCATTAAACCAATGTCAAACATGGCGTGACTCCCTAGTGTTGGTGTGATTTTGCCTTCCAAATGATTTTCCCACTTTTACAGCTGCTACTTTATGGACACGTTATCGTCTCCGAGGGATACAAGTTGGGTAGAAAAGAAAGTTGGCAAAGCGACAACGAAGAACATGAAGATCACGACTTGGATGCTGATTACAGAGACGAATGCTACGAGAAGTGTCACTTGCAAATCGATAAAGAGAGTTCAGTAAGAGAAATGTTTCATAAACATGTAGAGGACAAAGAAATCAAACTTATACATTTCCATGTCCATTTTCCGAATCACTCTTCCCCTGCATTAGAAACTTACCCCTACATGAAATCAAGTTATAAAGCTTCCAGGTGGGTTTGGGCAACTAGGAGAATCGGTAAACGATTGTTAGAGCTACCGTCTGACGCGGACGTACTATCCTTGCATCTGCTAGATTTCAAAGTACCCGTTCTAAGAATTTCAGTAGTTGAGAGTCCTCCAAGATGTTTTATAATGCTCACTTCCAACTGTCGCCTCGTAGCGATAAGGACAACAGTCGCAAAAGATATAGTTCTAAAAGGACATCCAGATAATGACTCCAAATTAATTGGAACCTACTTGTGTCATTACCAGTTTATAAACACAGACGTGAACGTTTCTTCTCTTGTTCATCGCTGTTGTTCAATTTCAGAAATCGAAAATGATGGAACGAAATGTCAGTTCGTCGTTCACAATAAAGGAGACTTCTTAGTAATTAATATTTTCAGTTTCTCTATGGCCCTCATAATAACACTCTACAGTCCTATGTTGGTCATCCGACTAAAGCATTTTCTTGTCTTTGAAAAGAGTACAAAGTTTTTTAGAGCATCCTTAAAGCATGGAATAACAGGTCAGTGTAGCTACGTTATCAGAATCTCATACAGACAGCTTGTCAATCTCAATGACTCAACTCCTTTTTCCTTACCGAGATCCTTGCTCCGCTTGTTATTCCACTGTTATGGAGAAGGTCGTTGTTGCATCCACTGGTGGGGTTCTTGGCCGTACCAGCCATCGATTTGTATGCCGAATTCAAAGTTCAAAAAATGCTGGTTTTTTTTGCTTAAAGCTCTAGGAGTACTTTTAGTGTATCCCTGGGCATTGCATCTGGCTGTCATATTTTACTTTCCTAGGTTATCCTTCTACAAAGAAATTATTGATCATACCAGTTCTTCTCCTGACATTCATCCTGCTAAACTTCATTTCAGTATTTTGGGATTGAATGCCATTTTGCCAGATAATTTTGCACTCGGCATGTGGATTTTATTTTCATTGGTTGCATTCTTTTACACGCTCCTCTTATTATCTCGAAATGACACCCCAATTGAAAGGTATATTTTGACAAGCAGCGGTAAAAAACCTATCAACTACGTGAAAAGCATACAAAAACAATTTAATGACAATTATAAATCAATATTGCGAGAACTTGCTTATGGAACGCAGGACAACACTCTAAGGCATTTTTTTCAGTTACCATGGAAATCACCAAAACTGAAAAGAATCGTTAAAGCTGGAATAGAGACACTAGGAGCGTTCATCCCAATTGTCAATGTCTGTGCAAGTTTATATCCAAAGTCTTTTTATAAATCTCGAGAAATCTCACTGGAGGGCAAAAATGGAAGCTCTCCAACAAAGTGTTTCAAAGCTTTTGCTTCCTCTTTCATATGGCTTGTGTTTAGCCTCCTTCTCTTTGGTTACTGTACTATTGTCTTCTTAATCGTAGAATTCTGTTTAAAGGTGACTTTTTTTGTCGTTCTATCTTGTCTCATTTATCCCTCAACTTTATTTCCTTGGCTGTGTTTTGCTGTTTCTTTATTTTTCTATGCTAATGACTTTTTATCTCACATAAACCACCAACATCGTTTTATTTTAAATCTGATTGATGAAAATTCTCCAAGACTCTCTGCTATAGACGAGAATGACATAGAGGAATCGAGTGTCCATCTTTTGAAAGCTCACAGTCTTGGATCTGTCAAATTTATTGACGGAGATGGAACAGAATACGTTTCAAAGGAATTATATTATGGAGTTTGTGATGATCTAAAATACGGATGGTCAAGGTGTCTGAGAACGTTCGCTAAGAAAATGTTCATGTTGGTCTTGTACATGATGGCCGTTCTTTTGGTCGTAAAAATGTTCAATTTCCTGTGGAGTAATGAGGGCACGTATGCTATTTTAATAACAGTCGGTGGCGCGGCAGTTCCTAAAATGTTGGAAGTCAGTTTCAAGTATAAAAACAAATTTTCTTGCCAGAGAATGAGATGGTCAAAAATCATCCCTGACGTACTAGACAGACATATCAAAGTTGATAGAATAAAATCAGCAAGAGTAGAAGGAGAAGAATATCTATCCACTTACGACGTGAGACCAGTTGGCTGCCTTGAATTAGAACTGCCCAGACATTGCGCGTTTAGGACTTTAGATTTGTGGAAGTTTCCCTGGTTGGTGTCTTGCGAACAACAAACTCAAACAACTGAATTTTACGTAAATTCTTTGGCGAATAGAATTGCTGCCGTTTCATTTTTGGTAAAGGCAGTCTCGAAAAACTTGCCAGAAAAAATAGACACCGAGGCCTCTCTGAGAAACTGGACGATGATGATCGAAAGTTGCATCTTGGAATCAAGCTCGAAGGCTCTAAGTCTTCACTATGCACCGTTTTCAGACTCGACTCTACTATTTCCCCCAGATCTTCAACCTCTTTTATTTAGCATCGACGCTGGCAACTCGGTTGATAGCCTTGTGGACAATATTAACAGGGAACTTTACGGTTTCTATGTGAATGCTGTTTTGGCTAACATTAATACGAGCTCGTGTGCAATTTTAAAAATTGGAAACAACAAACTCATGGCCTTCAATGGGTCTTGCCATGCAGACCATTTTTCAGATTTTTATGGCGCAGTATTAATCATAACAGATTTCAACGCTCAAAATCTTCAGCTTTTGATCAAGTTCTTGATGGACCATCAACATCCTGATTCAGTTCCTGTTTATTCTCCTCTAGCTGCCGAGGCCTTTGTACTTCGTTCTGCTGAAGTTCTTGATATCGAATCAGTCGTCTGATCTTTTTGAAATCAGTATTACATCACACATATACAGTGGCCTTTGCATTGTTTAAGATAGCTTCAATTTTATACTGATTTATATTTAAGCTGGATTATTGATGGCACCATATATCTAAGTGGTTGCACTTTATTGTAGTGCATATCAATTCTTCCAGTTTCGACCTAAATTAAACAAAGTGCTACTTTTGCTAACGTGCCTCGGAAGACATTTCTGTTCACTGATGCTGCTATGCTTTTTGTAATTGAAAAAATTATTTCTCTTTGTTATATTATCGAGTTAGGTATCACACACATTGTTGTACGTGTTTTATGTTTGTTATTTCAATTACTCATTTGCAAATACAATTTTTATATTATCTTCAAATACGATAAAATTTTGCAGAATGAACTTTTATATAAAAGTCTGTGAATATATTGATTTAATAAAATGTATAAGTTCATGTTCCTGTTCTAATTAACAATCAACAGTGAGGGCAATTCCGCTTATACATACACGAATAACCAGAGCGTTAAAAAATTCATGATGGCTAGATGAGACATAATCGAGATATCTATCAAATTTGCAAAAACCAACTACATTTTATTTAATCCTGTTAAGTCTGACTCAACTTTAAAGAACCTCAGAACTTTTCTTTATTTTGACGACTAATTGAAATAAGGTAATTTTTTACCACTTCCCTCTTTTTTGTCAACAAGTGTCATACTAAGACTAAATTTTAAAGATCCCCCTATCAAAGTTATGTTAAAAAAACTGACTCCTCATCGTCCTCCAAAAAATGTTTTGCGTTACAATTTTTAATTTGTATCTTGTAACACTTGTTATTATTTTGAAAATAATTTCTGCCCAAATTACGACTGTTTCAGCTTCATGATTTCTGCTTTCTCTTTTCTGAGGTCATGCCAATAAAACTGATAACCATCAGGTTCATCATACTGAATTTTTTCAGAAAAATTACATTGGTCCAACCTTCTTTGTTTGATAAAACATATGATTTGGGCAGGAATTCCTCATGATGATCTAGCCTTTCTGCAATGAAATTATGTTCCTGAGCAAAATAAACTTCTCTAAGTGTCGATTCTCTTTGTGCAGATTGTACATGTTTCTTGTCAATCGATAATTTACATTAAATACGGACTTGAAAAGTTCGTTGAAACTGAGGGAGTAGCTGGAATCATATTAATATTTTAGACAATTAATCTCCCACTTACTGAAATTTCCTGATACCAATTAAACTCAAAACGGTCATAAAAGCATTCAACCACTAATTTAGTTTAATTTAACTTGAAATGAGTTATCGGTATAATGTATTCAAGTCATATAAATTAATTTTTTTAAGATACATTGATTTTGTCCCCGAGCTATTTTAGTTCAAGTTGTGAGAGTGCAAATATGTTCAGCTACTGAGCTATCTTCTTTGTTTCATACAGATATACTAAGTAATGAAAATGCATTATTGTTCAATTGTTCTTTTCATGTGGGGATAGACAGGGGTCACTTTTTGTGGGCCGAGAAATACATGTTTGGATATGAGACTTTCTAAAGTACTAACAGTCCAATTGTAATTTAAAACTTTAATGTTTTAAATGACATTATAAAATTTAAATCCCTTAAGTTAATTAAATTAAAATCCACGATTTCATCTTGTTCATGGATGATGAAAATTAACCGTAGTCTGATTTTGCAAGCGACGTAATTGAAACAGGGTCGTCATTTAAAGTTTTTTTTTTATGGGAGAAGAGGCAAACCATCTCTCAACTTGTCGTCTGCAAATAATAAATTTAGAATAAAATATTTACAAAATAAGCGTCTTCGACCAGACGGAAACAAAATTCGATCTCACCAAAACTTACCTAAAAAAAAAGCATACCATATAACCTATGCAGAAATTTTTCGAAGCCCTTGTGCGAGGTTTTAGCAACAAAATTATACTTGTTATAATTATTAAACCAATTTGCGGCACTATAGCATACTATATCCCTTACGCTCCGCTTTTGTTTATCTTTGTCAGTTCTAGTCTCACGCTGAAGCGTCGCATCGCGCAATGGCTACAATTACAAATGGAGAACTTAGTTTCATCGTAAGGCTAAGCCGTTAAAAGTGAACGACGCATTACTAATAACTATTATATTTGCAGAGGTCTCATACGACATACTTCCTGAATACTAAGGTAGGTCTTTTTGCCCCCTACAATTGCCCTCAACCAGGCTGTGGGCTTCAATTTGTCCAAATCAGAGAACTTAGCGACCATTTTCAAGCCAATCATATTCGTGAGTTTAATTTTGCAATTTTGTAGTCAACTGAGTTCAGCATCACTTCACAATACTTGCAGTTGGACAGAATAATGGCATCTTTTATTGCCGATCATGCAGTGAGCCAAAAGCCTCATATTGGTCAACTGTACTCCATGTTAGAAATGCACATTTGTGCTACACATGCAAGGCCATATTCAAAAATGGTTGCCCCCAACATGGACTCATGCCTCAGGTCCAAGAATGAAGAGAGTGAACATCTTGGAAGTCAGGAATTGACTAGTTATCTGAAATTCAGATAAATAAATATATTAAAGTACCGTTGAGAGTCTTGCAAAGCATGCTGCTTTAAATATCGATTTAGCAATTTAAAATGAATGGGGGGTACGAGGGAATTCAGTGCTGGAGATGGTGAAAGTTCTTGTTCCAAACATGGTCAGCAGTGCTGTTCAGCAATCTTTAAATCATTAAATGGAAATAAAAACTAAAAGCATAATCAATCTCATACAAATTAACAGAGTGTTAATAATTAATGGGAGTGAACCTATTGATGTGATCAATTGATTACATACTCACTTTATTTGACTGATTGGTAAACTGTTTGTCTAGCAAATGAATTATTATTGTTGTTATATGGATTACCACACAATTCAAAATGAAAAATGTAATACCAAGCAGAGCAAGAATACCTTTCCTCTTCTATCCTATAGTCAGTTATCCAGCCAACCATGGGGAAAACAGGATTCACTAAAAATACAACCCCAAATTTCATAAATTTTGAGATTGAAAACCAAAGATAATTAAAGAAATGAGTCTTGAAATAATGGAATTATGGTCAAATAACAACATTTGTCACTGAAAAAGTGAAAGAAAGGGTAGGATCTTGGTCCCGATGACCCTGATCTGCCGATGCCTTCAACATGGACTTCGGTCATCCCTGATTCGTTTCCTGAGGGTTCCACCGGTCTAGAAGGCATTTTGCCTGTGATGTGCCCAGTTTATATGTCCCTCGACCACTTGATGTTTCTGCACAAGGCTATTCACACTGTTCTCGAATGGCACAGCAACATCAACTAATGTAGCCGTTCAGTTGCCCTCGTCGAGGATAACAATATCCGGATCGTTCGAGGAAGACCCCTCAACCTTATGATTGATTCGCATCTCTCTGTCATCGGCGAGAGGAATTCCTTTCGTGATGAGGTCCAGGATGGTGTTATGCCTCTTCATGACGTGCACCATGGTGGGATTGCACTTGCAAAGAACATTCCCTACCAGTTCATTGGTCTTTTGTGCAGATAATCGTGCACCAACTGGCTCAGTCTTGCATAAAATGCCTGAAACACGTCCAAAATGAAACTGTTCACTTGCTGTTCTTACAACTCCGGCTTGGCTTTAAATACATAACGACTGATGCTACATTCAGGAAGGCTTTCCATTTGGCCAACCTTATAATTATATTTTTCATTATTGGTACTCTATTATATTAATTTTTTTTATGGTAAATCTCGGCACGTGTCAAACGACCCCTCGCCAATAACTAAAAGAACAATATTTTGAATGCTCTACTGTTTCAAAGAGATTGACTTGAACTTTGTCAGCCTTTTTGTTTCTTGAATAGACCAATGGCTCGTTGTTTGAATGGCATAATTGATTTGACAACAATATTGTGATTTTTGGAGCTTTATTTCAAAAGCCCCTGGATATAATTCACATAATTTTACTCATAAAAATTAAATTTAATCACATTTGAAATATAAAATTGTTAAAAATTAATCTAGTTTTATTGCTTTTTAAATTAAGAATCTTTCAAGAGCTAGTTGTATGGAGAACAGAAATACAGATAGGCATTCATTATTATTTATATAGATACAGTGGAACCTAATTATCTCAACCTCTGTTAACTCACCAACATTGTTGATTGGCATTTTTGAAGTTAAAACACCAAATTCCCCTGATTTTAGCATTTTCTCATCTTTAGGTCAGTTTCTTTATGTTGCCAAATGTATTCCAGATGGGGTCACACCAATGCTTTATAGATGATGCTTTTTTCTATGCTGACCATTGTTCTCTTAATCATGCCTAACAAAATTATTATTAATAATAATTAATTAATATTATTAACAACTAAAAATAGTTGAATGTTACGTAATAAAATTACAAAAATTAATTATATAATTTCCTTCATGATGGGGCGAAGTTCAGTGCCCCACAATGAAAAGAAAAAAAGATAATAATAAAATTACTTCACTGTAATCACTTAATTAAATTATTAAAGATTAAATTATTAAAAATTTAATTTAATTAAAAAGTGTATCATTTTTTTTGGTAAGTTAATCGTTTGTTCTTAAAATGTTACAAAATCAGACTCAATAATTTTACCGAACACGCTAAGAAAGAGATGGCAGCGGTTGTTCTCAAGACCTACAAACTATTTTAATTTTTTTTAAGAAATGGAAATAATTTATTGTTCCCTGGGCGGCCCGGTACCATTTGATTCATGGACTGTTACCGGTCCGGGGGTTGAGAATCACTGCTCTATGGGAGCCGTGGGCACAAAAAGGTTGGGAACCCCTGCATTAACAAGAAACTATGAATATTATTATTATTATTATTATTAAACTAGCAATATTATTATTAATTAGAAACTATGAATAATATTATTATTATTAATAACAAGTAGGAATATTACTACTAATAACAACTATCATTATTATTATTAGTAACTAGCAACTATGAATGTTATTATTATTACTAACAACTAATAAGTTATTATTATTAAGCTAGCGATATTATTGTTGTAAACTTGGAAATTAATTCGATTATTCAGTTCCGTTAACTTACTCTAAAACTTACTAGTTCCCGGACCCCAGGTTATTTCATTGGTGTCAGGAGTTTGATTTCCAAGGGCTATTGTGATTGTCAATAAATCTTTGAAATTCGGAATCTGGTAACATTAAGAGCGGTTAAGGTGAAAGCGAGTAAGATCGAAGGATAAACTAAGTGGGACCAAAAATGTTCAAGGCATTGGAAGATTTAAATGTTATAGAATTAAAGCAAGAGCTCAGGGTAAGACAGTTGGACCCTATAGGAAAGAAGGAAGAACTTCTAAAACATCTGGAGACTTGGATAATGGACAATGGTTATGAGGTGGACGATTACGAATTTAAAGATCCTGGCCTTATAGAATTTATGGCCAAGCTGGATGCCAACATGGATAAACTAGAGCAGCGCCTGATGAATGTCTTTACAGAAAAAGAAACTAAAATCAACAAATTAGACAGCGTCCCAAGCGAAACTATCGAAGAATCTTCGATTCCTGAAATGGAGCATCAAGAGAAGATAACTGAGGTTTCCTTCGACAAAGCTGCTACTATCCTATACCAAAGGAGACTCCAACAAGCAGCAAAACCAACATGCCAGCTGAAGCATCAGCGATGCACCCGATTGCCACACTGGTTTCGGTTGAGAAAGAGACCGAGGAAATTGTAGATGGAAGAACTTTGGGAAGCAAAGTGTTTCTTCCGTTGAGTGAAGAATCGGGGAAGGAGCTGAGGGCAGAGATGGGTGAGGAGACCTTTGCTGAGGTGAGTGAGGGCAGTTTGGTGGTTGACGGGGACAGTCCAATAATGGAGCTTCCCATAAATGTTGGGAACGAGGACAATGGTGAGCTGAGGGAGAGCTTCGCAAACTCCAAAAAAGTCGCGCCAGTGCCCAATGAGCCAAGTTCTGTGCACAATTGCCTCGTTAGTGTCGGTTGTGGAGAGAACCGAAGAAATAATTGAAGGGGGGACTTTGGAAGAGACCAGAGTGGAGCCTCCTCACGTTGAGGAATCAGTGAAGGGACTGGACCTGGAGAGCAGTGACAAGCGATTTGAGTTGGGGGTTACCGAATTCGATTCAGATGTGGATGTCGTGGAGGTTGGAGCTGCAGATGTCATTGTAACTGAGAGTGGAGATGTTGGCGGTGAGGTGCTCGTTGGTCGTGAGTACGTGGTTGATATGGTTGGATCTGTCTGAGGAGTTCATTTGTGGAGTTCACAGCCAGGGCGGGCTTCTGGCCTTCGGAGACTCAGGGCGAGTCTTTAGTACTGTTGTTTGTTTTGTTGATCAAGCGTTTTTGTGAAGAAACAGGAGAAGGACGGGCTCGCATTGAATCAATGGTGGTACTTGGGCGCCATGTTAGAGATTGTGTCCCGAGAGTAAAAATGAAGGTGGCACACATCCGCCGACTGGCAAAGTACCACGGAGAGCAGTCTGTTCGGGACGAACAGATTTTAGGAGGGTGTAATGTTGTAAACTTGAAAATTATTTAAGTTTATATTGCTAAAATAATTAAATTTATATTTCATTATATTTGGCATCTTTTTCGGGCACGTTTTATCTATTATTCTCGCAAATCACCTGACATTCAGCTAGAATCCAAACAACTGAGAAGCCCAATTATCTATTTGCATCTTCTAAGTACCTCAATTCTTTAAACTCTTAGCTTCGATTATTCAGTTCCGTTAACTGAATACTTGCTTAATAAACTTACTCTAACACTTACTAGTACAGGGACCCTAAGTTATTTCATTATTACTAATAACAACAAGCATATTAATTATTAATATCAACTAGTAATAGTTATTAATTAGCAACTATAAATAATATTGTTATTATTATTAACATCTAGGAACATTGTCATTAATAACAACTAGCAATATCATTATTAATAACAACAATGAATATTATTATTTTTAACAACTAGGAATATTATTATTAAAAAAATAATTAATAACAACTAGCAATATTATTAAAAAAATAATATAAATAAAAGTTGTTAATAATAACATACCTAGTTGTTAATAATAATACTCCTAGATGTTAATAATAATAATAATATTCATAGTTGCTAATTAATATTCTTAGATGTTAATAATAATATCACTAGTTGTTATTAATAATAATACATTTCATAGTTACTAATTAATAACAATATCTCTAGTTGTTGTTAATAATATTATACCTATAATTTCTAGTTGTTATAAATAATAATAGTATTGATAGATGCTAGTCAATAATAATAATATAAATAAAACTTAATAATAATATTCCTAGTTGTTAATAATAATATTATACCTATTATTTCTAGTTGTTATTAATAATAACACTGATAGTTGCTAGTTAATAATAATAATATTAAAATAATGTTACTAGTAATAACAAAATTGATAGTTATTATTAATAATATCATTCCTAGGTGTTATTAGTAATAATATTGCGAGTTATTATTAATGTTCCCAGTTGTAAATAATAAAAATATCCATAGTTGTTAGTTAATTATAACACCATTGACAGTTGTTATCGATAATAATTTTCTTAGTTGTTAATAATAATATCACTAGTTGTTATTAATAATATTCATTTCATAGTTACTAATTAATAACAATATCTCTAGTTGTTGTTAATAATATTATACCTATTATTTCTAGTTGTTATAAATAATATTACATTTCATAGTTACTAATTAACAATATCTCTCATTGTTGTTAATAATATTATACCTATTATTTCTAGTTGTTATTAATAATAACACTGATAGTTGCTAGTTAATAATAAAAATATAAAAAAAATGTTACTAGTAATAACAAAATTGATAGTTATTATTAATAATATTATTCCTAGTTGTTATTAATAATAATACTGATAGTTATTAGTTAATACTAATAATATAAATAAATGTTACTAGTAATAACAAAATTGATAGTTATTATTAATAATATTATTCATAGATGTTATTAGTAATAATATTGCGAGTTATTATTAATGTTCCCAGTTGTAAATAATAAAAATATCCATAGTTGTTAGTTAATTATAACACCATTGACAGTTGTTATTGATAATAATTTTCTTAGTTGTTAATAATAATATCACTAGTTGTTATTAATAATAATTCATTTCATAGTTACTAATTAATAACAATATCTCTAGTTGTTGTTAATAATATTATACCTATTATTTCTAGTTGTTATAAATAATATTACATTTCATAGTTACTAATTAACAATATCTCTCATTGTTGTTAATAATATTATACCTATTATTTCTAGTTGTTATTAATAATAACACTGATAGTTGCTAGTTAATAATAAAAATATAAAAAAAATGTTACTAGTAATAACAAAATTGATAGTTATTATTAATAATATTATTCCTAGTTGTTATTAATAATAATACTGATAGTTATTAGTTAATACTAATAATATAAATAAATGTTACTAGTAATAACAAAATTGATAGTTATTATTAATAATATTATTCATAGATGTTTAGTAATAATATTGCGAGTTATTATTAATGTTCCCAGTTGTAAATAATAAAAATATCCATAGTTGTTGAGTTAATTATAACACCATTGACAGTTGTTATTGATAATAATTTTCTTAGTTGTTAATAATAATATCACTAGTTGTTATTAATAATAATTCATTTCATAGTTACTAATTAATAACAATATCTCTAGTTGTTGTTAATAATATTATACCTATTATTTCTAGTTGTTATAAATAATATTACATTTCATAGTTACTAATTAACAATATCTCTCATTGTTAATAATAATATTATACCTATTATTTCTAGTTGTTATTAATAATAACACTGATAGTTGCTAGTTAATAATAATAATATTAAAATAATGTTACTAGTAATAACAAAATTGATAGTTATTATTAATAATATCATTCCTAGGTGTTATTAGTAATAATATTGCGAGTTATTATTAATGTTCCCAGTTGTAATAAATAATAAAAATATCCATAGTTGTTAGTTAATTATAACCACCATTGACAGTTGTTATTGATAATAATTTTCTTAGTTGTTAATAATAATATCACTAGTTGTTATTAATAATAATTCATTTCATAGTTACTAATTAATAACAATATCTCTAGTTGTTGTTAATAATATTATACCTATTATTTCTAGTTGTTATAAAAATAATTTACATTTCATAGTTACTAATTAACAATATCTCTCATTGTTGTTAATAATATTATACCTATTATTTCTAGTTGTTATTAATAATAACACTGATAGTTGCTAGTTAATAATAAAAATATAAAAAAAATGTTACTAGTAATAACAAAATTGATAGTTATTATTAATAATATTATTCCTAGTTGTTATTAATAATAATACTGATAGTTATTAGTTAATACTAATAATATAAATAAATGTTACTAGTAATAAAAAAAATGATAGTTATTATTAATAATATTATTCATAGATGTTATTAGTAATATATTGCGAGTTATTATTAATGTTCCCAGTTGTAAATAATAAAAATATCCATAGTTGTTAGTTAATTATAACCCATTGACAGTTGTTATTGATAATAATTTTCTTAGTTGTTAATAATAATATCACTAGTTGTTATTAATAATAATTCATTTCATAGTTACTAATTAATAACAATATCTCTAGTTGTTGTTAATAATATTATACCTATTATTTCTAGTTGTTATAAATAATATTACATTTCATAGTTACTAATTAACAATATCTCTCATTGTTGTTAATAATATTATACCTATTATTTCTAGTTGTTATTAATAATAACACTGATAGTTGCTAGTTAATAATAAAAATATAAAAAAAATGTTACTAGTAATAACAAAATTGATAGTTATTATTAATAATATTATTCCTAGTTGTTATTAATAATAATACTGATAGTTATTAGTTAATACTAAATATAAATAAATGTTACTAGTAATAACAAAATTGATAGTTATTATTAATAATTATTCATAGATGTTATTAGTAATAATATTGCGAGTTATTATTAATGTTCCCAGTTGTAAATAATAAAAATATCCATAGTTGTTAGTTAATTATAACACCATTGACAGTTGTTATTGATAATAATTTTCTTAGTTGTTAATAATAATATCACTAGTTGTTATTAATAATAATTCATTTCATAGTTACTAATTAATAACAATATCTCTAGTTGGTTAATAATATTATACCTATTATTTCTATTTCTAGTTGTTATAAATAATATTACATTTCATAGTTACTAATTAACAATATCTCTCATTGTTAATAATAATATTATACCTATTATTTCTAGTTGTTATTAATAATAACACTGATAGTTGCTAGTTAATAATAATAATATTAAAATAATGTTACTAGTAATAACAAAATTGATAGTTATTATTAATAATATCATTCCTAGGTGTTATTAGTAATAATATTGCGAGTTATTATTAATGTTCCCAGTTGTAAATAATAAAAATATCCATAGTTGTTAGTTAATTATAACACCATTGACAGTTGTTATTGATAATAATTTTCTTAGTTGTTAATAATAATATCACTAGTTGTTATTAATAATAATTCATTTCATAGTTACTAATTAATAACAATATCTCTAGTTGTTGTTAATAATATTATACCTATTATTTCTAGTTGTTATAAATAATATTACATTTCATAGTTACTAATTAACAATATCTCTCATTGTTGTTAATAATATTATACCTATTATTTCTAGTTGTTATTAATAATAACACTGATAGTTGCTAGTTAATAATAAAAATATAAAAAAAATGTTACTAGTAATAACAAAATTGATAGTTATTATTAATAATATTATTCCTAGTTGTTATTAATAATAATACTGATAGTTATTAGTTAATACTAATAATATAAATAAATGTTACTAGTAATAACAAAATTGATAGTTATTATTAATAATATTATTCATAGATGTTATTAGTAATAATATTGCGAGTTATTATTAATGTTCCCAGTTGTAAATAATAAAAATATCCATAGTTGTTAGTTAATTAAACACCATTGACATTGACAGTGTTATTGATAATAATTTTCTTAGTTGTTAATAATAATATCACTAGTTGTTATTAAATAATTCATTTCATAGTTACTAATTAATAACAATATCTCTAGTTGTTGTTAATAATATTATACCTATTATTTCTAGTTGTTATAAAAATATTACATTTCATAGTTACTAATTAACAATATCTCTCATTGTTGTTAATAATATTATACCTATTATTTCTAGTTGTTATTAATAATAACACTGATAGTTGCTAGTTAATAATAAAAATATAAAAAAAATGTTACTAGTAATAACAAAATTGATAGTTATTATTAATAATATTATTCCTAGTTGTTATTAATAATAATACTGATAGTTATTAGTTAATACTAATAATATAAATAAATGTTACTAGTAATAACAAAATTGATAGTTATTATTAATAATATTATTCATAGATGTTATTAGTAATAATATTGCGAGTTATTATTAATGTTCCCAGTTGTAAATAATAAAAATATCCATAGTTTTAGTTAATTATAACACCATTGACAGTTGTTATTGATAATAATTTTCTTAGTTGTTAATAATAATATCACTAGTTGTTATTAATAATAATTCATTTCATAGTTACTAATTAATAACAATATCTCTAGTTGTTGTTAATAATATTATACCTATTATTTCTAGTTGTTATAAATAATATTACATTTCATAGTTACTAATTAACAATATCTCTCATTGTTAATAATATATATATACCTATTATTTCTAGTTGTTATTAATAATAACACTGATAGTTGCTAGTTAATAATAATAATATTAAAATAATGTTACTAGTAATAACAAAATTGATAGTTATTATTAATAATATCATTCCTAGGTGTTATTAGTAATAATATTGCGAGTTATTATTAATGTTCCCAGTTGTAAATAATAAAAATATCCATAGTTGTTAGTTAATTATAACACCATTGACAGTTGTTATTGATAATAATTTTCTTAGTTGTTAATAATAATATCACTAGTTTGTTTAATAATAATTCATTTCATAGTTACTAATTAATAACAATATCTCTAGTTGTTGTTAATAATATTATACCTATTATTTCTAGTTGTTATAAATAATATTACATTTCATAGTTACTATTAACAATATCTCTCATTGTTGTTAATAATATTATACCTATTATTTCTAGTTGTTATTAATAATAACACTGATAGTTGCTAGTTAATAATAAAAATATAAAAAAAATGTTACTAGTAATAACAAAATTGATAGTTATTAATAATATTATTCCTAGTTGTTATTAATAATAATACTGATAGTTATTAGTTAATACTAATAATATAAATAAATGTTACTAGTAATAACAAAATTGATAGTTATTATTAATAATATTATTCATAGATGTTATTAGTAATAATATTGCGAGTTATTATTAATGTTCCCAGTTGTAAATAATAAAAATATCCATAGTTTTAGTTAATTATAACCACAATTGACAGTTGTTATTGATAATAATTTTCTTAGTTGTTAATAATAATATCACTAGTTGTTATTAATAATAATTCATTTCATAGTTACTAATGAATAACAATATCTCTAGCTGTTGTTAATAATATTATACCTATTATTTCTAGTTATTATTAATAATAATGATACTGATAGTTGCTAGTTAATTATAACAACATTGATAGTTGTTATTGATAATAATATTCTTAGTTGTTAATAATAATATCACTAGTTGTTATAAATAATATTACATTTCATAGTTACTAATTAATAACAATATCTCTCGTTGTTGTTAATAATATTATACCTATTATTTCTAGTTGTTATTAATAATCACACTCCTAGTTGTTAATAATAATAATACAACTAGTTATTAATATTAATATTGCTAGTTCTTATTAATAATAATGATGATCCTAGATTTTGATAATAATAATAATATTGATAGTTGTACCTTCGGGGGGGGGGGCAAATCCGCCCCCGGAGCTCAGCCATCGCCCAAAATTCTGACTAAAAGTGTAAGTAAAAGCCCATAAATCTAAGACAAAAAAGTTAAAATACCATTCGAACTACCTACTATCCGTAGCGATCTAAAAACTTATTTGTTAACATGTCTTTGGACTAAGATATTTAGTATCTGGTTTATTTGAATGTATTGAAGTGAGATGGCTGTCCCACCACAGGATTGTGAATGCTGTCTTCAGAAGCTGAAAATCAATTTTGATAGCGTGTGAGCATATTTACAAAGAAGGAGAAAATCTGGCTTCATTAGCTGGTGAAATCTTGCTTGAGATTAGAAATGAAAGTTTTATAATCATCTGCCAATTTATGAATAAAATTCTCAGTGCACTTTCTTTTCTCAGCAATGCTTTACAAAAAAACATTTAAGTTTGACTAAAGTCATCCCATTGATTTCTTCAACAAAATTGCACTTGAATGATATTGTGAAGCAGTGCGAAGATACCGAGAGTCATTTACAAAAAAAGATTAAATGCAAAGTTGCTGAGATAAAATTAGAAACACACCTGGTTGAAGACGAAAGTGCTAAAAGCAAATTAACAGGAATGAAAAGTTATTGTGAAACTGTCATCAAAGAAATTGAAGACAGATTTAATGACAAATCGATTGAGATTATGTTATTTGCAAGTCAATTTGAAACTTTTGAATCAATGTCAGATATTCAAGACAAAGACATCATAACAACTTTCCCATTTTAAATGCAGAAGCTGTACTCGAGGATTTAAAATCTTTTAAATTTTTCATAAAATCTATGGTTGAATGCAAAAAGTACAAAACAGATTTAAAACCCATTGAACAAAATATTGGAAGCTGATTTGGGATGCTGCGAACTACAAAGGCTTTGTGCAATTCTTCTTGTAATTCCAGTAACAACTGCTTCAGTTGAAAGATCATTCAGTACAATGAACAGGATTCTAAGCAAAGCAAGAAATAGAATGTTACCAGAAACTTTAACTCATTGTATGACCATAAGCATTGAAGGTCCCGAAGTTCCAACGGAAGATTTTCCTGATAGAATAGCTCAAAAAACCTCGGCGTTTAAAATTTCTTTAAACATTTCAGTTATTAAACACATTTTAAATTTTAGTTTGTATAAATGATTTTCAATATGTTTTTACCTAAAATAAAATTATTGAACTGAGGTTGTGCATGATTTGATTTTAAACTTGTATTTGGCACGAAATACTGGCCCCCCGAACTCATGAAATGCCCCCCCCCCCCCCGAACAAGGCCTGAAAGAAACCCTGGTTGTAGTTAATAATAATAATATAAATAAAAGTTATTAATAATAACATTCCTAGTTATTAATAATATTAATATTCATAGTTGTTAATTAATAATAATACTGTTAGTTTTTAATAACAATATTCCCAGTTGTTATTAATAATAATGTTCTTAGTTGTTAATAATATTCCTTGTTGTTATTAATAATAATATTCCTACTTGTTAATAATAATAATAATAATATTGATAATTGCTAGTTAATAATAATAATATAAATAAAAGTTATTAATAATAATGTTCCTATTGTTTACGATAATAATATTAATATTGCTATTATTATTAATATTTTATTAATATATTAATAGAAATATTCATAGTTAACATTAGCAATATTGATAGATATTAAGAATAATAATTATATTACTAGTTGTTAATATCAATAATATTCATGGTTGTTAATAATAACACCAGTTATTAATAATTATTTTATTAATAATAATAACAATATTGCTTGATGTTAATAATAATAATATTGCTTGATGCTAATAATAATAATAATATTGCTTGATGTTATTAATAATAATATTCATAGTTGCTAGTTAATAATAACAATATTGATAGTTGTTATTGATAATAATGTTGTTAGGAATAATAATAACGTTTGTACTGATGACAATGTCAAGTTTGCTCCAGAGCAAAATGAATGTCCTAGACTCAATTCCTTATGTTCATTCAGTAATGATGTTTCTTTGGGTGAAGATATTTCTGATGATGATGTCGACTGATGTAATGATACAATGACAGATGTTCATCAGGTATCAGAGGATACTGATGATGTCAAGTTTGATCCAGAGCAAAGTGAGTTTTTCACTCAATTCCTTGTGTTCAATAGTAATGTTTCTTCAGATGTTTATTCTTAGCTTTAATATCTTCTTCAACTTCAAAGCCTTCAAACTGTTTTTCTAGATAACGAAAATACCAAGGTACATCAGCCAATCATGAGCAAAGTGTCTGATGATAGCTTTTATTAGAAATATACAATCATCGGTGCCTATAGCTAATAATTCTATCGCGTCTTGAGCTCTCATTCTATCTGCTTCGAAGATTTTCTGTTTTCTTCTGATCTCCTTAATTCTATCCTATGAGCTTCCTCTCTTGCTCTATGCACTTCATGTAATTTTAATTCCTCTAGTCGCCCATATTGTTCTATCCTAATCGTTCTAAAATTAATTCAGTTTCTCGCATATCTAAATTTGCTTGAGACATCTCCAAGATTTCCTATCTTAATACCAAGAAGACTTAGCAAAAAGTAATTCAGGCACAATGATGCTTAGTTACTAGCTATAGTCAACGAATGTCTCACCGTTGATGATCTGGATCCTGCTGAGGAGGATGAAGATGCTCTACCAGTCGATGCAATTGCTCCTGGTAACAATTCTGATGATCTTCAGCCGATCCTATCCAGTTTTCCATAAATAGCAACCAATTGCAATTTGCGAAAACAGATCAACAAGCATGTCTAACAATGGATCAAACCAATTGTCCTAAAAACATTAATCATTAAACTTAAATTATCTCCGGACCTGGACTCTAATATGACATTGTATATCTTAAACAAATAATCAAAATTAATGAAATACACCAGCAAGCCACAAATCATTCAATCAAACAAGAATCTGGGAAATATGTCTGGCAGTCCCATAGACTCAGCCATGACAAATAATATCACTAGTTGTTAATAATAATAATAACAATAATATCACTAGCTGTTAATAATATTTCTAGTTGTTATTAATAATATCATGGTTCATACAGGAACTTGAAAACCAAAATTTAGGACTTTTTAGGACTTTCTATTCCATTTTTTAGGACCAACAATAATAACAAAAATAACGGTATTTAGAATTTAATTATTCATTTTTGTATAATTTAGACATAAAACACAAAAATTAACTTATTATTGTATTAAATACAACATTGTCTTGATGCTTTAAAATGGCTCAGGACAGATTTATCTATCCTAAAATTGCTTATACTTCCAACACTGTTACCATGGTCTCTAATTATCCTCATTGCATTCAAGTTCTATTCTCTTGCAAGGTTTTTCTCATGCAAGGTATCCAAATAAAATTTATATCTTTGTCTTGATGCTTTAAAATGGCTCAGGACAGATTTATCTATCCTAAAATTGCCTATACTTCCAACACTGTTAACATGGTCTCTAATTTTCCTCATTGCATTCAAGCTCTATTCTTTTTTATTCTCACAAATCATACTTTTATTTATGGAGAAACCTTTCAACAGATGCCTGACCATGACTCAAAGTTAGCAAAACTGTTACTACGCCCCTCCACATTAATGCGCAGTCGTCTCAACTGAGCCCATGTGCTCCCTGAAGAAAATATCAAGTCTTTGCTCTCTTTTATATGCATTAAGAATTGTTGTTGGAATTTGCAAATTTTGAATATTCTTTCAGATATCTAGCGCAGTCTGATTCTTGGACGATTGCAGCGTCAACTAATACATTTTAAAAAATACCTAAATTTGTTCAAGGATACTTCCACATTTGAGGCAATTGCCTTACGGTCAAGGCAAACATGTATTGTAATTGCTGTAACTCTCAATTTTGAAATGTCAAAGTTCATTTTGCAAGTGCAACAATATGCCTTTTGGGAATCTGTAGTATTCCTTCTCACCTAACTCCATTCTTCATTGTCTAGCCATTTGCTATTGAAAACACAAAGTCCAGGCACGATTGATAGTGCTACCAAAACTTAAAGAATCAAACAGACAAGTGAACCAACATAACAGGAAACTTACTGGGATGAGTTTCCACTAGAACAATGAGACTGCAAGAACAAAGGGACCGATTTCCCGCTAATTGTTATTTCAATATTATAGCTTATTTAGCATTATTATTTTTTAGGACCTCCTTCACTATTTTAGGACTTTTTAGGACCTGTACGAATCATGTAATATTGCTAGTTGTTATTAATAATAATGTTCCCAGTTATTAATAATAATGTTCCTAGTTAATGTTAATAATAATAATATTCACTGTTGTTGTTAATAATAATATGGCTAGTTTAATAATAATCCATATCACAATTAAACTATTTGCTGACACTATTAAACTTTACAAATCACTGTCAATGGATGGTTCTGATCTTCAGAGAGGCATAGACTCCCTCAATACATGGAGAAGGAAATGGCAGATAAACCTAGCCAGGGAAAAATGCTTTAATTGCTCAATTAAAACCAGTTCCAGGAATGGACCCTGACCACAACAATACTATATTGATGATATCCTGCTCACCACTGGCTATCCCTGCTGTTGGACAGCTAAAGTACCATGATCGGCTCAAGGTCCTACAACTTGAACATCGCCGTTTAATACCTGACCTCTGCTTATTATACAGGATTATTGATAACACTCCTAATTGTTACACCCTGTTTGCTCTCTTAGCAGCTTCTGCACATTGTATTGTGGATTTCCCACTCTTATGCATAATCTCCCAGATCTCTTTCTTGTTCTGACTGGTTTAACACACATCCCCCAAACTCATATTCTACCAACTTATTCTTGCTTCCCATATGCATGACTGAGCACTTGTTCACATTAAATAGCATCTGCCACTCCTGTGACCAATTGCATAATTTACTTAGGTCAGTCTGGAATTCATCCACATCCTCTTTCTTACTGACTTTCTTGCTTACTTTGTGTCATCTGCAAATTTTGTAATTTTTGATGATATTCCATTACATTGAAATATGTTGTACACAAAATATATTTATATAAGTTTATATATATAAGAATATATATACAAGAAATATTAATTTCATTTTTTGTAAACTTGATGTGTATCTAGAGGTTGGCCCTCCGAATTCCTCGAATAATTTTAGCCTTAAGTCTGTGTTCGAAGTCCCTGTTCGAAAAATTCAAATTTGCGATAACGAAACCCCCCAAAACGATATTTACTAAGATTACTAGAATTTCTAATTCGACAAATTACGTCCACCACTCACCCAATCCCAACTCGAATTAGAGAACGCAGAACAAAAAATACCACAAGCTCCCGAAAACAAACTAAAGGCGAATATATAACCAATCAGGGGACAGATCTATACTTAAAAAAAAAGAATCTAAATATATAAATTACTAGTTAACATTTTTATACAATAGTAAATTTAGTAAAAGCAAATTAATAAAAATAGACAATTACACTTGTCAGTAAAGAATATTTTTGGGTTTGCTTCCGATCTAACACATTTATCGCAGAAAAAATGAAAAAGTGAACATCAAACAACAATTAAAGTAAGCATTCTCACAATCCAATTAATCCAACTACTTGATTAAAATTGTTACCAGAACGACCTAAGGAAGAATTTCTGTTAATATACGAACAATAAGAGCCACAAAATTAAGTAATTTTGAAAACAGTTATCTATATATAAAACAAGGATCTTGTATGTACATTTCTTATACAAATCTTTAATTCTTAACCAATTTGATTGAAACTTGAAACGCTTGAGCATGTTGACAAAGGGGTTAGTTTAATCTACTTTGCAAAACAATCGATACATTATTTTGCGTTTTAGAGCCAAAAAAACCTTTTCTGGATGTACGATGGTTCATGTAGTAAGCTGTTAATTTATATTGGTTTGTAATTTAGGACGATTTTTAAATTGTATTAAAACTATAAAAATTTAAATTACACTAGTCATAAACCTTTTGCTGACAAGCCTCACACAAATTTGTGTTAACAAGATTGCCATAAGGAGCTTTTATCGCTTCGCTTCTTTAAGTAGTCTATATAAATAAAACAACAATGCGCCAAACTGTATGAATTATTGGCGTAGTATAAACTAATCGATTAGCAGAACAACAAGGCGTTATCATTTTTCTTGATGCTTCTGAGGGCAAAAACACATTTTTAACCAATTTAATTCTGGCTGAAATCAGGGCTAAGGGAGAAATTACTTCTCTTCCGCCAGCAGACACTTATATGATGGCAAAAACCTAGTCTTTAACGTAGCTGAAGTTAGCAGAAACTCAAATTTAATTTATAATGCGAAATTTCAAATTATAATATTTGGAAACTACGTTTCAAATGCTTTTCAAAAATGGTTATAAATCAATTGTCGGAAGATTTTCAAATTTTTGAAGTTATTAGAAATTTGAGGAATTCGTTCAAAAGTCTTCTTACTTTTAAAGTAACCACGACTTTACGACTGATGAAATGTGCATCAAAATGTTCGTTAGGATTTCTACTTTCCAAATATGTATACCTTATTAGCCGAAAAATTTGTGGGACAACGTAACTGTTTAAAATATCGCTAGGCATCTTAAGCGGAAGTCCTTCCAGTATTTAATTTCCATACGAGTTCTTTTACTCAATAATCACGAAGTTTAGACTGATCAAATAAATGTGCATCAAAATGTTCGTTAAGATATCAACTTTGTTTTATAAACATATTCACTTATGGGTCTGCATAAATACCAAAACATCCCACTCTTCGAACGCTAGTATTTACATGCTTGCATTTTATAATGTCGAAAATGAACTAAGCTTCCGATATTATGTCTTTGATGAAATCCAATTTGGAAGCCACGGTTGTAAATAGACCCTAAGCAATTAGATTCATAGGTATCATAAAGAGTAAGTTCCTAAAGTAGCTTCCTTGCTTAGTCAGGCTTCCCGTCCTCTGAAGTATTTGATTTGCTAATTAATACTTGATCTTTGTCTTAAAATGATTACGCGTGAAGTCTGAATGCGCCCAATGTCAACCTAATAGGAAGTTGAATCAACAGTTCAAAGAAAAGGGAATTTCATTGAAATATTGTAGAGGGTGTGGTGGTCTTGTTATATATGTGGTTATGAACGCAATAAAATGTAAATGATTTTATCTGGTATATAAATGCTCCAGATGTATAGAACAAATTCTGGAGCATTTAGATGTATAGAACAAATTTAAGTCCAAATCATCTCAGTTATGCAACGGACTATAATCAAATAAATAAATAAATAATATAGAACAAATTCTGGTTTTCTGACCTCTTGATTTTCTGTGTGCTTTACAATTTATTTGACAATGTATTATCCTGAATTTTCTCTAGGTAAAAAAGTTCTTCCACGTGATGGAAATAGCATGTCTAAATGTGTATTTGTGGCTAAAATGAAAGTTCCTCAAGGACAATCCAACAAATTCCCTCAATGAGGAATTTTTGAGGAAATGTTGTGGGCCCTTCGTCTTCAGTTCAACATTGACCACATTGAGAAATCCCAGGGATTACAGCTTGGCTTATAGAAAGGTGACATTGTGAACTATTTTCCAAACTTCAGTCAAGCTAACATTTAATTTGCTTTATTTCAGGAACTCGGTTTAGATCAGGCTCAACGTTCAGACAGCCTGCCGATTTGCTTTTAAAGGCCAAGTAATCGATCGCTTGACAGGGTATTATTATTAATATTGTTATGATTATAATTATCACTATTATAATATTAATTTAAAGCAATTTCATCTCATTTGTATATATTTCTCTGATTCCTTGAGTGTCTTACGTATCTCGATACTGTCTAAAAGCACTTCTTAATCGATCCGCCATTTATATAACGTCTATCCTTTGTCTTACGACGGAGCACTTTAAGGTTAAATAACAAACTTTTTAACAGGCTTATTTCAATGTTGATTTTTTCAATAAGTGATTTCAAATTGTGCATTGCCATCAAAATAATGACATTTGCTGCAAATAATATCAAAGAAATTTATATTAAAGGCCTAAATCACGGTTGTTTGTTTTTCGTATATGTTATTCGTTAATTATTTTATAGATCATAGTTAGAGACCTTTTAATAACACTAAAACAATTATTTTTACAGTAATAGTAACAAATTAGTATCTTATCTTTCTATGGTACTAGGACCGGAAAAGTCCCTTTTTGTAGTATACAAGAGGCAAGCTTACCATCGAGTTCACCCTCATCAAGATCGTCATCATCACCATTATCATCATCGCCATCATCAAGATGACCAACACCGCCGTTGAAGGCCTTATAAACTGTTTATTTAATGGAGAAAAAGTTTTGATTTTACAAATTGTCAATAGACACAATGCAAGATGACTCTTCAATGCTTACGCATATATGGAACCCAAGTAATTATCACTATGATGAAAATGATGGCCACTTTGAATAGTACCGACATAGAAGACAATATTATTTTAGGTAATTGCATAAAGTTTCTGTTATGCGACGAATTCATCTGTTCGAATTAAAGTTCTGGTCTATGAATTTAATTCAAACGCAAGTGATAACTCAATCCACCTTATATTCTCCGTCTGGATGATGTTTTAAAAAAAAAAGGTGGTGGTTCAGAGTACATTTTCCAACTCGGAGTCTGGAAATAAGAATCTCATTCCTCCTTGAGGCACATTGGAACTTGCTCTTACTCAACACAAGTTTCTCTATGGTCTTGTAATGTTGGCTTCGCGGTTCTTCGTCCCATTCTGGCTCGCCACACCGCTGGGATCCAGCGATCTATCTGATCTCTTGCAGTGGCGGCTTTTGCCAGAGCATCGGCCTTCTCATTGCCAGGGATTCCAACGTGTGCAGGAACCAAGACAAGCGTGACCTTTCTGCCGATCTCCTGGATATCTGAAATTAAAAAGTGGGTTTTCTTGATGTCAGGAGCGTCATTATTGAAATTTTTATTGTTTCTAAGGCACTAAGCGAATCGCTCAGAACAACTATATCGAAGGTCTCTCCCTGATAGGAGTTTTTCATTTGAATCAGACAGTTTTCAATGGCTGCTAGTTTGACGGAACTTATGCAGCTGTGACTTGATGTCCTGAGGCTTAAGTTCACGTTTTTCTTTGCGATATGGATCCCTATTCCTGCCTTGTTGTCCGTCCTCTTCGAGGCATCCTGTAACAAAGGAGACTTCCCTGAAGATCCCATATCATCTCAATTGCTATCAGCTTCCTCAGAGGGTCGAAGGAGAGATTCGAGGTGTCAATAACTGGTTTCCTCAGTCTTTTAGGACGTCTGCCGGAAGGAAAGACTAGGCTTTCTCGTACGGGGTTGTCTCCCCTCGTTGCTTCATCTTGAAGTTGAGCCGAGCTTGAGACTTAGATTTTTTTGCCATCTGAAATGATGTATTTAGATTTAACTGATTCATTTTTAATGGAAATAGACCTGAGGGCGGGGTTTGCCGTGAGCCTCTCTTTCTGTTGCTCACGTTTGCATTTTTACAATAAGCGCCATTCTATGTAATTGTTATAAATTAAAAGTTTGTTGCCATTTTAAAAAATTTAATATTTCAAGTAATTTTATAAACAATTTAATTCATAAATGTATCTTTTATTCTTTAATAAAGTTCTCGAGCCAACTTTTCATGGATATTGAAAAACAGTCTTTGTTCAATTTTGCAAACCGCTTAATTATTTGCTAACAAGATATAATACTCGAGATAGAAATTGAAAAAGAATTGTTAAAGTCATCGTAAGTTTTTGAAACGTTAAACTTATAAAACGTAAATTGACTTGATTCGTATTTTAAATTGCAGATATTTTATTGAAATGACGGCTACTGTTGGAATATCGGATGACATCGAAAGTGGTAAGATATGGTTGTATTTTAAATAATTAGTTAAAAACTAATTTAGTTAATCAACACATTGTGATTATAAAAATTTATTTCAGTTTTGAAAGAGCAATTACAGATATTAAAAGAATTGGATAAAGAATTATGGGAAGATGTTTTACGCGACGTGAGGATTCCAATCATGAATCGTTCATTAAATAACTTTATTGAAATATTTAATTTTTACATAAATCAATTTTTAGCCCACAGAAAGTAATGTTGAAAGATTTAAAGAGGTGTCTATAAAATTAAGGTCATTTTAATTTTTCAAAATGATTTGAAATAAATCCGTTTTGTCCCATATAAATATTTTAAATTTATGATTTTTAATAATTGTAATTATATTATTTTAATTTAAAAATTTCTAATAAGTCAAAATAAAAAATTAATTATTCTAAATTATTTTAGCTCCCTCTTGCCTGATGTATCAGACTGCAAGACTTTTGAAATTGACGACCTGTTGTATCCTGAGGATGATAAAACCATTACAAATATATCGAGTTTGTGTAACACTTGATTAGAACTTCACCCATGTTTTGATCTTATTTCATTGATTTGTATTGTTTCCATAGAAACAGCATTGTATTCCGAAGAAACAAACACACTTATATCTCAGCGATGTTTTAATGATTATTGTTATTTCTATATGCGGATGGTAAGTTATGAAGGTTTAATGTTAATCAGCTTAAGATACACTGAATTTAGCTTAGCTTTAATTATTAATTTCATTTCAAATGAATATTTAAATTGAAAAGTCTATTTTTATTTAGATATTTAGTCGGAATCAGCATCCAAAAACTGCTCTCTATGACAGGACCTACCTTCAGTTGCTGGAACATGTACTGCGTGTTCCCTTATCAGAATCCACTATCAAATACGATCGCTTGACAGGGTATTATTATTAATATTGTTATGATTATTATTATCACTATTATAATATTAATTTAAAGCAATTTCATCTCATTTGTATATATTTCTCTGATTCCTTGAGTGTCTTATGTATCTCGGTACTGTCTATAAGCTCTTCTTTATTTATTTATTTATTTATTTGATTATAGTCCGTTGCATAACTGAGATGATTTGGACTTGTATAAGCTCTTCTTAATCCACCATTTATATAACGTCTATCCTTTGTCTTACGACGGAGCACTTTAAGGTTAAATAACAAACTTTTTAACAGGCTTATTTCAATGTTGATTTTTTCAATGAGTGATTTCAAATTGTGCATTGCCCTAAAAATAATGACATTTGCTGCAAATACTGTCAAAGAAATTTATATTAAAGACCTAGATTACGGTTGTTTGTTTTTCATATATGTTATTCGTTAATTATTTTATAGATCATAGTTAGAGACCTTTTAATAACACTAAAACAATTATTTTTACAGTAATAGTAACAAATTAGTATCTTATCTTTCTTTTAAAATCCATTCGTTTAAGAAAAACTACTGTTTTTAGGCGTTTTATTTTATCTACGAAAGTTGCCTGAAATACCTCAAGCCAAAGACCCGAATAAGAGGAGAGTAACAACTTGGCTTTCAGAACAATGTATACTATTGACATTTTATAAATACAGATTCACGAATCACTATATGTTATTCGTTGAGTAATTAAAATCTTTCTCATTTTAAAAGCTAAACTCATACTAGAGACAATCGATTTTAAGTCGTTAAAATATAAGCCCATTTATATGCAAGAGTACTTGGACACATTTGGCGAAGAGGTTTGTTAAACAAAATTTACCATAAAATATTAGTTCATACTAGCGACATTGTTATTTAGGATTTTATAAATGTCGATTACGGGTGATATTTCTCATTATTTTCCAATTAATAATTGCTATTAATAATAATTCAAATAACAATAATTTCAGATAATACTTTCATCATGTTCTTTGTTAATTAGTTGAATTTTAATAATCATGAAATTTCTTAGGATCACACGAGCATCGAATATTTGCGAATGCTTCAGTCGGCATGTATAGGACAGTGCCCCTTCAACCTTATTAATAAATTCTACACTTATTTCATGTCTGCTCGGAATGAAGAAGAAAAGTTGGAACGTTTAACAACTTACCTCCAATCCGTCGTTGTAAGACGCTCAGAAAAAAAATAATGATTATTTCCTTCGTTAATACATAATTTGTGGCCTAATATTTATTAAATATTTATTTATCATATTTATTATCATTACAAATTTGATTGCTTTAATGTGCAATTCTATTTTCAATCAAATTATAATTACTTGTTTCTTTTCAGACAAATCATGAAGTTTCTGATACTGCGGTTTTTACGATGAAATGTTATCATGCTGTATGTTATCTTGACAGAATCATGCGACATATCGAGATGGTAATAATCATTGCATAATCTCATGACTAAATGAATGCATTTAAATTTATTTTATTATTGTCTAATATGTGTTTTTGAACGAATTCCACATTTAGTATTACGTATAAATTTCAAAAATCTCTGAAATTTTTAGTTTAAACATTATACTGACGAAGAATTGAAGAACATGGAAAAGCATCACAATTACGTAATAGAACCATACTTGTCTGATGACACTTTCAACTCACTTGTATGGAGGCCGAATGTTCGACAATTGATAAATGACAAACTAAGTGATGCTAAACCATCTCAAAATGAAAAAGAAACTACAGAGGAACGTGACTATACAATGGAACATTTTATTTTTTATGACCACCTTATGAAGCTTATGCATGTCTTGAATATCTTGTATACTGCATCTTATAAGTGCGCGGATCTGCTCAAGGTAACACATAAAAATCAATTTGTATTTACTAAATTGAACCTGATTAATTTGACATTTAAAGACTTTAATATCTAATATCATTAATTTTGTTAACTGGTTTTAGTAATAATAATCGTTTAATGCAATGACGGGTTGATTAATCTTTAGACAAGAGGTTTTGTTGGTGATGCACCAATTTTTAGGGGTGAAATGTTTTCAGTAAACGAATACCTAAAAGATGTAATAATAAATCCATCAAAACGAGGTTACATTCCATGGACGATTGAGATCATCTTAAAGAAATGGTTAAAATTCGTTTGATTACCACCATTGTATTGTCTAATAGTAAATATTTTTATAAATCTATTTTAAATACTTTAATAATTTTATTTTAATAGCCCATTTATGTTTCTATCTAACTGTCATGACCATTTGATGGAGGATTTAATTAAATTGTTAAAAGGCGAACAAATTGATGAGGTGATGTTAATTAAAATAACTTGATGACTTCTTAAACAACATTAAAGATATACTAATTATCTTATTAATTAACAAATTTTATTTGGATGGAGTGCAGATCACGCAAGAGGAGTTATTTTATGCCATAAATACTTCGTATATTAAGAATTATAAGCCTTTTCACTGGAATTGAATTGATTTCATTGAATATATTTACAATAAACAAACTGATATGTCTTTTGTAATAGACTCCACTTTATTGAAAAGCAGAAGTTTGCTTTATTTCGAAAACAAATGAAATAAACTCTCGATAACTCAAACCTATTACAACAAAATCACGCGGGGACACCACTACTTAATCAAGTCACTAACCCTAACTCCGAACCTAACCAAACCCGGAGAAGCTTTTTGGTTGTTTTATTATTAATGACCGTTGCATAGCTAAAGAATTAGGAAGGTGCTTCCGCAACGGGTTTCGAATCTTATCAAAGATCAAGTTTTTGATCTTTTGTCAAAGTATGCATAAAATTTAGTGTTTATTAAAACTTCTATTCGTTTGGCTTCGTATGCATTCACTAAACTAAAATAACAAAAGCAGCACCAAGTGTCACACATAATTCAAGATTTGAACAGAATGTTTATTTCAAGACATATGCAGATCAACATACCGCAGTAAGAATAAAAATAAAGAACAAAATAATATACTCATGGGTATAACCAAAAATAAAGTGATATAAATCCTAATTATTTTATTTACAGTTGAAACCGATTATGTTGCCACAAGCGTTGAGATAACTGAAAATCAATTTGGCAGCAATATCAATACATGACGTGTGTTAACGAATGAGAATTTACTTTTTTTGTGCTCGAGATGTTAAGGTTCAGCAACATAAAAAAATCAACATAATCGACAAGAAAATGCTAAAACAGGCACCTTGACGGTTCTACTTCAAAGATGTCTACTTAATAGGTATGTATTGGCAAGTCAAGATGGATGCACCTTTAGTTATTTGTTTATCTTGCTGTAACACTTTTTTGAAATTGTAAATTTGTGTGAGGATTTAAAATTAGTTTTTCATTTTTAGTTATTTCAAAAGGGGTGGGGTGTTTTGAACCTATAATTAAGACTGCAAGTTAGCTCAGGAAGTGGAATTCCTGCATGGAACGACAAAAAGCAAAAGTTGTAAATCAATTCCTTCACAAAATGGAAAAATTCCAATGCTCCCATTTAGTTCTTTCCACCAATCAGTGCTTGTCTTCTCAAGTAAACTTGAAACGGCACCCTCTTGAAAACTCAAGTCTTCATCCGTTTGCCCAACATAAGTATACAAGGCCATTGCCTGTCCTATGTGATAAATCAGTTGAAATACCAAGATAAGAAAACCCTCATTGGTGGCAGCCACATGGGTAACTGAGGCTCAGACTGAAGTCTCTATCCAGGATAAAGACTTGGAGTTCCTCACACTAATTACCGTATTTTCACCCATATTACACGCGTGTTATGTTCGATTTTACTTACCACGCACCCCCATGCGCGCTATAATCGTATGCGTGTTATGCTAGATTAAATTTACATGAATTTGATGTCCGACCAACAAAAAATAAAAACATTTAAATGATAGCACAGACTGTTGATTGTTTTTGTAAAAGCTTTAGACTATATTTTTAATTTTAAATAGTTTATAATTGATTGGGCGTTAGTGCATTGCATAAAGAACTTTCGATATATGCTTACAGAAGCATGTGACAAAACATTCACGCTAATCATTGCATTGTCCAGCTCTCGAATTTATGACGTCAACTTGAATTTAACATAAATTAATTGATGGTAACTATAGGAAACTTGTAGGGTGTTGTACTATTTTATGAATTTTCATCATAATTTTTCAACTCTTTATTACCGTATTTTCACGAAATAAACACGCAGACGAATTTAACACGCGGACGAATATAACACGCAATTTTTCCAATTTATGTAAAAAATCACTTATAAAACACGCAAACGATTATAATACGCACCAATAGACGCCTTTTTTCGGAAAAAATAATTTAACATTGAAATTATATATATTAAAATATTAAATTGAAGCAGTTTCTAATATATAAAACAATCAAATACAAAAGTTGTAAAAAAATCTTCCGTTGGCTGAGCGGCCGATGCCTGAAGTGATAAATACAGTGATGTATAGATAGAAGTGCTCTTGATTGAAATATAAGTCAAAATCATCTTAGTCATGCAACGGACTATAATCAAATAAATAAATAGATTGAAATATCGACGTCGTTAAGAAAGTGGCTGATAAACGTAACTCGTACACTGTTGCCTGCAAGCTTCAAGTCATTTCTAGAGCAAAAGACAAAGGTAACAGAGCAGCTGCTCGAGAGTTCAATGTTAATGAAGTGTCGGTTCGCGAATGGAGAAAAAAGGAATGATTGCTTGAGAAACTGAACCTGAGAAAACGTGCCAAAATGCGAAATGGCCAAAGTTAGAGTCTGATCTAAAGCTATGGGTCTTTGAACAAAGGAAGATATAGCTTTTGACATTCCCGCTAGTGAAAGCATCTGGCGCCAGAACTGTGGCAATAACAACAAGTGGTTACGAACGGACATGTTTCACAGTCATACTTGGATGCTCTGCGGCTGGCACCAAGTCAAAACCAATATTGATTTTCAAGAGACAATGCGAAAAATTTTCAGCATGAAGCTCTGGATTCAGAAATGTTTTCAAAAGAGGGGATTCTTTTCAAAGAGCTCGCGGTTGATCATGGATGCAATGACTGCTCATAAAGAGGAGTCAGTTAAGAAGATGCTCAACAATGTGCGCCCGCATGGCCTAACGGTTAGGGCTGCGCCTCTCGCGATGGCAGCACGGGGTTCAAGCCCCGCTGCGTGTGCACCGTCCTAATCATCTAGCTATGCAACGGACGTTAATAAAACATCTCTCTCCCCCGAAGATGCTCAACTTAAGCGGATGTCACATTGCAATCATCCAAACTGCAACTACAAATCGTTGAGAAATTGACAGATCTGAGAGGGAGGAATGGATGCAGAATGGAACATACACTCACACACCGTCTGGACGAGACAGGAAGACCTTGTATTCCGAGGTATGCACGTGGGTTGCGCGAGCATGGGATAAAGTGTCTCCTGATTTGATTCTGAGTGGCTTTAGAAATGCTGGCATTAACTCTACAGGAAAGGAGTAAAGTGACCGCCCGGACTTTGAACTAGCCAGCGATCCGGCAAGAGCCGAAAATGAATATGGAGACTGTTCGACTTTTGACGAATTTGAAGGCTTAGCTGATGATGAGGAATAATTATTGGTCTTACGATTGGTTTTTTGAATGTCTGTTGTTGGACACTGAACTTCGTCCTACTTGCATCATCACACAAGCTCCAAGCGCACAACACTAGGACACAGAACTTTGGCCCACAACTGCGCCAGGCCACAAACGTGCAGGACAGCAACAGTGACTCAGCGAATAGCAGGAGACTCCTTTGTTTCAAAGCCTGGCGAAAGTCTATTTAAGGAGCCAGGAGAAGACATTCATCCGTTCGCCCTCAGTGGTCTTCCTCTTCGCTTGATTTCCGTGATCTCTTCTCAGGCCTTGTGCTTTGGCCTTTGTTGACTTGATCTTTTATCTTCTTCGTTTTTCGACTTGATATCTTTGTTTTCTCATTTGATTTGACTTCTTGTTTATGAAATAAACTTTGCATCATAAATCTATTTTAGTTGTAGTTTGCAGTTACGTACGCTACAAATTGGTGACCCCGACAAAGAAGAGATCAGCATGGAATACCTCAACCTCACGCTTCAGGACATCAGCGACCGGCTGACCAGGCTAGAGACAATCCGAAGAGAGCGCAGGCCACAGACCACCCGAGGGGAACCCAGGCGACACACACGACCCCGCAGCGGAAGCAGATCCAAAGCAAGACGCAGCAACACACCGGGCATGTGCTGGTACCACGCCACATACCGGGAGAAGGCTCAACGCTGCGAACAGCCCTGCTCCTTCCAGTCATCAAACTCCAGGGCCGGGCAGTAGCTGCGACGGCTGCCTCTGGCCAACATCATGGAAGTCGCCTGTTCCTCATCGATGATGTTTCCAACGGCCTGAAGTTTCTCGTCGACACCGGGTCTGAGGTCAGCGTCATCCCTCCGCCTCCCCAGCACACGCTCAAGACATCACCCTTCACGCTGCAGGCTGCCAACGGCACGACGATTAGGACTTACGGTCAAAAATCCCTGTCGTTAGATTTGGGTTTGAGACGTAAGTTCCAGTGGATCTTCGTCGTCGCCGATGTGCAGTCGCCAATCATTGGGGCAGATTTTCTGGGGCATTTCAACCTGAACGTCGACATGTTCAACAAGAGGCTCATAGACAACAAGACAACTCTATCGGTCGTGGGAGCAATCAGTGCAGCACCTCCAACCCACGTCCACCTGGCGCGAGCGACAACCAACCTCATCACCGGACTTTTGGAGAAGTTTCCGTCACTGGGCAGGCCTTCCAATTTCAACGAGAGCGTCACGCATCAGGTCAAACATCACATTGTCACAGACGGCCCACCTGTATTCTCCAAGCCACGCCGTCTCCACCCCGACAAGTTCAAGATGGCCAAGGCGGAGTTCGAGCACATGCTCCAGCTGGGAATCATCCGCCCCTCCTCCAGCCCATGGTCATCACCTCTGCACATGGTCCCAAAATCTTCAGGGGACTGGAGGCCATGTGGGGATTACAGAGCACTGAATGCACAGACGGTTCCGGACAGATACCCCATTCCTCACCTACACGATTTCACAAATGGCCTGACCAACGCACAGGTTTTTTCCAGAATCGATCTCGTCCGGGCCTACCACCACATCCCCATCGCAGAAGAGGACATACCCAAGACCGCCATCACCACACCGTTCGGCCTGTACGAATTCATCCGGCTACCGTTCGGACTCAGGAATGCAGCTCAGTCTTTCCAGCGCTTCATGGACGAGATACTCCGAGGGCTAGATTTTGTATTCGTCTACATCGACGACGTACTAATTGCCAGTTCGTCGATGGAGGAGCATCTCGGACATCTGGAGCAGGTGCTGGAGAGGTTCACTGATTTCCACCTCACGGTGAACATGGACAAGTGTGAGTTTGCTGTCGCATCCACAACATTTCTGGGACACTCGGTGAGTTCGGACGGAATACAGCCACTTCCGGACAATGTCAAGGCCATCACAGAGTACAAGCAACCGGAGACGCTTACACAACTACGACGATTCGTGGGTCTGGTCAACTTCTACAGGAGATTCATCCCGCACTGCGCCGACATGCTCGCTCCTTTGACCAGCATGTTCAAGAAGCAGAACTCGAAGAGCAAGGCCGCAGTGTCTCTAAACCCAGTCCAGTTGCAAGCATTCCAGAAAATCAAAGATGCTGTGCAGTCCGCCACCCGTCTCGCATTCTTGGACAAGGACAGCCACCTACAACTCCTCACAGACGCTTCCGACGATGCAGCTGGAGCGGTCCTGGAACAAGTGCAAGGTGGCCTCACTACACCGGTGGCGTTTTTCTCCAAGAAGTTCAGCCCGACGGAGACTCGGTACAGCACGTTTGGCAGGGAGCTGTTGGCGATGTACCTGGCCGTGAAGCACTTCCAACACCTTCTGGAAGGTCGTCAATTTACAATCTACACGGACCACAAGCCGCTCACATTTGCTTACAAGAGCGGATCCAGCCGGTACTCGCCCAGAGAAATGCGGCATCTGGATTTCCTCAGTCAGTTTGCAGCTGACATCAGGCACATCAAAGGAGACCAGAATGTCGTGGCAGATGCTTTGTCGCGCACCGACGTCAACGCCGTCACAACCATCGATCTACAAGAGATAGCCGCACACCAAGCTGCAGAGACCCAGCTCCAGATCGACACGCCATCCCTGGAGATCATCGAGGTCCCACTACCATCCAGCCACGGCAACATCTTCGTCGACGTCTCAACAGGAGTGCACAGACCGCTCGTACCAGAGAAGCTGCGTCACAAGGTATTTCTGAGCCTACATTCCTTATCACACCCAGGTGCCCGTGCAACGTCAAAACTGGTGAGGCAACGTTTCGTCTGGCCGAACATGGACAAGGACATCAGAGCATGGTGCCGAGAGTGTCTGGCGTGTCAGAAGAGCAAGATCCACCGACACACTACGACGCCACCAGCAACATTCCCTCTGCCAAGCTGCCGCTTCCAACACATCCATTTGGACCTGGTGGGACCACTCCCGTCGTCGGAGGGACACACACACATCCTTACATGCGTGGATCGATTCACAAGATGGCCCATGGCTATACCCCTTTCCGACACCTCAACGGAAGCCATCGTCAAGAATTTCATGCTCTCATGGATTTCCAACTTTGGAGTGCCGGAAACCATCACCACGGACCGGGGTAGCCAATTTTCCTCACACATGTTTCATCAGTGGTGCAAGTTGTTAGGCATCCGCCACGTAAAAACAACGGCCTACCATCCTGCTGCTAACGGAATGGTGGAACGTTTCCACCGTCAACTCAAGGCAGCACTCATCGCACAGAACGCCACCAACACCTGGACAGATCTCCTACCCATGGCTCTTCTGGGGATCCGGGCAACCGTCAAAGAAGACCTTCAATGCTCTCCAGCCGAGCTGGTCTACGGGACGGCGTTGAGATTACCAGGAGAGTTTTCACCAGCAAGCGACTCCAACCCGCCGATGGGACAGTCAGGCTTCGTGGATCGTCTGAGGGAGCAAATGCAGGGTCTCAGGCCGCAACAACCAAGACAACGGCAACAACCCGCGTACATCCCGAAGGACCTGGCCACGACACCACAAGTATTCATCCGGGTCGATTCTCACAAACCGCCGCTGAGCCCACCATACGACGGTCCCTTTGACGTCCAAGAACGCCATCGGAAATACTTCGTCGTCAAGAAGAATGGCAGGAATGACACAGTGTCCATCGACAGGCTGAAACCAGCAATTCGGCCCCAGACTTCAGTTCCGCCCACAACCAACCCATCCCCAGCTATCAACCCAGCAACACCACTGGCTCAACCTCAAACACGCTCCGGACGAAGAGTTCACTGGCCCAAGAAACTCGAGGACTACGAGCCCTGACTTTTCGTTCGCCAGATTGCTCTCTGGTGGGGGAGTATTGTTGGACACTGAACTTCGTCCTACTTGCATCATCACACAAGCTCCAAGCGCACAACACTAGGACACAGAACTTTGGCCCACAACTGCGCCAGGCCACAAACGTGCAGGACAGCAACAGTGACTCAGCGAATAGCAGGAGACTCCTTTGTTTCAAAGCCTGGCGAAAGTCTATTTAAGGAGCCAGGAGAAGACACTCATCCGTTCGCCCTCAGTGGTCTTCCTCTTCGCTTGATTTCCGTGATCTCTTCTCAGGCCTTGTGCTTTGGCCTTTGTTGACTTGATCTTTTATCTTCTTCGTTTTTCGACTTGATATCTTTGTTTTCTCATTTGATTTGACTTCTTGTTTATGAAATAAACTTTGCATCATAAATCTATTTTAGTTGTAGTTTGCAGTTACGTACGCTACACTGTTAATAAATTGTCTAAAAACTTCAAAGAACTGGTTAACGATTCATGAGCTCTCTGCAATTGACCAAAATTGGTCGCTTCGATATTGCGTTCTCTCTTCAAATCTTCCTCGAAACTATTTTTATCTTAAGATTTGCATCAACTTCCTACTTTGGAATGCATATTGTTTACGCATAATAATTTGTAAGACAAAAGTGAAGCAATACTTCAAAGGACGGTAACGAACTCGTTAACCAATTCCACACTGCAACGAGTCCGCTTAACAAGTCTCTGTGTCCCATAACTTACTAAATATGGAAATCACATATTTTAAATGTACAAATCTTAAGAGACATTTTTGAATATTTGAGATCAATTCTTGGAGTAGATGATGAAGTAAATCAGATGCATCATGCTGTGAGACACAGCTTCACTGGAAAGTATAGCATTGTTGAAGTCCAAACCTTACATCAATTATAACATGAAATTTCATGAGATTTCAAGGTTAAAGTCTCCCTTTCAAGAACCATAAATGGATCATTGATCTAAGCCTGAAATGCAGCTCATGTACAATAACCTTTATAATTGCATTGAAAAAAAACAAGGTTTTTTTAAATAAATTGAGATCAATTCTTGAAGCAAATACTGAAGTTATGCATTTGTACCATGCTCTAGGGCACAGCTTCACTGTGAAGGTATGGCATTGTTGAGGTTCAAACAGTGCATCAACTAGAACATAGAAGTGTGGCCAAAAGCTGCATATAACTTATACCATCCAATGGGTTTCATGAATTTCTCTTACAGCAATGTAGAAAATCAAGTGACTCATCACCAGAAAAAGCCAAAGCAGTGGTGGTAATTCATTACAATTACCAGTTTGAATCTTCATAATGAGTTCCAAGAGAATGGGCTAAGACTTCCATTTTGTTTTCCAATAAAGACTGCAAAAGATTTATAACTGACACTATTACCAAGATTGTATCTATTTAGTTCCATGCTTTTGAGAAGTGTTCAAAGAGTTTTTATAACAGGACCATTAAGAGATTGAAGACATTTGCTACAATAAGTCTATGCATGTGATGTTTGACTAATAAAATATTAAACAGCACCAACCAAAGCTGTCTGAACCACCAGTGCTGAAAAAAACATTGTCACACAAACTGAAGACCAACTTAGTTTTGAGTCTAGGACAATTCCTAAGAAGGTGGCCGTTGGAGACAGGGGGATTTCTTCCTTTCCGATGCGAAGTCTGATGTTGGCCTCACTCCTCTTGACCCAACTGCTTGTAAATAAAACTGCTTGTGATTGCACGCAGATATCTTAAAACCATTAGCAGATAAAAACTTGGCCGTAGTGTTAAGCTGCTTTTGCATGCGTGTTGTCATTGCTTTTGAGGACGTCCCGGTCGTCCATAGAGCAATGTCATCGGCATACATGGACAGCTCGACTCCTTTCTGTGGGTTTGGAATTGCATTCATCATGATGATGAATAAAAGAGGACTGAGGACGCTGCCTTGTGGAGTGCCGTTTTCTAATACGACTGGTTCGGAGAGAGCTGATCCAACCCTCACTTGAATACATCTATTCTGGAGGAAGTTGTGGATCTATTCCAGTGGTTTGCCTGACACCCATCTCGGAAAGTTGTCCTATGATCCCCTCTCTCCAAACCATGTCTAAAGCTTTTTCCAGGTCTAAGAAGACTCCAAGAGTCATCTGCTTCTTGGAATAGGATGAGGCAATATCTTGCGTTAGTCTGACTGTGTGGTCCACACAGCCTCGGCCTTTTCTGAAACCAGCTTGGTACTGGTTCAACAGGTTTTTGCTCTCTAGGAACCATCTGAGTCTCATGGCAATCACCCGCTCCAGAAGTTTGCAAAGAGTGTACGTCAGCGAGATCGGGCGGTAAGAGGAAGGCAACTCGGGGGGCTTCCCTTTCTTTGGGATTGGGACGACTATAGCTCTCTTCCATGAACCAGGGACCATTCCGGATAACCAGGATTGGTTGAAGAGAGCTACGATCCCTTCGAGACTTGAGGTTGGGAGCCTTCTTAGCATCTCGTAGTGGATGCCACCAGGTCCCGGAGATGAATTCCCACATTTCCTTAGTGCATCAATAACTTCGGAGATGTTGATGAGATCCGAGAGGGGAGAGTCCTTTGGGGCGAAAAGTTCAGGGGTCAAGCGCCATTTAGTCTTGGTTTGAGCTAAAAGCGGGGAAAGATTCGCGTTGCTGTTGGCTAATGCAAAAGATCGGGCTAGCATTTTCGCTTTTTCTGAGTTTCCTATAGGATCCCCAGAATCTGAGGCGATCGGAGGAATTAGTGGATTGGTGTAGTTGCCCGGTGGACGGCTCTCTTTCTGTTCCTTATTTTGACTGCTTCCCTGCAGTCATTGTTTCAGTAAGGTACAAGGGGCTTACTGCGTCGCCCCTTGTGGGTCGGAGAGCTGTCTTTGGCCGATCTGGCGATGCTGTCGGTGATGAATTTTGCGTTTTTCTTCAAGTCTTTCGAAGGTAGCTCCTGGTTGATGAGGGGCAGACACTTAGCATGGAAGGAGTTCCAGTTAAGTGTCTTCAGGCTTATTCTTGCCGGTCTCAGGTCCTCGTAAAGCACTTTGTCATTGATCACCATCTGGATGATGTAATGATCGCTGCCAAGGTTTGTGTTGAGGACCTTCCATGTGGTTTTGGCCGCCCAGCATGGAGAGGCCAGGGAGATGTCAATGTGGGACCAGGGAGATGTCAATGTGGGACGTGCCACCACTTGCTATAAGGTGTGTACCTTCACCTGAATTAAGAATAACAAGATTCAAGTCTTGAATTTTTACAAGTTTTATGTCAAGTCTTCCACTATCTTACCTCTGCGATCAGAGTGGCGAGCTCCGAATATGGGAGAATGGGCATTCATATCCCCGCAGATGATGGCATCTTGTTGGTTCAAGATTTTTTCTAGCTCTTCCTCTGAAAAGCATTTTCCAGGAGGAACGTAGAAATTGACAATCTTGAGTTTCCTTGATTTCGTGATGACCGTGGTAGAGAAACACTGATGGTCCTGGGATGCGATAACGGAGCTGTATGACAGACCTTCCCTTACGCATGTAAGTATGCCCCCGTGTGGTACATCGTTCTGCATATCAAATCGCTCAATTTGATATCCCTGAAGTTTGAAAGAGTACCTGCTTTTAAGAAAGGTTTCTTGAAGCAGGATAATATCTGGCAAAATTTTCAGAGAATTCAAAAAAGAAGCGAATTCACCCGTTTTAGGCCGAATGCCTTGGCAGTTCCATTGGATAACGCTTATGGCATTATCCATGATGGACCGTGTTTACTAGGAAGCAGCTTGTAGTGGCGTCCTTCAACGCCTCCGAGACAGTATCTCCTTTCATGGACTGTAGAACCGTCATGAAGATGAAGGTGAACACCTCTGCGAGCTTCTCGCTTTCTCCTCCGTTGAATTTGAGGTTTACCTGATGGGTAATAGCTCGAATAATATCAGCAAAAAAGCCTGCAGGAACGTGCAATAGCAGGTCCTCAGGCTTTCCCCCGGTAACAGGGAGTTGCATGGAGGTTTGTGCAGAAGATTGCAAGGAGGGCTGCTGGATGCTGTCGCTGACTGCAGTTTTAGCCTTACGCTTGCGGTTTTTGCTTCTCTTCCGCTTCTCTTTTTGTTTCGGGGGGTCTGCCTGTTTGACATTTGAGTCAGCAGGAGTCGACTCCAAAACAGAAGGTATTGGGGCAGTCTCAGTTCTCGCGATCTTACTCGTGGCCGCCTCAACAGCTTTAGCATAACTTATATGCTTTGTAGCTCTCAGCGTAATAGCTTCCTTAGCTATCTTACGTTGCGGGCAGGCAGCTTGTCCAGTGTGGTGACTGGTGCTCTCGCATGTCGCGCAGAGTCGCTCGATCTCCTTATTTGGGTACTCTTTCAGAGAGTGCTCTCCCAGACCTCTGGGACACTTTATCTTACCAGTGCAATTTGCGGTTATGTGACCATAACCATTGCACTGATAGCACCTTATTGGCTTCCTTATATAAGGTCTGACCTTAAAACTAAGGTAGCCAATCTTCACTTTCTCAGGGACCTTACCCTTAAAACTAAAGATGACCACAGAAGAGGCCTCCTTCTTTCCTCCGACATTCTTAAAGAGTCTGGTTGCGCACTCGCAGCCAGTGCATTCCACTATGGTCTCATTATCGACACCGGGGACTGGCCGAAACACCGTCCAACACTTTAACTTGAGATAGTGTCTCTATCTCAGCATCATTCTTGGCTAGAACGATGAGAAGATTATTACGAGAAATAATCTTCACATCTTTCCTGCCCACTAATTCACTAACCTGACGCTGAACCCTAGCTGGGTTACTCATTAATTTGCTTACCCGTCTCCGTTTTGAAGAAGACCTTCGTTGCCTTCACTTTCGGAGCCTCCTCAACCGTTAATGATTCTCCTGCGTTTTCGACTCTCGACGACTAGGAAACCGTCCTCGTCCATACTTCCGATATTAGAAGAACTTATGTTGTTTGAGCGATAATTCAACCAAACAACCCGATCACAACTTGTAAATATCAGGAGAGAGAGAATGAGCGATAGCTCAAGGCTATTTATAGAACATGTTCCATTGCGTTCATGGCGCGCTCCACTCTCATTGGTTCCTCACCACAACACTTGCTTAATAAACTAATTCTAAAGCTTACTAGTTCCCGGACCCCAGGTTATTTCATTGGTGTCAGGAGTGGGATCTCCAAGGGTCATTGGAATTGTCGAAAACCCTTTGGAATTCGGAATCTGGAAATGTTAAGAGCGGTTAAGGTAAAAGCGAGTAAGATCGAAGGATAAACTGAGTGGGATCAAAAATGTTCAGTATCAAGGCATTGGAAGAGTTAAATGTTATAGAATTGAAGCGAGAACTCAAGGTAAAACAGTTGGACCCTAAAGGGAAGAAGGAAGAACTTTTAGAACGTCTTGGGACTTGGATCATCGACAATAGTTATGAGGTGGACGAGTATGGATTTGAAGACCATGGCTATATACAATTGATGGCCGGGTGCCAACTTAAACGAACAACAGCAGCGCGTGATGAATTTCTTGACAGAAGAGGAAATTAAAATCAAGAAATTAGTCAGTGCCCCAAGAAAAACTATCAAAGAATCTTCGATTCCTGAAATGGAGCGTCAAGAGAAGATAACTGAGGTTTCCTTCGACAAAGCTGCTACTAGCTATCAACCGGAGGAGCTTTCCATAAGGGAGGACAACGGTGAGCTGAAGGAGATTTTGGCAAACTCCAAAGAAATCACTCTGTGTCCGATGAGCCAGTTCCATGCACGATTGCCTCGTTGGTGTCGGTTGTGGAGAGAACCGAAGAAATAATTGAAGGGGGGACTTTGGGCGAGACCAAGAGTTGAGGAATCAGTGGAAGAACTGGACCCGGAGAACAGTGGCGAGCGATTTGAGTTGGAGATGTTGGCGGTGAGGTGCTCGGCAATAATGAGTACGTAGGTGAAAAGGTGGGATCGATGTCTGAGAAGTGCATTTGTGGAGTTCTCAGTCAGGTCGGGCTTTCTGGCCTTCGGAGGTCGTCGGAGACTCAGGTTGAGCCTTAAGTACTGCTGTTCGTCTTGCTGATCTTTTTCATCAAGCGTTTTTGTGGAGATACGGGAGGAGGACGGGCTTGCATTGACACGATTATGGCGGTACATAAACACCATGTGAGAGATTGTCCCGAGAGTAAAAATGAAGGTGGCACACATCCGCCGACTGGCGAAGTATCACGGGGAGCAGCTTGTTCGGGACGAACAAATTTAAGGAAGGTGCAATGTTGTAAACTTGGCAATAAATGTTTAAAATTATATTGCCGAGAATAATTAGATTAGATGCGGTAATATTCATTATCTTTTCTACTTAGTCGTGTCTACTTTATGACACATAAAAGCAGCCAACAACATCTCAGCATCCAACACAGCTTAAAGTTCTAAAGTACTTCATGTACTTGGCGCACTTACCTTCTGCTATAACCCGCAGTAGCTAACCAGACAAATACTACCAACTACCTAATGCACAACTCGAACTAGAACTGCTTTATTGAAACAACTGCTGTCTCGACATGCATTTTAGAAGATCGTGTGTTGATGAGTAATATAATATAATTATACAATTTTATATTTATATTATAAAATATATAATATATAATATAAAATATATAATACTAATTATACTATATAATATAATATATAATTATACAATTTTATAATTATATTATCCATACCCAACACCTTCGATTATTCAGTTCAGTTAACTGAATACTTGCTTAATAAACTTACTCTAAAACTTACTTGTTCCCGGACCCCAGGTTATTTCAATATATATGTATTTAGAATGTCTGTCCTATGTTAAGGTAGTTACAAATAATGAATGTCGCTTTTGTTAACCATTCAAAATACTATTACAAAATAAAATTTAATATAATTTTAACGGTATATATAAATATTTTAATTTGATAACATTGTCTCAAATTATAAATATATTTTACATGCTCCCAATATTAATATGTACCCGGAAAGCTACAAATAGATTTTTTAACCGGGCTAATCGATAAACATTAACAAAAGACAAATAATATTGTTACGAAAACAGGTTATTTAAACTACACATATAAATAATGCAATAGTGTTGAAATAATATTGTAATGAGCGTCTATAGCTTACCAATATCCATATGAAGAGCTAAAAATAGATTCTGAATATAAAGACTTTACGCTATAAAGATAATGAGGATAGTGTAATATTAATATTATAATGAGCGGCCCTTTCCTATCACCTACCAATATCCATATGGAGAGCTAAAAATAGATTTTGAATATCAAGACTCTTTACGCTATACAGATAATGAGGCTAGCTTGACAAGCGTTGAACCAATATTGTAAGTCTAAGGTTTTATTCTGAAGAGATTTAATTTATCTTTCTCACAATACTAATCTATTTGTCATCAGACACTTATTTTTCAAGTTATTTGCGCTTAACAGCTTTGATTCAAATTTGTATTGTTTTTATGCTACAAACTTGACAGCAGGGATGTGTTGTCACTATACTAACAATTTTGCAACCGGTTATCCCCTAGACAGGAATTATATCCCTTGGGATACAACGTGTATTTTTTTGTTTCTTGTTCAGAATTTTTAAATAAACGAATTCAAACAACTAAAAACAATACAAAAATCTTCGGTGAATCAACCACAAAAGACAAAAAAATTACATTATTGGTTACAAATTTTAATGAACTGCAACAATTGGATTCTTGAAACAAAAATAATTGTTCATTCATTGAAGTAAGTTCTTAGGAAACATTTGGGTTGGCAAAAAATGCCTTCGTCCGTAAAATAGCGGACGTTTGCGATGGAAGACAAAATCTGCAATTTTTACGGACGTCTTTCATAGACGATTCCTGAAATATACAGATGATAATTTTCCACGTATATATACAATCCTTTGTATAAAGTTATAAGCAGACATGGTTTTTATAACTCTTTAATTTAAATCTTTATTTCTATTTAATGCAGATCATCCAGGAGAAGTTAGTTTTAGCCGTGAATACTGGTTCTTTGAGGGATGATAAACGTCTTTACTTGCAGTGAATTGAAAGAATTTTATTGATAGCAACCTCAATAAATTGACTTTAAACAAGCTTATTTTCAATCACTAATATTTAAAAGCCAATTTTCACTTGTAATTAAATATCTAAAGGTAGAAATAATAAACTCATGGTGGATTGAGATTTCTTTGAGATTGAGAAATGGTTAGAACTTGCTTAATTGTGGAGACCGACCAGAAGGGATTTTTTTTAATTTCTGCCGAAACAGGCACAGGCCGCAAATAACAGGTTGCTTTTGGTCCTGACCGAAGCAGAAATTGAAAATAAAACCAGACTATCGCCGAAGTCGAAACAAATAAATAAATTTAAATTTATAAATAATGATAATAATCATAAAATTTACCTTTTATAAGAGAATTCAAGAACATCATAAAGTTGCCAGAGTTCAGTGTCCCAAAACAGTATAAAAAAATTCAATTTAGATGGACCTGATGTTTATCAGTTTTATTGGCATGACCTAAGAAAATTTTTATTGTTATTATTGACTTTTGACGTTTACTTCTTACCTTTTATGGTTACCGTAAAAACATATTTTTACATAGATTTAATAAAACATAGATCTATAAAACATAGAGTTTTTACTAAGTTTGAAAAAGTTTTTGTTTCGCCAAAATTTAAAACATAATTTTGGAAGCACTATTTACATAACATACTAAAATTTTAGAAATTTTCATGACGTATTAGTTGAGATATCTTCAAAAAGTTGGTATATATTGGGCAGAGTGTATTATTTAACAAAATGGATTTCACAGAGCTCTTGCAACTCGCACTAACCCATATCAGCTTCCAATATTTTGGTCAAAAGGTCTTCGGTTGCTCGTTGTATCTTCTGCAATCACCCATGGACTTTATGAAAAGTTTAAAAGATTCTTCATTGAAAATTGGAAAAATATTGGATCATCCTGGATTTTGCTGAAATTTGGCACATTTATTAACCTAGTAATAAAAACCTAGCAATAGTAACCCTAGATCAGTGGTCCTCACCCTTTTTTTCGCCGGTCAATGCCTGATAATTTTACCGCGGACAGGGGGGGGGGGCTGGGTTGTAATCACTTAATTAAATTATTAAAAATTATTTTAAATTAAAAATTATTTTAAATTAAAAATTATTTTAAATTAAAATTATTATTTAATTACAAAGTGTATCTTTTTTTTGTAAGTTAATCGTTATTCTTAAAATGTTACAAAATCAGACTCAATAATTTTACCGAACACGCTAAGAAAGAGATGGCAGCGGTTGTTCTCAAGCCCTACAAACTATTTTAATTTTTTTAATGAAATGGAAATAATTTATTGTTCCTTGGGCGGCCCGGTATCACTTGATTCACGGACCGGGGGTTGAGAACCACTGACCTAGATGATTAAATTAAAAAAAAACTAAAATTTTAGATTCTTTATTCGATCTTTGTCAGAAATATGGATCGTTTGAACGTTTGCCGTAAGAGTAGCCAATCTGAATTTTTGAATATGTGTCCCTTATAATATTCTACATAAGTGTAACATAAAATCATAAAATTAATGTACGAATTTAAAAAAAAGTGTCTAAGTAGGTTGCAAAGCTAGAGCATTCAAATACAGTGCTAGAAAAAATGTTACGACAGTCCCCATTTTTTGTAATAACTTAAGTTTAAATTATCGTACGAAACTCAAATTTAGAAGAACTGTGTAATATACTTAAAGAACATAACTCGTATATTTTTTTTCACTTTGATCAAGAATTAAGCGCAAATTCCTCAAAAATCCATTTTTTTGCATAGAAATATTGTTACGACAGGTTACAAATAAACTCATGAATTTCAGTATTTTGGCAAAAATTTTTATTTAAAACTAAATGAAATAATGTTTCAATAATATGTCATTCCTCCTTTTTTATAAATAACATCTATGCACTTATTTTTCATGGAGAAAATCAGTGTTTTGATGATGTTTTCATCCAAATTTCTCCAGGCGCTCCAAATCGCTTCTTTAAATTCATTTTCTGTGTTATATTGTTGTCCATTGCCATAAACTGATCTTGAAAGAAGGCTAAAGACATTTTCTATCGGATTCAAGCAGGGTGAAGCCGGCCAGTCCATCACTTGAATGTTGGACTCCTGGAAATATGCTCTGGTTGCCTTGGAAACATGACTAGGAGCATTATCTTACTGAAATTCATGTTGTTTTGCTTCAGCAAAAGGAAGGAGATGATCCTTGAGCATTTAGATGTACTTCTGAGAGTCCTGCATCCCTTTCAAAATCATCAGTTCAGTCCTCCCAAATGCTGAAATTCCTCCCCAGACCATCACAGAGCCTCCTCCGTGTTTTCTGCTATAACAAACCTTTCTTTCTTTTCTGAGATCATGCCAGTAGTATTTATAGCCGTCTGGCCCATCAAGGTTAAATTTTTTTTTCTTCTGTGAAAATTACGAGTTCCCATCTTTCGTTGTAGCTGACCCTCTCTTTTGCCCAGAAGAGGCGTTTTTTCTTGTGATGGACTTTCAACGCTGGAGCTCGCTTTCGCATTTCGTATCTCTGCTGTCCACTTAAATTAAGGTAATTGCAGACTGTCCTAACATGGACATCTAAATCCAGCTTATCTTTTAGCTGTTTACACGAATATTCTCCTTGTGAAGCCTCCCTGATGAGGCGTCTCTGAATCTGATTCGAGAGTTTTTTCGGTCTTCCGCCCTTGTACTTCTTCCCATATGAGTCTGGATCATCCAAAAAACATTTGATGACAGTTCTTGACCTATTCAACTCATTTGCAATCTTTTTTATTGAATAGTTTGCCTTTCCCAAGACTTTAACTTGTCCTCTTTCTCCTTCTGTCAAACCTGCCGTGATGAAATGAATGTAAAAGGAAGTTTTGAATTTCACACTCCTTTACATAGCCTTCTTAATGACAATTTAATGTTTGATTCTTCTAACGAGACTTTGAAATTGATGAAACGAGTCCAAACCGGAAACTGTCGTAATAATATTTCCAGGCCAAAAATGGTTCATTTGCATAATTTACGGGAATCATTAACCCATATGAAAGGAAATTTTGCACGATGCTTACAAATGGTGTTTTACGTAATTGCTAAAAATTTTATCAAGATATGTTAATTTGTAAGGAAATTATCCATAAAAAGTGGGCATGTCGTAACAATATTTCTAGCACTGTACCTTTAATTTTAATAGGTGCTCTAGAACTAAATTTAGAGCTTCTCAACCATCGTGAGGTGTTGTCATTTGGCGAAAGTTCAACGACCCATATTACGGACACCGATTGATTAAAAAATTCTAAAAATTTTGTTTTTTAAGTTACTCGTATAGGTTAACATAGGTGCCAAATTTTAGTAAAATCCAAGGTGATGTTAGATGCTGTTTTGATTTGGAATGACCCTACTACAAAAAGTTATGACTTCATTGTCTCGTAAGCCTGACATTGATTGAAAGGTTTCAAATCGACTTGCAAATAACATAATCTCAATCGATTTGTCATCACATTTTTCTTCAATTTTTTTAAATGATACTTTCAGAATAGATTTATGACTTTTTCTAACAACGAAAGCCCGTATATGCATTCGGCGAATAACTGCTTGTAAAACAAGTAAATCATAATTATTTATTTTTTGTTGTAAAAACTTCACCAACAACCACCAATCTTCCGCGGGTGGTGCTAACGCACGTCTTAAGTATCTTAATCAACTTTTAAAATTCAATTTTTTTTCTCGAAAGTATTGTTTTAATTGCTAAGAATCTTACTAATTTCAATCGTTGACTGAGAAAACAACAGAGAATGTTCAAATTTATTGAGAAATCTCTAGAAAGTCTCTGCAAATTGCCTAAAGAGGTGGCATTTGTTGGTCGCTACTTGGCACTTGCCGAGAGTATAAAATCAAGAGATTAAAACAAATTTGTGAAGAAGTCTCAAAATTGTGGCAAAAGTTGGATTTTCCAATCCTATCCAACCAAAGAGTTAAGAGAAAAGTCACCGTTACTATTAGCAAGTGTGACAAACTTTTGAAGAGTCCAACAGCAAAAACTGAAGAATCTTTCTCAAATTTATTTGACTTAACCAAGCCTGATGGATTATGGCTCTGTGCGAAAGACAAGCACTTGCATAATTCGCAGCTGCAGTCTAGCGGTAAAGTAGGTTAAACCATCGAAAAAGAAACCATTCATCCATCTAAAAGAAGAAAATTTGCAGGCACAGAAGCTTCGACGAGCACTTCTGAAAGTGAAAAACGCGTGTCAGACGAAGAAAATTTCAGTGATGTGTCTAGTGAGCTAGAAACGAAAAAAGTCTGTCATTCCACTGAAAGTGCGCGAAATAAAGCACATACTCAAGTACAATTTCGTTGTAACAATTAACGTGATGACTTTAATCACACTTAAATCATTGTTCTGCAAAGTATGCACTAAAATTAATTCATAACTTGGTAGGTTATTATGATTTCTGTTTTCAAGCAAAATACTTTTTGTATAGATGACATCACAAAATTATGTTTTCACATTTATTTAAAGTTGATTTTTATTTCGGGGGGAAGCCAGTGGCTTTAGTCGGCGCATCTCCCCAGAGGTATGCCTGAAAGAAACCTTGGTCCCTTTAAAGATGGGTTGGAGTTTTTTGGAGGATTCTCGTACTCATCAAATATTCTTGAGTTTGTTATCTAGGTCAAAAGGCGCAATCACGCCAGTGTTGATCCATGGGGCAGTATTATGAAATCATATAGAAAACAAGCTTACGAAAGGATCCAGTTTTTCTTTATGCAATAATTTTAACTTATGTTTTTATTAATGAAAATACCAAATTTCTGTAAAAGGTACATGTTTATAAGAAAAGTAAAACATTTATAAATCTATGCTCTCGATTGTAAACAATAAATTGGGATTTCTCAGAAATTCAATTTCGGGTACTTACATCAGTAAAGTCATAAAGTTAGCGAAACATACTTTAAAGAAGGAAATTTCTTGCAGATTTCAATTATATTTTTTAAAAATTGAAACTCACTAAAGAATTATATTTTCTCTGCAAATAGAGTTGTGTATGCAGCCAATATTTCATTTTTGTTAGAAGTACATTTTTTATGATCGTATTATTTTCCTAAGCATAACCTTTGTAACGAACCAAGAATTATGTTTCTAGCTTAACGCGTTCCAAAGGTATTGGTTGTTCTTGCCAAAGTCTTGATAGCTTCAAGTGTTGCGATTTTTTCGAAATATGTCTAAACACCATCTCTTTTGCTTATAATTTAGTTTTCTCACAAATTTAAAGTCATAAGTTATCTAGTATAAGATTTCAATATTTCTTAATTAAAAATTTGGCATGAATGCATTTCTTTGTTTTCTTTTTTTTTCACACTTAAATGTACTTTGCATAACTAAGATGATTTGTACTTGAGCATACACATTGGTACAGAGCACATTTTTGTAAATTACAGCATTAGATACTTTATTTAAAAGTTACTAGCCAAAGATAAAGTTTATTTTCAGAATTTAGTACCAAGTAATGGTAATAATAACAGCACCAAATGTTAATTTGTTGTTTAAATATTTGCACTATCAATGGGTTAAACATATATTTATTAAATATTATGTAAAAGTAATTTTTCAAAACACCTGTTTGATAGTCCGATTTTACTTTTAGCAAATGAAGACTTTCATCCTGTCCACAAATATTCTGTTTTGATTAAGATGCCAATAAGTGAAAACAAAGGGATGGTTACATCACAGGTTGACAAGAATCAACCACAAAAAGTGCGCAATCAGGAGCATTTGATCAATGGAAATGTTTGTTCCATACCGAGGATAAATGTTGAGTTAGCCATACAGAAATCCATAAGGAACACTCAAGCCATGAAAATTTTTCTGACTTCTTTGAGAGATGATCTAAAAGCCAAGAAACAGAAGGCCCCACAAGATCTGGCAGATGATGATGAACAGACGAAAAAAAGAAAAGAGGTTGCAGACAAGTTGGAAAACGCCTACATTGGCTACAAAACTACATTAACAGAAATATTTGAACTTGTGAAGAAGCCTAGGTTGACAGCTCCCAGTGCATCAATAGGGCCATCATCCTCAATGACCTGTGAAGTTATTGAATTATCAGAGAGTGATGAAGAAGATAACAATTGATTCATGGAAATTTACTATTCGTTTGTCATAAATGGTGTGTAAAGTATTTTACGGTGTAAATATTTGGGCTGTGGGCTTTTTTATTTTATACCACCGTAGAAATTAGGGTAGCATTTGAAAGCCTTCGCGTTGGTCAGACGGGTGTCTAAGGATTAGTATTTAAGGATGATCGGTAGGTAACGCTGCTGCCCTGATATTCGCATAAGGATTTTTAAATAACAACAGCATTTTATCTGTAGTGAACTAGAAACACTAATGTCTATGTGATAAACCATTATTTTTTTTAATCAATATCCGAATTTCGATAGACTTGTTTTGGATAGAATCTGAATATATTGTTTCTTCATCAGCCACAGTTACCCAAAGTAAAACTTTAATTATCGGACATTATAAAACATTCTAACAAATAAGCAAACAATGTGAAAAACTGAACTTGTTATTAGTATTATAAACAGTATTGAACGAAATAATGTTTTTGTTCTAATTCCATTTGAAAGTCCATAGACGTTCGCTTTCGATGTTTTCCGATCTGTTGTGTCGCCTGCAATAGTAGTTGGGAATTGTCTGACTCCCCGCATTTATTAGCATATCTTTGTAGTTTTGTATTAGAATTGGTCGCATATCATTTCATCAGAAACTATTAGAATTGCAAGCTGCTACTACTAAGATACAGGGGCGCCAAAATGAGGGTTACCTAATTTTTGCGACATTGGTAAAACAGGTCACACTCACAAGCTAGCCAACAGCGGCGGCTGGAGCAGGGCAGATATGAGCCATCGTCTGATACGTCTGCCATCCAGACCTGGTTGATGCTGCTGCCAGCTCAGTGAACTCAGTGAGCCCACCACCACTGCTGCCAGTCAGGATACAGATTCTGCATGCACTCTGCAGTGGCTGCTACTGTAATACTACTAAGTTGTTGACGAACTTATTGTGGTTTAAAACGGATTACACTCTATTAAGGTATATTAAAACTTTTTATCAGAGACTGGTTGTGGTTGTTGTAATATAGACAAAGATAAACAACATTCGTGAAAGCGTGAAATAATAGTTTGTATTAAAAATCAAAGAATCATTTTTAGGTTATATCGAGATATATTCAAAAGATGCTGCAAGCCTAGAGAAAGTCATCGTCGAGAGACTGAATTCTGATGAGATACCTCTAGCCGACTGTCGAGCTCAATGTTATAACAATGCTTCGGTGATGACTGGGCATATATCTGGCCTTCAACAACGAATATGTGACAGAAATCCTAGAGCACTGTTCGTCAACTGTGACAACCACAGCTTAAATTTAGCAGGTGTGTATTCAGCTAAGCAAGATCCTGTTGTCGTAACTTTTTTTTGGAACACTTGAAAGCATATATTCGTTTTTCTCTCATTCAACAATTCGTTGGGAAGAATTAAAAAGAGCTCTTCCCATAACAGTAAAAAGAGAGTCTGAAACACGCTGGAGTGCACGATCTGAAGCTGTTAAAGCTATCCATGAAGGACTGGATGAACTAGTTGGATTGCTAGGGAAATTATCGGAAGACTCCACTATGACACCTGAAACTAGAAGTGGTGCACAACAGTTACTGACCTGTATATTGAATTTTAATTTCATAGTTTTATTACACTTCTGGAATGTCGTTCTTGGAAAAATTGATCGTGCACAGAAGCGCCTACAAGATCCTACCATAAATTTCAAGGAAGCTGCGACTGATATTGAATCTTTGGAGCAAGAATTTATCAAGCTTCGTGATGATTTGAGCCTGGCTGCGGTCGAAAACGCCAGAACAAAATTCACAGCATGGGATATTCCGGTAGAAAGAAGAATTAGGCGACGTAGGAGAATGCCTGGAGAACTGGCAAGAGATGCAGGACTCCCATCAGAAGAGGAAGTAATGCGTGTTATGAAGAATGTGTTCGATCGTCTTCAACAGGAGATGTCAACACGTTTTTCACGACTCAAAGACCTGAACACAAAATTTGGATTTCTGCTGGACGTTAAGACTCTTCTGACATCTGACACAGATGAAGATGAAATTCGTCGAAGTTGTGCAGATTTTGCAACTTTCTAAGACACGGACATTAATGGCTACGAACTCTTCACCAGAATGCTGCTGAGAAAGCGAACTGAAACTCTACCAGAAACTCCTTTGGATCTCCTTGGTTTTATTGTGCTTTATGGAAGCGACGTATTTCCGAATTTTCGAATTTCACTACAAATTTTGTTAGCAATAGCGGTTTCAATTGCAAGCTGTGAACGATCATTCAGCAAATTGAAACTTATTTTGTCGTATCTGCGTGCATCAATGGGACAGGATCGTCTCAGTGATCTTGCTCTTCTTAGTATAGAAAGAGAAACGCTTGAGAAAACAGACTTTGATGACGTTATTGATCAGTTTGCAACTGTTAAATCAAAAAAAAAAATCTATTTTAGACAATATTAGACTACTATGCATGTAAATCATCTTAGACTGACTGATTGGGTGACTGATGCGCTACTATTTGTAGAATGGTTTTTCACTTTTAAATGGATGCCTTGTGCCATTAAAATTTGATTTTTATTTCAATTTCAAATTTAGTGTAATACAGTAAGATTAAATATATAGACATGGAAAAGGGCGCCAATTCTATAGTTTGTCCCCGGGCGCAAAATACCCAGGCTACGCCTCTGCTACTAAGTACTGATGAAAATGTTTTTCCCAATCACTTTATAATAGACAATTGTGCTATATTTTTATTTTCTTCAAAATAATGTACATTTGTCAAAGATTTCTAGTCATGTCAAATTTTTAAAGTCTTAGTAGAGACACCTCGCGACATATCGGTAAACCTTTAATAAAATATATATTTACTTTTAATTATTATAGGCGGAACTAATTTTGTTTATGGGGTGGAGCTATGTCTCTTATTTTTCATCTCATTAAGGCTGTGTGCAGCTCGGACGGTTTTACCGTCATATTAATAAATTAAGTTAATAAGAATCTCCGTTGGGATGGATTCGGATTCGGACAGTGACCAAAGTGTTAAATTTGAAGGTAGTAATGAAATATACACGTTTAATGCATGGTTACCATTTCAATGTTGTTTTTTTATTGTTAGGAGCTGTGTACAGCAACTCAGATGACCTGGATGATGAAATAGCTATAAAATCAAATTACAATGCTTTGAATAATTTAAGAATAATGGTCATTAAAGCTCTTATCATCATACTTGTTGATGGGCTTCCACTTGGAGAAGAGGCTAAAACTAGCTTTAGTAGAGGTGGGATTGAAAGATTTGTTATACATGTATTGAAGATGCTTTGACGTTTTCAATCTTTTAGAAATTTTGGAGGCTCTTCATAGCGTAAACATTGTTCCTCAACAACATGATATTCCTATTGTATCAGAAGTCACAAATCAAGTTCGACAGTATTTGGAAAAGCTAATCATAATTGCATTGAATAAAAATGCTGATGTGAGTCTTTGTTACTTAATTACTTAAGTATTTTTTTGTATATATTTTCTTTTTAATTTAAGATACCAGATACAAAGGAAAGAAACGAATTAACTATACAGACTCTAGAAAATGCACATGATAAAATTGGGTTAGTTAAGATATTTGCAGTCTTTAGATTTTGTAGGCATGTCTTACCTGGTGTTGCATTTCAGTCTCACATATGATTGGGGGAAAATGTGCATACCATCCAGATATAAAGATGATTTCAAAGAAGTGGATGTGCTTGGAAAGGGTGGATTTGGATCAGTCTATAAAGTAAGCCAAACATAAAATGATTCGATGAGTGTAAACATTTTTATGGTGTTTTTTAGGTTGAAAAAAAGTCAGATGGGAACTCTTATGCAGTAAAGAAGATAGAACTTTCTAGGAAAACCTCAAACATTGATGTAATAGCTTAATTTTGTACCCTGGATGTAATAGCTTCATTTTATACTTTGGATGTGACATAACTGACAAATATTTAATTTTTATAGCTTTGTGTGAGGGAAGTCGAACAAATGGTTGTTTTGTCCCATCCGAACATTATCAGATATTTCAGCTCTTGGACGGAACTTGGTTTGTGGAATTATAAATTAATAGCTTTAGTTGTTTAGAGTTACCTAAAAAGTTATGTGTTTTGGACTTTGCTGAATGGAGTTTAGCAGGGAATATAAATATTCAAAAAAATTACCTTTAGTTGTTTTTTACATCTAATAATGTTTATGATGCAGATCTACTCTATAATGATGAGGAGAAAGATGATTATTCTGACTATTCGTCAAGGTAATTAAAGTTCATATTAGTAGCCATTTATGTTAATAAATCTTAACATTGATCTTAATAAGACAAAACATTGCTTGTATCTCTCTTGGTTTCAGGTCTGAACTTACAAAAGCAATTTCCATTTGGAGAAATGCGTCCAACCTGGTGCGATGAGTTTTAGAACCACATTTTCACCTTTTATTTATTTCTTTTAAATGCTCTGAAATGGAAGATTTTGTTTGATTTCAGTCAAACATTATTCTCTACATCCAAATGGAGCTCTGCAAGGAAGATCTTACAGTGTGGTTGGAAAGAAGAAACAAAGAAAATGGTATTGTGACTTAAGTTGCATATTTATTCTCTTATTTTTGATTCCATTCCTGATTGCAACTTAAGTTCAAAAGTTCATCCTAGACCTTTAAGCATTATTTTATAATTTTTATAATATTAAATCATGCAATATTATTTCTAAATCATGGATTAATTTTTTTAGTAATCCAAGATAATGTCAACAAAAAAATGGTGAAACAAATACTTCAGGGGGTACAGTATTTGCATGAGCTAAAAATACTGCATAGAGACCTGAAGGTTTTTCCTATTGTTTTGTGAAATTCTAAATATTTGTGGCATAAATCAGATTGCTTAATAATGAAACTAGCACAACTGTGATGAGTTATTGTAGACTCTTGGGCATAATGGTCATTTAATTCATTCTTTTCACAGCCTCAAAATATCTTGGTTAATTCTGGTTCAGACCCTTCAAATTTTGATGTAAAAATCACAGACTTTGGTTTATCAAGACAACTGAAGAGAGAGTAAGACCTGTGTTTGTTATTTGAAGTTGTGTTTTGACTAAAGTTAATTGTTTCCTTATTGTTAGTTCCTGTGTGATCGAAAATCTGGGGGAAGAAAATAAAGTTTCGCTTCAAGAATCTTTGGAAGCACTGTCCATTGGTGTTGGAACACTACCTTATGTTTCTCCTGAACAAAGGAATAGTTCAAATTATGACTTTAAGGTTAATTTATATTTTTCTTCAATTTAGGATCTTGATGTTAACATTGATGCATAATTAAAGAATTTATTTTTAAAATTTATTAGTCAGACATTTTCTGTGTTGGGTTAATGGCTTATGAAATATTTTGGCCCATGCGCACCTTCATGGAGAAAAAGAAAAACTTTGAAAAGTTGGAAAATTCAATCATTTGTGAGGAATTTAAAAAAGAAAACAAATCCCTAGTGAGATTTTGCTTTACATTGGGAAAATATTTAAGCTATGTTACAATTAACATCATCAAGTATGAATCATATTTGGATAATATTTGTATTTCAGTCAGATTTCGTCCTATTATTAACAAGCAAGAGTCCCCTTGAAAGGCCTAGTGCATCAGAGGCGCTGTCAAATGCATGTCTTAAGGTAGGATAAATAGCGAGGTGTTAACTGGTAACTTTAGTAACAATAATTATTGTGTTTTCATTTAGGAGCATTTGTCAGATACTGACATTTCTGATTTGTTGAAACGAGTGATGAATCTTGAGGAAAGGCTGAAGGCTACTGAAGATGAAAACTGCAAACTGAAAGCTATGCTTGGTGCTTGTACTTGTTCTAGGTCTTAAACCCTCACCAATTTCCTCCAAGGGCACAGCTACTCAAACTTCTAACTTGTTTTTAAACCCTGAGTGTTGACATCTGTTAGTCTGGGAATAGGACTGCTCAAACTTTTGATATTATGATAAGGATTTTGATGTAAAAGTAAAGTTTTATCACGAGCGAAAGCCGATGTTTTGAGTGGATGTAACGAGTTGAAGCTTGAATAAGCATTCCCGGACGGAGGACATGACCGCTAACGTTGCAAGTTAAACATCTCATTTTCATCTTTGGGTGCATACTGTTCCACAGCACGGGCATCTTGGTGGTTGACTAAAACTGGATGGAGGGGGAGGACAGGCCCTTGGAACTGGCTTGCAACAAGAGTTTGAGGATTGGGAATTTGATTGGAAGGTTGAAACGAGGCAGGATGGTCCGCAGTTGGTGATTGGCCCAGAGCAGTATTGTTCCGTCATGTCGAGTGGGCCCTTTTTCTTAATGTATTCGGCAACCTATTGAATATAAGTAGTCTTTAGTATGTATCGCGGTTTTAAATGATATCAGTTGCTGAGTTCCCAGTCTAGCTACAGCCATAAAATTGTCTCGTAATTATCTGAATTTGTGCTTGTGGTCTCCTAGAAATGATTGCGGGCGCTTCGTTAGCAGCTTGGACAGAGAGAGGAAGAAACGTGAAATAAAACGGTCAATGAAATAAACTGATTGGATAAAATACTCGCTTAAGATATTGAATATAAATATATTACAATTTGTTTAGATAATGTTTTTGTGCTGTGTGCGAAAACTAATCAAAAAAGTAATGTTAATCGAAAATAAGTGTAAAATATAACAGGAAATGAACTTGTAAACTCAGAAAGTACAAGTCTACAGGCGCATGAGAATATAAAAAAGTAAGCTTGTCGCCTAAGGGATTTAAGCAATTTGTGTCGCTTACTTGTTCTTCAATGGTTTTCACTAATTCATTAAGTTGTTCCAGCCCTTTAAGAATAACAGCGGACATATCGTCTTCATCTTTTTTTTCTTTATCTTTGTCTTCCTCTTTATCTTTATCCTTATCCTTATCTTTATCTTTATCCTTTACTTTATCTTTAGAAATCCTCTTGTCGGCTTCCTTATCCTTTTCCTTTTTGCCTGCTTTGAATAGCATTTTGCATAATTGAAAATAATTCGGACAAGTTGGCAAACGTTAAAAACCTATTTACCTTTTTTATCATCTTTTGCTTTCTTCCCACTGTCCGCCATTATTTCGTTATTGGAAATTATACAAGTGTGATTACGTCATCAAACATACGCAGCAGAATAGAAGTGGTGACTAACTGAGGTTATTTCTATACACACCGATTTTTCGATAAAGTTTGTGGTGTGAATTAATCTAAGCATTCGCCTTTTAAAGTTTCCAGGTCTTGAATTAATTCCATGCATAACTTAAAATCAATTGTAATCATTAAGATATTATTTGTGATTATTAATATGTATATATATATATATTTACATTTATTTGAAAGTTTTTTGTAGTTGCCCTACGTAGTAATTTAAACTGTATTTGATATTACTTAACATCAGGGGCGGTTTTAGGGGGCTTGCTTAACATAGCCTGTTATGTATTTAACCAAACATTAAAAGCTCTGCACGCTCCTTGCCATCTAAAGTCATACCAATTCAGCAGATTCATTCTGGATCATAATGTAATTTAAGTATTAGGGAGTTATCCGGACACCAGCCATAAATAAATTTGGCAAAGACTCACATTTCCATTTCTAAATCGATATGTTTATTATTTGTGGTATTATTTAAAGCATTTTCATCTGTTGCACAAATAGCAGGTATTTCTTGGACAACCGTTTCCTGTCCTTTCACCTATGTTAAAAGATCTTTCATTCGATATCATCTGCTCGTCAAAGGAGAACAGCTTCAGAGCTTTGACGGGATCAGCACATCCATGTTCGAAGAATACGTTTATATTTGGTTTCGTTAGACTCGTAACAGAAGAACAAGTCGAGTCGAACATTCGACCAACGTCGTTGTAAGGTTTATCTTTAAGTTGCTTTTCTTTTTCCTTCATTTTTCTTTCAATCATGTCGCTTAAACTTTTGCTACCAGTTACTTTTAAGAGTTGCACTCTTTTTATGCGATTCGCTTCTATGATCATGTGGCACTTCACAGCCCTGTCTTTCGCTTTCCTTCGCTCTTTTTCTTCTTTGGTCAATTCGAACTTCCCGAAATTTAGACGACCTGATTCACCGGCAGTAGAAGATATCGATTCGTCACCTCTCAAACCTTTTCTTTTGGATTTTTTGGATTTTTTGGCTGCGTCGATTTTCTGTCTTTTGCCTGCGTCGATTTTCTGTTTTTTGCCTTTTAATTTTCTGCCTGAAATCGCGTCGCTGTCTCCAGATTCTCCAGAAGTTTTTTTCTTTCCTTTTTTACCTGTTTTCTTGTCTAGTTTGGAAAGAGTTCCAGCCGCTTTGCTCGTCTTAATTTTGCCTTCTTCGAAATCTGAAGTTTTGTCCTTTTTTTTCTTTTTAGAATCTTGCTTAGATTTTTTACCCTTTTTTCCACCGGTTTCGTCGTCCTCGTCGTCGTCGTCATCTGTACCTCTTGCCCCTTTTTTCGTGCCAGATTTTCTTTTCTTTTTTCCACCTTTCCCGTCTTCTTCTGAATCACTCTCATCGCCTGCTTTTGTCTTTCCTTTCTTTGATTTGCCTGATTTTCCAGATTGCCTGGCTTTGTCTTCATCTGTACCATCTGCACCGACACCACCCTTTTTCTTCTTCCCCTTTCCACTATCATCTAGTCCACCTTCATCACTTTTTCGAGTTTTGTCCGTTTTTGAAGTTCTCATAGATTGATGTAATCCTGCATCTTTCCCGAATTTTTTATCGTCTCCACGCTTGAAACTGGCCATGGATTGCGCTTGAAGGCATTGTTCTAAGAAAGATCTGCTTTGGGCTTCACATGACCGAACTTTCCTGCATGAAATAAGCGGTACTTTGATAAATGTACAGCAGCAGCAGCGTCCCATCGAAAATCGACCCATAGACTGCAAATATAATAATCAAAATAAACAAAGTAATGCTTTCGAAACAGAAAGTATTCTTTAGTTAAATAAATGATGTGCTTAAATATACCATTGAACAAATATGGATACATTTTCTTCAATTTTGTAGAAAGAAACCAACACTTCTTATCTCTACCATCATTTTGATTTTCAATGTTAATTCAATGTGAATTACTGAATGATTATTATTTCAATTAACATTAAATAGTTGATTATTAGTACGAATTTGCTTGTGATTGCTTGTTAAATTTGCTACCTGTAAAGTGGATATAATTTCGCTCAGTTCATGACCGGCAATGATGTTGGTAGGTATGGAACGCTTCCATGATTGGGCAGCCTGCCGAACGTCTGTTAACGACATGAATATTAAGTATGCTTGAATTGAATCAATATGACTTTTATACATTATCAAATTTAATTATTCATTACAAGACATGTTCGAAATATCTCAAAGCGTCAGTCTGCAAAGCGAGTCTGCAGGGCGACAAAAGTGAATTCAATTGACCGTTTGCACTCAGGGACATGAAAGTCCGTTGTTGTGGACAGCATGATATTCCATCCATTTCCCCGTCGTTTTTGTTTTTGTTTACAATCGAATGACGTACGTGGTTGAAGATCTGATTCGTTAATTCAATTAAAGCAACAATTCAAATTATTTTCCACAAATTCTTCTCCATCATCGTGCAACGAAGCAACGTAATAAAAATATTTTGAAATTCACAAATATTTAGTATTTTTCATTGCTATCATCTCGTTTTGCTTTGAAAAGTTTTTACGTCTTCTCTATTTGTTTTTTTATTTTGTGGAAACAATTTCTCCAGCAGTCTGCATCAGATAATAATAACTGTTATTGTTATTTTCGGACACAAAACAATATTCCATAAAATGTATAACTTATTCTTACGCAGAAGCGCAAATGTAATTTCATTTAAGCACCCGTCCTGAAAATGTACTGAAGCATTCAACCCAGCAAAATCAATTCCGTCAACATCAACATGCAACATGAGCAACAAAAGTTGATGAACAAGTTAGCAAAAAGCAAATGCCTCACAAAGATCCGCGCAGGTTGAGCCCACATATATAGCTGTCGATTTGGCATCATTTTAATGGATTTGTCTCAATTGGGCACATGTACTCGAAAAGTCACTACCCGGTTCGCTACTCGAATACAGAATACTCAGGATATTCAACGTCCTTCTCCTCCTCTTCCAATGGGACTTTCAAATGTTGGATTCCAAACTGGATCGTACTTGGCCTCATTATCGTTAGCATGCATTTAAATATATTTAATTATACAGATGGCCATCATTATGCATGTGGTGCTGATCACGATAATCATGATGATTATGATGATGTCCCTTAACTAGAAGAATGATTAAGATGATTATATGCTCTGATATCTTTGGGTACGTTCCCACCAAGGTTGTCGGTTGTTCCTAACTTAAATGAAAACATGAATTTCATGAATTTGTGACGATATCACAGCTTTTGATTATTTATTATTATTATTATTATTATTATTATTGTACATTATTACAATTATTGTTATTATTAACAGCTTTGTATTAATGCTATTTATAAAATGTTGCGATAACTAACTTACAAGAATTAAATTCAAATTTTTACAATTTTAAATGATTAATAATATTAACTGATATATACTTAATTTATATTTTTGCTGCAGTAGCATGTAATATTAACAATAATATAAGAATAAATTGATAACAACAAATATGTCGTGGCAATAATAAGATGTAATTATTTCCTTCAACCGCAGACGAAAGTATTTCATTTTTACAAACCATTAATCTGTTTGTAGCTCATTGAATTTCTTGAATGTTTCACCTCAAAATGCGAGGTGCACTCGTAGATATAATCTTCAAATTAAAATAAATTATTTCGTTTCTTTTCAGAGCGAAGCTGATAATTTAATGCCCTTCATATTTATTTATGCCCGCTTAACTCTTTCTTATTAAGAATGGCGATGCCCAATGCTATGTCAGTGATTTTGAACTATTCAATTGTCTTTTTCGTTTTGAACTATTCAATTGTGTTTTAACTTGTTGATGTCATTTATTCAATTGTGTTTTAACTTGTTGATGTCATTTATTCAATTGTGTTTTAACTTGTTGATGTCATTTATTCAATTGTGTTTTTGCAGACGTTCAGAGAAGCGCCTGGGAAGGGTGAGGAATTTGATAAACTAAAATAACCTTATTATATGACTCATTTGATACATCAACGATAACAGTGATGATGATAACAACAACAACAACGACAATAATAATATATAATAATAATAATATAATAATAATAATAATAATAATAATAATAATAATAAGAATAAAGAATAATAATACTACTACTACTACTACTACAATAATAATAATAATAAGAATAATAATAATAATAATAATAATAATAATAATAATAATAATAATAATATAATAATAATAATAATAATAATAATAATAATAATAATAATAATAACAACAACAACAACAGCAACAACAACATAATAATAATAATAATAATAATAATAATAATAATATAATAATAATAATAATAATAACTAATAATAATCATAATAATAATAATAATAATAATAATAATAATAATAATGTACAACAATAACAAACCAGCAACAATTTGGATATAATATCGCGTGTCAACGCATCACACACCTATTAAATATATAGATGATTTGAAACTCTTCCTGACAAACAAAGATCAAATGAAGGAAGCACTAACAATTGTTAAAAATTTCTCTTCTGACATTCAAATGTCATTTGGACTGAGTAAATGTGCTGCTGTTGAAATTAAAAAAGGAAAAGTTGTCCCAGGCAATAATAGGAATAGATATCGATTGCAGCACTCACATAAGAAACCTTGATGCGGAGGAAACATACAAATATTTGGGAATGGAGGAAGTGGGAAGAATAAAGCAGGGGATGATGAAAGAAAAAATCAAGAAAGAAAACTATCAAAGAATCAAACAGATTCTGAAGACTCGGTTAAATGCAAAAAAACAAGATCATAGCAATTAACAACCTTGCCATCCCCGTTATAAGTTATAGTTACGGCATACTTGAATCGCTCAGATCTGATCTACAAAAAGATATACAGGAGGACAAGGAAGTTACTTACCTTAGCTGGTGCACATCATCCCAATGCTGATGTAGACAGATTGTATTTTGGTCGATCAGAGTGGGGAAGAGGCCTTATTAGTATTGAAAATTCATTTGAAAAGACAATGCTCAATCCAAAAATATCCAATCAAACAAACAAGATAGACTAGTGGGTTTAATAGAATTAGTTGATAAAGCAAAGAAGAAGTATTCGATTATAAAGGAAACTGAAAGATAAATCAAATTTACTCAATAGACACTAATCAGATTATAAACAAAAATAAATTCAGTCAGTTAATAGAAAATTTTTCACATAGATAACTGTAAAAATAAAGCCCTCCATGATCGGTTCATTAATGGAACAAAAAGGCAGGAATAAACATGAAGGAAACTTGGGCATTGTTAAAAAGCTCAGAACCAAAAATTGAGACAGAAAGTCTAATAGTAGCAGCACAAGAGCAAGTCCTCAATACAAGATACTTTCAAAAAAAGATAGTGAAACAGCAAGTGAAAAAAACATGCAAAATATGCAGGATACATTCACTGGATGATCTGTAAAAACTTCCAAATAGAAACAAATTCCAGATATCACAAACATCAACCACAAACTACTACAAGCAAGACAAAATTGGATTTACTCTGGGACATATCAACAATTGCAGTAGGACAATTCCAGCTAACAGACCAGATATAATAGTAATAAATAAACAGGAGCGAATATGCCAAATTATAGAACTATCAATTCTAGATGACCAGAATGTAATACAGAAAGAAGCAGAAAAATTCAACAAATATAAGGACCTTCAGATTGAAAAGAATATTGATACAAAGAATGTGGAACATAAGGGCCAAAATCATACCAATAGTGATAGGTGCCCTTGGAACAGTGAGTATGAATTACCTCGATAACCTTCAAATGATTCTAGGAATACAACCGGCACACATGTGCCAGAAAATAGAACTCCTTGGAACTGCGAGCATTCTCACAAACTTATAGACTTGAATTTCTTTGGACCCTGGAAGGGTTCTCGAATTCGAATTTTCACCTCGACTTTTTGTGTTGATTGTTTTTCGTTGAACATAATAATAATAATAATAATAATAATAATAATAATAAGAATAATAATAATAATAATAATAATAATAATAATAATATAATAATAATAATAATAATAATAAATAATAATAATAATAATAATAATAATATAATAATAATAATAATAATAATAATAATAATAATAATAATAATAATAATAATAATAATAATAATAATAAATAATAATAATAATAATAATAATAATAATAATAATAATAATATAATAATAATAATAATAATAATAATAATAATAATCTAATAATAATAATAAGAATAATAATAATAATAATCCTAATAATAATAATAATAATTAATAATAATAATAAATAATAATAATAATAATAATAATAATATAATAATAATAATAATCCTCCTAATAATAATAATAATAATAATAATAATAAGAATAATAATAATAATAATAATCCTAATAATAATAATAATCATAATAATAATAATAATAATAATAATAATAATAATAATCCTCCTAATAATAATAATATAATAATAATAATAATAATAATCATAATAATAATAATCCTCCTAATAATAATAATAATAATAATAATAATAATAATAATCCTAATAATAATAATAATAATCCTCCTCCTCCTCCTCTCCTCCTCCTCCTCCTAATAATAATAATAATAATCCTCCTAATAATAATAATAATAATAAGAATAATAATAATAATCCTCCTAATAATAATCCTAATAATAATCCTCCTAATAATCCTCCTAATAATAATCCTCCTAATAATAATAATAATAATAAATAATAATAATAATAATAATAATAATAATAATAATAATAATAATAATAATAATAATAATAATAATAATAATAATAATAATAATAATAATAATAGAATAATAATAATAATAATAATAATAATAATCATAATAATAATAATAATAATAATAATAATAATAATAATAATAATAATATAATAATAATAATAATAATAATAATAATAATAATAATAATAATAATAATAATAATACAATAATAATGCTTATGTTGATATTGATACGGCCCAAAACATTGGAATTAATCATGAATGTCAAATCAGCCAATATTGGCCGTAACTTAATTTGTGATAAGTGGTTTTTAACCAACGGCGTATGAGTTATGTTCTGCATATGTTACATAATTGACTTTTCCACAACTGATGGCAGCTAGTTTGGCCTTGTTTCATAACTGATTAATAATTTCTTTGTTATAATAAATATGTTTAATTCAATATTTTTAATATTTCTCGCATATTTTATAATATTTACGCGTTTAATTTGCAGAATTACCTGTTCGACCTGCAAATGTCGTTTTTTTGGTCGACGAGTCAAACAGCATTTGGGAAGGTGACTTTAGGAGAGAGTTGAGATTTGTTCAGGAAACAGTGCGAAGGTTCGAAATAGGAAGCAATTTCACCAGAGTGGCGCTAGTTACGTATTCCATGTACGCCAATGTCAAGTTTGACTTGGATGTCTATCACGATGCTCAGTCTATCATCAGAGCAGTAGGTAAGACTCAACATTTGTTCTATGTGGTGCTACTTTTAAGAGAATATTTGCTTACTGTTTAAATATGCTGAAGTATTTAATAGATAGATACCAATTACCTTCCGAAGTATTGGCATATTCTCACGTGTTTGCATGTTATCATCTAAATAAATATTTAAGTTTTTATTCGCTTGCCATCCAATCAACTTAAAACGTCTACATAAAATTAATGAGTAGCAGATCTTTCTTTTCAACTGAGTAGTTCTTTAATAACTTCTAATAATGTTCCGATTTATTTAATTTACCGTCCAATTGAACTCCATCTTGATCTCAAACGAAATTAACGATGACTTAAATTGTCAGACAAAATTCGACGACCTGAAGGCCATGAGACTCGCTTGACACCAGCCTTGAAAACTTCTTCCTCTATCTTCGGCGGCTTCGACATCAAGTCCTGCCAAAGCCGCAGATCTTCGTTCGATCGAGGATTCAAAAACGAATCCAGCCGATCCATGGATTTAAACGGTGAAGTGGCCAATATAAACTCGCCCGTCAACATTCTCGTTGTCATGGGAGACGGGGAACTGAACGACTTGAAAGAATCATTCGAGATGATCAGGTGCCTTTCCAGACAGAGAATCCACCTCTTCTCGGTGGGAGTTGGAAGGCGCCAAATAAAGAGGGTGATCGACCTGTTTGCCGTAGTTCCCCATCTCTACCGCATCTCAATCGACAGTTACGACCCTCCCAACCATCCCACGGATGCCATCTCAGGCAGCAAATCGGCTCCAATCTGGGAGTTGATGCTCAAGTACAGAGCTATGACTGAAGGTCTGCTTCGTTCTTGTGAGAGGAATTTTCACTGTATTTAAAAACTTATTAATTGAAGTGATGATGATTTTGTAGAATATTGTAATTATTCTATCTTTATAGTAAATTTTGGAAATCCAACAATTTGAAATGAAACTAATTTCAAATGAACGAGCAGATATGAATCCGCATTATCTTTTCTCGATAGATTTTCGTGAAAGTCAGAATTTTTAAGCGCCCCAATTTCAACCCGAAATGTTTTCTTGCAAGAATGATCTTTGAATATTATGCCGTAAAAATGAGTAGCATATTTCTCAACTTTTAAATTTAATGAGTCGCATATTCTTATCTTGTAACAACATGACCTCCAAACACTCAACTTGCTAATTTTCCAAATTAAAATAAATATAAACATTGATTGTGAAAATATTTACTTAGGCAAAGTTTTTCAGACTTCGCGTCTCCAGCAACAAATACGTTTTCAAATTTTCGATGAAGTTTGAAGCACATAAAATGTGCTTAAAAATCACCCAAGTATTTAATCATTTTAAAAGCAGACATCTAAATTTCTTTAAAGTTAAAATTGAACATCGCAGATGGAAGTATTGCATGCAGCTTTAGTTTTATTGTAGAGTCTATACGAAGATGATTAACAGCCATTTAATTCCTTCCAAAGCTTTGAAGGTGTCGAAGTCTTTGATGAAGAAAACAAGAATCCTAGAATTGTGTTACGCAGTCATCGTCTGCTAAGCTATGAATGACCGAGTCTTTGATCTGCAGATATTTTAATTATTATGGCAATAAAAATTATTAAAATAATGATATTATTTACCGTGACATTAGTGATATTATTATTTGCATGCGGATGTGGTTTTACATTTGAAGGTTACAAGAAACAGATGCAACAACATATTTAAAGCTCACATGAATAATTGATGATTCTTGTACAGTTTTTTATTTCAGTATTTCATATTCATCATTTAACAAACTTTAACAAATATTACAAACAAGAAACACATGCTAGAAAGAATCTGACTTGCATTATTTTTATAACCACTGGAATTATTTTCAACTTTCAAAAACAGAAATTCCTCAAATTCATCAAAAAGCGACTGAATCGGTTTACTGCGCGTCAAGATTCAATAGACAATAAAAAATTCAAAGATCAGTATCGTCATCGTCGTGGTCACCATAATCACCATCACTACCATTCACCATTTATCTTTAATCAATTACATATTTTTGGCTGCAAATATTCTCAAAGTAATTACAATTTTTTATTGAAATTATTATTGTCTTTTTTACATTTTTTTTCTGTGTGTTCTAATGGGTTTTTCACAATACGAATTGAAGTAAACAAATAAACAAATAATAAAAATATATTCTTTAAGAGTTGTCACCATCTTATGAATAAATCTATCCCCACGAAATGTATATAGTTGTTAATTTTAAAGTTTGTTATTTAATTAATAATTTATTTTAAAATTGCGATAACCTTACAGTGGTTTTTCATCAATTTCTATGAACAGAATTTCGAAAAATAGTGGAGCACAATCGAAGCGGGTATTTATTTACCGCCAAAATTTTGAAGAGCCCTCTCCAATAGCTGGTTTTCATCAATTTCTATGAACAGAGTTTCAAAAAATAGCTGCTTACTGGGTGGGGTGGGGTGCACACTACTTAACAACTTCCGTGCGACCAGTAAATTCCTATAAATTTATTCAATTCGGCCTTGGTAAACATGCACTACCATCTCTTGATTAACACCTCTAGTGACAAACTTTTATAAAAATCCCTTAATAGGAGAATAACAAGATAAAAACTCTCAGAATTTTAAAAATTCTTTTAAGGTCTTGTTGCTCGAGATTCCTGTTTTCAAATTATTAGTGTTTAATATAAATTTAACATAAAAATGCATATTAAGTAATGAAGTATTGTTCAAAATCATCTCAAGTTGATCTTAAATATTTTCAGAAATTTTAATAAAAAATAATAAAAATGTTACTAATTTATATTAATTCAGTATTTTGTTTGAACCCAGAATGCATTCCTCACAAAGAAAAGATAGTTTTGAATTTTATTTTCGACATCATCTCAAAGAAGTCATGGAGGTTTCCAACATTCATGAAAATAGCAGAAGACATGTACTTTAGGCTGCTTAAAAAACTTAGAACCACAAAGAAGGACTTCGTCAGAATACGTTTTTTCCCAAGAAACTTTGCTTTAAACAATACTAAGTACCTGAGAAACAAATTGGTTTTGAGAAGAAAGGAGTCAGATCGATTCAGAGAGATGCTGGAGCAAGGCAAGACTCAGAGGAAGATGAAGAAAATTCCTCCAGAAGCGAAGAACAATGTATCATCGAGCAGCTCGAGCACGAGGAAAAAGCCATGGGAGCTCATAAACTCAGTGCTGTCCAAGATTCAACACACGTCAAAACAACAAATCGTCATCTACGTCACCGACAGAGAAACAGAACAGGTTCAGAATGTCGAAGAGATCTCAAGAATCATGAGGAAGTACTTAAGGATGGGGGTCAAACTGGAAATGTTTGCTATAGCCTTGGGTTCACAAGTCAAGGAGAGCACACTGAGTTCGCTTCTCAGACTTTACCACACGAGCCCACAAAGTCGACTTTTTGTCTTTAAAGCGAGACTAAGAGGTTATGCGGAAGCCATGGACAATTTTACGCAATTATTTTGTTCCATTCACTATTTGTAACTGGTTCTGTTCAATAATTGTAACTAATTTAAACAATTAATTAGCTCCATTTACTAATCGTAATTAACTTGAGCGCAAGTTGTGCTTCGAGTCAGGGTAATGCCAATAGTTCTTTCGTGAAAAATTATGGTGGTTCAATTCTCTGCATTGAGTTGGTGTTACGATGAGCAACAACAGCTTCGATCAAAATTATTTCTGTTACGAAATATCGGATAATGATAACAGTAGTTATAGCATCGCTAAACTTTAATTAATTATGTAATACTTCACCGCAGAACAACTACTTTGAATAATTTTAATAAATTTTTTAAACTACCCAATATTTTTAAAGTTCAATAAACAATTCCATCAATTGTCGACTTAAGCCACTTAATAACACATCATGGCTCCATGAAAATCATTGAACTTGTGTATTTGGAGAGTCGTTTATTCAACAAAGGAAAAGCAGAATACAGAGTAATTTGGCATCATATCATATCATATCAAAACCCATCCAAAACTCGAACACAAAATCAAAGAAGAAATTGTAAGCTGCTAAATATGACTCAAAAATCTAAATCTTGTAATGAGTGTTTGTGTTACAATTGTCAAGTTCCAGCTACTTTATTATCAAGAACACAGAAATGCTACCACCAAGTATAAAATTTTCTACTGCCAGATAAGAGAATGACAACTACTAGAATAGGTAAGATCCTACATCCTCTGACTTACCACATTTCAAATAATTTTCCAACCAAACATAAACCAAGTTGATCCCGAACAATGTCTCCACAAAAGGCACAAATCATTTGGTATTAAATATAATAACAAAATGCTTCTTTTAATAGTGCTAAGTCACTCCTTTCTATCTGTGTCAAACAAATTTTTTAAAAACATGTTTGCTTGAACTCTGGAACAAATTCCTAGCGAATGACGCAAGGAAAGTTGCGAATGAAACACAAAATCTTGGAATAAAAATACAATAGTTGTTGGTAAAAATTAGTTTAGTCGAGAGATGACTGAGGTGTCATTCAGTGCAGAAGACAAACACTTAACCAGTGCAGACCAACAGTTGAGATTGCTTCAGTCTGATCTTTTCTAAGTGCTTCTTGCTTTGTTCAATGAGATGTGAAACAAGTGAGTTGTAGTGGCTCAGAGATAATTGTTGATTTTGGAATTCTTGGAACATTTCTGCAATTGAGTGAAATAACAATAAACATTAAATTAGGGAGATGAGCAATCTAGGGCAGTCTTATTGTTAATGATAATAATAATAATGACCATAATGATTATAATAATAATGACCATAATGATAATGACATGGCAAACCTTTCATAGAATTAGTTTTGTTTTGGACGTTTTCATTTGGAAATGTGACACGCGTAAGGACTAGATTAGCCCTCATTTTGATCTCATTCAACTTTCCTTCTTTCTCCTTCAACATATCTGACAAATCTTTGTATTTTGCTTCAAACTTTGTAATGTCCTTTAATGGATCAAAATAAAGTAATGCTGAGATAAAATTAAACAAAATCCTGATTAAAAAATATAACTGAAACATCAACCCACTTCCTCCAATTTCAAAGCATCTTCTTTGGACGTGTTGGCCTGCAATGCTGCACTCTTTAACTTCATTTCATTTCGGGCATACGATGATTTTATTACTTCCATTTTGTGCAACAAGGCATTATATTTATCAGAGTCCAAATTAGTGCTGCTATGGATGTCGTTTAGATTTTCTTGGAGCTAAGAAATGGAAAGATTCCTTTTAAAATCTCCAGAGCACAATTTAAATGACAAATTGAACGATTTTGTTATTTAAAAACAAAGAAAACTTAAACACCAGTCCCAATGTTTCATTGAGTTCTTCTTTTTTAGCATTAAATTCAGCTAGGAGTGCCCTTGACTCGTTGTGACCTTGATTGGAAACCTCCAAAAAGTCTTTTGTTTTCTTAGCATTGTTCAAGGCGTTTTGAGCTTCAGCACTAACAATGCAAACGGTTTCAAAAGCTAAATCGATCATAGTAAACTTCATGAACAAAAATAAAGCATCAATAATCGAGCATCACAAACTGAGATCTCTGAGCATCTTGGAGCAAGCTTTGTGCATTTTCTATGTCATTTCTTGTTTCATGGAGAATGCTATCAATGTTCGTGAGATCGCTCACAGTCTTTCTTATGTCATCGCCGAGTTCATTTATCTCCTCGGGTGTCAGAGAAATGGTCAAGTCGAGAGTTTGGTTGGTGACCTGAAAACAGCAACAGATTTCAAGTTTAAATTAGATATGTAAAATGTTTTTTATAAACACTTTTTAATAACAGACCAATTCCACTTCATTGGCAGTTACCAAGTCCTCCTTGATGACCTCTTGACCTTCCTCTATCTTCTCCTTAACATAGAATCCCTGAGACTCAGAATTGTTTTTCGTTGAATTTGCGAGACTTTCCAACAATTTTGCCTCGTCAGTTGCTCGTTTGCATTGCTTCTTAGACATTTCGAGCTTGAATATCATTGAATAACATTGAATAACTTGAACTCAAAATGGCAAATAAACAATTTATGAGGTAAATTTTATTTAAATGGAAAATATTCTTACCTCGGAGAGAATGGAATCTGTGGACTTGTACTTGGATTTGATAAGTTCTTCAGCCTTTCTTGAAGTATTTTTTGCGTTGACGGCCTTTGTCACGGCTCCATGGCCGCAGAGTTCGCCGCCACACTTCCCACATGTGGCACCAACACAATCCTCGTGACAAGGAGATCCAGTGCCTCCGCAAAGCTGTTTGAAATGGGTGTGACTTATCAAGCAGAAAAAATAACTGAAAAATAAGTGATGGAGATGGAAAATGTGGAAACCTCAGTGTTCATGGATGACACGCTCTCATCCAATGATTTCAGGAATTTATCCACTTCGTCGAGGCCGTTTTCATTTCCGTTCTCAGATTTCGCATCAGAAAAATTGGAATGTTGGAGAAAGTGCTCAACAGAAGTCCTAAAGTATACCGAGATGTTTTTGCTGTTCTCAGCATCGGTCAACTTGGCCTGAAGTCCAAATGATTTGTCACGACTCTCTTGGATGCTTGCGTAAGCCCCTTGGAAGTGATATAACAACACATTAACAACAATATTATTAAGTAATCTATAACTGAGCTAACAAAGTGCAATTCACAAGAAAAAATAATAATAAAAAACAAATCGTTAGTTCACGGCAACCAGAAACATCCTGCTCCTGTATTTCGAGTGCATTTTCACGAAGTTCTTTTGTGTTTGTAATCAATTGGTCAAATTCATTCTGAAGATTTAACACCCTAGTGACCAATTCTGATATCTTTCCAGAGGCTTCTTCTGTTCGTGAGCCGTGGGAGGTTAAATTTGGTTTGAGTGCATTCAACTTCGAACTGTTTACATTTAAAAATTCTGTCCTTGTTATCCTTCTCATGACTAACTATGGCCATTCATTCTTATCAAACCTCAGGTTGTCAAGAGCTTGGTCAATGTTTTCCAAATAATCCGAAGATACATTTGCAGAGTTGACATGGCTCCTCATATCAACCAGCATCTGTTCCAACTCCTCAAATTCTTTTGCAAATGCTCCAGGAGGTCCACTCAGCTTAATTTCTGTCCCAATCCTCAGCTGGGCAGCAGCTTCATCTGTTTAGGAAATTTTTTGTTTTAAAAAATAAAATCTTAAAATAATTTAAAATTATAAGAAGTATAAGAAGAATTAAAATAATATAATGTTGCATTGAATAAGAATCTGACTTTAACATGTAAAGAATAATAATAATAATAATAATAATAATAGTTAATTTTTAAGGGGCCACATGCATCAGAGGTGCGAAGAAACACCTAAAAGTAAGTTATCAGATTATTAGTTAATCGATTAACAATTGCACTTTTAATTAATTTATTTCATAAAAACCTCTCAGCTCGGCAATGAGTTTGTCCCAATTATCGAAGCACTCTCCACAGGGTGTGCACCGGGGAAGGGCTCCGTAAGTTCCCCTGTCGCATCTGTCGCAATTAAGACCTGTCACCCCCTTTGCGCATTCACACTGTCCGGTCACTTTGTCGCAATACGACGACCTGGAACCATCCGGGTTACAGCTGCAAGCTGCAATCCAAAATGTGGTTTCATCCTAATGCCATAAATTTTGGTCATTCAAAGCATATAATGGCTGATCGGCACTCTTGGCTTCAGTGTTATGCCATGCTATTATTAGAGTAATTAGTCACTATACATGAATTACTGATAGTGACTGAGTACAATGATAATAATTAATATAACCAACAATCACAAGAACAATAATAATTAATAATAACAAATAATAACACAACAACAACAATAATAATAAGAATAATGGTAAAAAAATGTCCAAGACTTTGCAGTTATTATTATCAATTCTGTTTAGATACTAGATAATAACAACAAACATTTTGCAAGTGACACATGAAGTGCTGAAAGAAGTTTTGAAAAAGGGTACTGCTGAATGAGTCAACATACATTTGCATCCAAAGAATGGATCTCCCCAACTCATTTCTGGACACTGACTGCAATCTCTTCCTCCTCTTCCTTCCACACAGTCACACTGACCGTCGTACTGAAGTGGAATTTATCATGTGCACTTGTATTATTTCAGTATTATCTTTGATAAATTTCACCATTGGATATTATTGTGTCGATACCATAGTTATTAATTATTTATGTTTATGTTCACCGTTTTGTTTTTCATGAATGAGAACCTATTTTGAATTTTAACAAAATATTGTCAGTAACGAAGTCAGTGAATGTATTTGAAGATGTAACTTGTAATGAGAACCTCTAGAATGATCATTGCTCATGATCTCATTGGTTTGTCAAGTGAACAGAGGTGAATGGAATAAAATGTAACATTACGAGGTTGCATTGTTCCAGACGAGAACCGGATTTGTCGCAATCACAGGGTTCGCAACCCTGTCCGCTCGCCAGCTTCCAGTGGTTGATGGCACACTCATCACAGCTTCTTCCAATGACATTCGGAAGACAATGGCATTGTCCGGTGTAAATGTCGCAATCATCCATCAGAGTTTGGTTGGTTCCGAGGATGTTGCAAGAACAGCCTTAAATTTATATAGATAAAATTAACGTTGAAAAAAATGAAGGAGAAACTTATTCTTAATTTAATTAATTTGTCTTATTCTATGAATGAGATTGAAAACTAATATCCTTATTTAAGAGAACAAAAACATTACTTTTGCAGTCCCTAATGGTTGCATCCCCAAAAGTTCCTTTCCTGCACCTTTCACACTGATATCCCTCGGTGTCGTACAAACATTTGAGGCACTGCCCCGTGCTGGAGTCACAACTATTTGGAACGTAGAAGTCGATGTTGTTGTTACAGAAGCATTTCGTGCAGGTTCCTCCCGGCCTCAAAGGGTCCCCGTAGTGGTTCATGGCGCACTCGTCGCAGTTGAATCCTGTGAATAAATCAAATCGAATTTTATTATTACACGGAAACTCGATTCAATAAATAAACAAAACAAACTAACCTGAGAACCCCGGTTTACAGTTGCATATGACTCTACTGATCGACGTCTCCAACCTGCAGGTGTCTGCATACTGCATTCCACTTCCCTCTCCTCCGGGACACATGCACGGCCTGCACCCTCCTTGACCTGAACGTGGATCTCCGTAGTAACCATCAGCACACCTGCAAAAAATTAATAATAATAATAACAATTTTTTAATATGACATTAATAACTCCAATTAATCACCAACATTGAACTAGAAACTACAAATAATTTTAAATAAAACCTGCTGCAGTCATCCCCTCCTGAATGTTCTCTGCAGTTGAGACACTTTCCGGTCTCCTCGTCACATTCATCGGCCAAATCATTGCATCTACAAGCCTGACAATAAGGAAAACTGAAGAAACCCCTGTTGCACCTGTCGCACCTCAGACCATACACGTTTGGTCGGCACTTGCACTGACCGCTGCGGGCATCGCAAGTCGGGTCAAACGATCCCAGGTCGTCGCATTGGCAGGCTGAAAGTAATGAAATGAGAGCGCTCGTTGCAAACTGAATTAGTCTTTAGATTCAGACTTTACTCACACGAGGGCTTATTTGAAACCAAAAACTCGAGCTTTAATTTTTAATCGAGACTCACCCACGCACCCGGCAGGTCCGAATCCGAAAGCACCTGCCTGACATTCGTTGCATCTTCTTCCGACCACAAAGGGCTTGCACTTGCACTGTCCCCCGATCGGATCGCATTCCAGGTCGATCGATCCAGTCGGATCGCAGTCGCAGGCTATTTATAATATTTTACAGTTTATAATATTTATAATATTTTACAGCTTGTAATATTTATAATATTTTCAAGTTTAATGAATTTATTATTCAACAATGAATGGTGATATTTCAATTCAAATATCTTAATGGTATGTTCTAAATCAAATATTCTTGAAATAGATGGAATCAAATTCTGAATATTTGATTCTATTATTAGTTTGGTCACTCAAAAAAAAACGTTTTTCACAAGTTCCAAGCAGAAGGATAGGGGGAAGGTCTCTTGAACAAGTCAGAAAGATTAAAAAGATGAGTAAAAATTGAACAAAATTGAACGTGAAAACAAATTTCTTCATACAGAAAAAAATAATTCATAAAGAATGAAAAAGAATAATTTTAGTAAATTAAGCTTAATATTCACTAAATATTTTACTCAGTAGTTCACCTTTAGCTCCATCATGAATCAGGGCAGACATGCTGAAAATGGTTGGCCGACAGGCTTGATAGAGTTCAGTCCTGTAGGCAGGTGAGAGATATGCATCATCGCACCTGTAATGATCAAATTCATCCCTCTGATTTCTGGGATCGGAATATTGCAATACGGGATGCGTATTCGGGCTAGGCATCAAAACAATCTGAAATATTTCAATGATTTTATTTTAAAAACCTAAGCAAGATTTTCTGAAATGTTTTGTCGAATTTGTAAAAAATGAAATCAATCACCGAATCAATTAAGACGTTCTCGTCCGGTGACCTCCTGTCGGGTCTGAAGCTCCTGAAGTCCAATTTTATTTTGTATGTTTTGCCTTTCTCCAGACACGAGCTTGGAACCACAATCCAGTGACGTGAGCCTGCATTCGCCAAAAGTTCGGATTTCGGAACTCAAGAGTGATGAAACTCTAAAAGGCAAGAACAAACTTGGCTGAAGTTCTACAGTCGCCTCGTTGTCTCCGTGAACCGCATTGGCACAGGCACCCTCGAGGCTTTCTCCATCGAGTCTGATGACAGACGACTTTATTTCATGCCAGTCTCGGTTTGTCTAAATTTTATTCATTTCTCACAAATTTAGGTAAATCATCTGATTCACAATAAAATAAAATATCTTTCTGTTAATAAACATATGCCTGACATCAATCTGGCAATAAAAGTATAATGATATATGCATAATAATATCTTATATGACAGTATGACAATAGAGGAATAGAGGATAATGGATAATTGCATCAGTAATTGCAACATAAAGAATATAATAATATATAAAGAACATAACGCAACGTAAAGAATACAATTCTAAAATAATGGCTGTTCCATTAGATTCCCGGTCAAATTTTAATTACATTATAATTTCAAGAAATACAATCCCATCAATGAAAAGATTCAAGATTCTTTCAAAAAGGCTGATGAAGAAAATAAAATTCCACTATTAAATCAAATGTTTAAAAGTAATCAGACAGATGAACCTGTGGTTCGTATCTGATGATGATGTCATAATGCGTGGAGTAAGGGATGTCGTTGACATGAAATTCGAGCGACGAGCCCTCGTAGACTCTCATGAATCCGGGTCCCGTCCACGTTCTCTGGATCTCTGGTGGTGCCAATCGGTACTCAATGGTAGCGTGCTGTAAACATTTCAAAATAGCTTAATCATTAATTGAGTTGAGATCAACTGTTGAGATCCGTGAAACTGATTTTTCTTAAAAAATTGATTCAAACCACATTTTGACAGGCACAAATTCGCTTTCATCAAAATTATAGGGTTAGAAATAAAGACAATAAAGCCCTCAATAACAATAAAGATGATGATGATGATGATGATGATGATGATGATGATGATGATGATGATGATGAATGATGATGATGATAATAATAATAATAATAATAATAATTTCTTTCTGTTCAGTAACCAGATGAAATCAAATTTCAAAAACATTAACATAAACATACCCCTGTTGGAGCTGCATATTCTCCTTCATAGATCAACCAATCGAGGCCAGGAACAAAGTATCCGATGGCAGAATGTTTGCACTGCTGACCAACGATGTTTGGTCTGCAATCGCACGTGCCATCGTGTTGGCCGCAGGAGAAATTATACGATCCTCCGATGTCGCAGTCGCAAGCTAAGCACCCCTGGGGATGATTGCTGAGATACCAGTAGCCATCCTGTAAACAAACAAAGAGATTCGTGAATCTGACCCAGTAGGCTGCATTTGAAATATTTGAAACTGACGATGCATTCGTCACATTTCCTTCCTTTGACGTATCTCTTGCATTCGCACTTCCCAGTGTACATGTTGCATTCTCTTCCTTCCACTGTTCCCAGAGGATTGCAATCACAATCTAAACAGAATTTCAAGTAATTTCAGAAACTGCAATCAAAAAATTGGCCAGCACCAATAAATATTTAAATTACTCTAATAATTCAAAAAATTAATTAAAAATTACACAAAGAACTAAAGTGATTACGCTAAACTTTGAATGTCAATCACCTTCACATCCAAAAGGATTTCCCTGCCTGAGATTCCAAAATCCTTGTTTGCATGTGTCACATCTCCTCCCTTGGACGTTGGCCTTACACTTGCACCTGCCTGCCTCTGCTCCTATGTCTGGATCAGTTCGAGACTCACATTCTCCGTTGTATTCTGATCCAACAGGATCGCAGTCGCAGCCTGAAGTTATTTAAATTGCAATTTTTATTATTTACATTTTATAAAATTTAAATTGCCAATTCCTCTTTCTTGCCAAGTTTCCGCTGCAATAAATTGCTGTAAAATAATAATAATTAAAGTAATTGTACTAACTCTGGCAAACGTATGGATCAGTGATGGTTCTGTCAGGGTGGTGATAAAAGAATGGCTTGCATTGTTCACAGTGGCGTCCCATGGTATTGTGTTGGCAGTCGTCGCACACTCCTCCGCTGATGTAATTTGTGGCAACATACACGGCAGGATCGAAATGACATTTGTTTGAGTGCTCGTTACAGTCACATTCTGCAATGCAAAGGAATGGTGAATGTAATTAATTAAAGTGATTTTATTTCATTTTTGTTTTAACCAAAATATCTAAACACTAAAATAAGGTGGATGAAGCCAAGCAGAGTGAATCATCAAAGGGGAATATTGGGAATATTGGCTGCTTGAAATACAAGAGAAGTCTCAGTATACGGCCAAAACAGCAACATCGACTAAAACTGTTTAAAAGCACGAAACAGAATTGAACAAGCAATTAATAATTAGGTGGAAGCAAATGATTTAGAATATCATTTTAACAGAATGCTAACATACGCAGGAAACTCAAGAGCATAAGCAGATAATGCTAAGATGGATGAATTAATAAAGTGATTTGATAGTTATACCATGTTGCTGAAATTCCAATTTTAATTGCAGTAAAATAAAATAAAAATGGTTTTCTTATTTTCCTTAACATAATGTTAATGTTTGCAACATGTTCGAGATGTGGAACTTCACTTTTGCAAGGATTTGGATTTCTTCCAAGAGCAGGTCTCCAGGGAAGGTCATTATAAAAATCTTGGCACTGTTCACAGTTGGAGCCTTTTGTGAAGTGGGTGCATTCACATTGTCCATGAACCTGTGGCATCATCACAACAATTACTCTGAGATACTATCTTCGTCATCATTAAGTCCATTAAGTCGCTAAGTACAAAGTTTGCTAGTTATTCATGGCTCTAAAAAATTAATAACCAGATTGTTACACGTAGCATCATAAATTTTAAACATAATGATTTTTGAACATAACCTATTATACAATCAAATCTTTATACTTCAGGCATTGTTATTAATAAATCCTATACCTAGCCTGTGGGAAGCAAACATCAAATGACTCTGTGGTGCTCAAACACATCTGCTAGCAATTAAAACCTCTTGAAAGCTTAGTTTGAAAGCAGAATATTTTCAAGGCGGGTCAAAACATGGATGGCTCGACCAATCTCCCAATCTTAGCGTTTTAAAGCAGCAAAGATTGTTAAAATTACTTATTCAAAAAGACTTCACTTTTGTTGTTTTTTGAGTGACTAAGTTTTAGTTAATGTCAAAGAGTTTTTCCATCTTTAAATTTACTAAAACATAGAATCATAAATAAAAATTGATGGCAGAGTTCAAGGAAATAATTCGTATAAAGACTGACCATGTCTGCCCTATCACTCAGGCCTGGCAGCGGATTGCATCGGGAAGCATGTCCATAGCAGGAGCACTTACCCATGACGACCATGTTATAAAGTGAGTAATAATACTTTTCTTTCACCTCCTCACCACTTGTTAAAAGGTTGTCACCTAAAGAATGAATGTTTACTTTATAGCTGCTTAAATTTAGCACTCTGTAATTAAATTTCAAATGACATATTTGCAAAGACAAATCTTCTTCAAATCAATCAATGATAATTTAGGAAGGAATTTTCAGATGATTTTCATTATTTCAGCACATTTCAAATGAGAATCAATTTAGATTCTAAATTTAAAAAAAAGTACGTTTGTGCTGATTTGACAAAACTGTCTCTAATATTGTAGGAACAAATTTATAACTAAGCTTATGCACTTGACTTACTGCAAAATTGTAATTTAATAAAAAAAATCTAAAACTAAAATAAAAACATAAATTGCCTGACAATAAAACAATTATAATTCTTTTTTATCCAGCATTTACTTTTATCAACAATATATGAAAGTATTCATAAGTTATGTCATCACCCAGAGTGTGAAGTTTGGTGAAATTGAGTCTCAGGTTTGTGATCTTTAACAAGTCCTGAACTTCTTGACTGTAAGGGTTGCTTATTTTAACATTTGCAGGAATAACACCGAATATCACCTGTAATTATTTTGACTTTGTTGAGTGATTGATGCCGATCTGGTTGCATTTTAAGAAACCTTTTACAATTTTTGTTTAACAAAAACTCTTAAATAATTACCTCCCCTTCTGAAGAAGGATAAACTTCAGAGTACTTTGAGTCACAAATGACTGTTTGGATGTTTTTTGCTTCTCCTGTTGGTATGTTAGGAAAAGATTCAGCACAGTTTTGAGCAAAATATCTGTACACCTGCAAGCAAAACAAGAGTTACGTTAAATAATAATTAATATTATTTGTAAAAACAAACCTTCCATGTTTTTCCAAAATCATAGGAACGTTCAATCAACATGGCCCTGGGTCTAAAAGTCTTAAACTTGAGAATGATGTGAGTGAAATGAAACTCTGCTTCTAGGTCCAACTGGACAGAAACATTTTCCACTCCATTTTCTGCCTGCCACCACTTGTTTTTCCAATTCTTTTTTGACACAATGTTTTCCACCTTCATAACACATGGCAAAATACTATTTAATATTTCAGCCCATATATTAGTATCTATTCATGTTGCAAGAGACTTGTGAAAGTTAATAGCTAGAAAAATATTAAAATTAATTCTAAAATCAAATACAGCCGATTAATTAGGTGACAATAGATTAAATGCTTCAATATAAAGCAAAAAAGATCTTTAATAATTTATTGTAAAGTGCAGATGCATAATTCACTTGGCAAGGCTCATAGTTGAAGCATGGGAAAACGTTAGAGGCATGACAAATGGCGTAATGTTATGACTCATCAATGGAGGCTTACTATAAAGGGTGTTGCCTTAAATTAGCCGTCGTTCTAACAATGAAGAACGGGGAATAAACAAAACAGGAATACAAGGAAAAACTGACTCTGTGGCTTTTTTTGCTGTCTGGGTCTCTGGAGTCACATACGAAACACTGCGTCTGTTGGTCCTCTAAATGACTGACGATGCAAAATCGTTGTGGTGATATTAGTCCACAAGTTGATGAAGCTGTCAGTCTATTTTCTCTCCCAATTGTGAGATCTCCAGTACTCGGATAGCAACTTTCTTCCTTGCAATCGGGCGTGGGGCCATTTCTCCTTGGCTTAGTCTGTCCGCTTATTAGGTCTTTAAAATGAAAACAATTGACTATCAATCCGGCTTTAAAGTATTGAGGTGAATCAATGCATAACTCTAACTGAAGAAGAACTCGTGGGGTAAAGTTAATTAATTAAATAAGTCGAATTATTGCTTGCTATAAACTACTCTGATTTATTATATTTACTCAATCAGGTATGCCGATGTGCTACTCAGTCAACACGCAGAGAAAGCCAAGGTGAAACTTCGGCAAGATACTCAAATTATACATTAAGTTATAGCCTCATTACGTCATTCGATGCATGACGTTAACACCTATTCTCAGATCCACCACGATTAGATAGCTAGACGTGCGCTATGTCATCACTTAACCCTAGCCATTCGACTTTTTGATGTACTTTGTCCTAAATCGTCACCTCATCGAGTCAACTTTATGATTATTAGAAGCTAGTACGCAAAAGTAACCAAATAAATAAAATGTAATACTACCTGCATTGAATATTAATACCAAGGACAACAACAATAATCCATGCTGCTTCATGATCGATATTTTTGGCTTCTCTTCGTCCTAAATCAATGTAGACGACTAAGTGAATTTTAAATAACTTCAATCGGCTATCACTTCCAAGAATACGATCCAGCTATCTCGAACATCGACTGTCTTGAATATTTTAATACATGTTATACGAATTGAATTTATAATGATAGCCAATTTTACCTATCTTGACATGAGCTCCTTTATTTTCCAAAACAGCAAAATTGAGTCTTTCAAATGTGGCGCTGCACAGGCTTTAAAGGAGAAAACGTGGTGGATGAGATTCTAATTCCTTCACTTGAAGTTTGCAGAGCCAACCAAGCCTGGCTGAAGTTTGCACTGACTTCAAATGTTCTGCTAACGAGGCCAAACATGTACGACTTTGTGTGGTAAGTGTGCGCTGCTGTGCACAAAGTGTAGCTTCCACGTTGAAGTTAGGTTCTACAGGCACGCCCTTAATTCATAATATTAACTTAAAGAGTAGATCTCTCCTTTTTGAGAAATTGCACCTTTCGAGTAAAGCTCTTAGTGAATGCCACAAAAATAACGATGGGAAAATATGAAATAAAACTTAATTATTCAAAATCGTCTCTGGTTTTGTTGGCCCTCTTATTGTAAGTCCACACTAACTGTGATTCCAAATTACCAACAGTTCTCTACATAATTTATGCAAACAAATGAGTATGGTTATACGCAAGTGAAAGAACTTTAGCAACATAAAGGAATAGCTGCTGATAGACGAGATCTGGAACGGCAATCAAGACGAAAGCCTCCGAGCCAATTATCAAAATGCAGAACTGAAAATTGCCACATAAAAACTTTTTTCTCTTTTATTCAAAATGCTCTCAAATTTCCTTTCAAGTGTCCTTCCAAACCACCTATTCCCTTTATATAACTATCAAATCTAAATTGAACCTATAATCACGGAACGTTATTATTGACTCGCTTATCGCCTCTCCAGCTGTCTGGAACAGACTCCCTTCCACCGTCAGAGCCCAGCCATCCCTGGAGCTCTTCAAGCGCCACCTGAAGACCCACCTCTTCAGGACTTCATGGGACAGCAAAGAAACATAGCGCCTCTGACCCTACGCACATGGCGCTTTATAAATTAATAATTATTATTATCAACAAGGCTTTTAAACTTTTTATTTTAAATAAACTGGGAGCCATAATTTTTCTACATGTTTAATTCCTCTTGTCGCAAATCTCTTAATCCAGACAAGGTAAGGTCCCATCCTTCACACATTTTAAAAAATAGATGGTAAATTAAGCAGGCACTCTAAGCATTCTGGCTGACACTATGTTATATAACTTATGTTAGACTCATTCAAAAGTCAGGGAAATTCATTATTTTATCTTTGTTGACTCAGCAATAAAACAATACATTCTCTGCAAAAAAAGAATAGCAAAAACTGCACATTAATTGCAGCTGTATTTCATTCATGTAGTGCCATATGCAGAGTATCAGAGGTGCTTCCTGCAACCATTTATATAGCGCTCCTTCCCAATGTCATTTGTGGCAGTCTAGGCTGGGTTTTGAACGCGATACACTATGACTGTTGCCATTACCACCACATACAGAGATTTAACCCAGACAGTCAACCTACATTAAAAAAAAAACACAAATAAAATAGCTACTTAGCCACACCCCAAACACATTAAGCTTTAGTTTAAAGATTTATTCTGGCATGGATACTATGAAATGCAAAAACAATAATTTTTTATTTACTTTATTAACAACATCTGATGCTAGATGCTCTTCCCAAGCCACAATAAATGCTGTCATTTTAACTGACTGCCCCTTGTGATGAACTACTTTGTGATGATGTGAATTTTGAAAACACCTAAAACATTTTAAATTATATTTGAAACAAAAAGTAAAGATTCATAATATAATTGTAGCACAAATAGTCGAATATAATATGATAAAATAATGCTAACAGAAGAAAAGAACTTCTTCCCAAGGAAGTTTGAAGCATCTGAGCGCATTTGTAAATGTGAACCAAACCTGCATCTTGTGTACCCATACAGATTTGCCCCATTCAAGCAAACACCTATGCAGGCAATTGTCTGGAAAGTTTTAGATAAATTGTAATTAACACCAAAAGTCAGATTTATTCCCTGGAACTTTAGGAAGATTAAACCTATAGTTATCCAAACCTGAATCACTAGGTTCTTTTAAATCATGTACTACTTATCTACTTAACATAATGCCCTCAAATATTTAAAAAAAATATTTTATTGTGTTTATGAATTATAACAAAATTAACAAATAAAAGTGGAGCAACAAAAACAAAAGTAACCAGAGACCAGCCATTGGAACTTCAACCTCAACAATGAAGAAAAAATAAATATTATCCAGAGAATTTCACAAATGATGATTGACAACCAAAATACCACAGAGTTTGTGCTGTTTTCAACAGCAGATCCTGCCTAAAGAACAAATTTAATTTGTAATGTTGTGCTCAAAGAAAAAAATGTTACCAAATGATCTATTACTTAAAAGCCCAATTTCGTAGCATGAGTCCACAACTATTTCAATAATCTACTATGATATGTGTGCTTAAAAAACAGATTAAAGAGAAAAGAACCCCACCTTTCGAGATTCAAACACCCAATGACTTTTCCCTTGGTCATCAACATAATTCCACCACCTTAAGCCTGCTAGCAGTCGACCTACAAAATTGAGTTGTTTTCTTTAACGTAAAATAAAAAAACCTTAAAATCTTCAACTGTCCTAAGCATCTAACTATAGAACGGACGTTAACAAAGAAACAACAACAACATTTAATGTAAAAGATAAAAATTAATTCCAATGCTAACCAGTGATGTTTTTTGTTGTCCAAAAGTCAAGAGTGAGAAGAACAATTATGACAACAAAAGCAACAACAAATCCATCAATGAAAAAATCAAAGAAGATATAAGCAAGGATGGCAGCTGTTCGGAAAACTAAATGGAAGAATATGGCCACAGGATTTCTGTAAAATAAAAATAAATTTAACCAATCCAACAATAGCTGAGCTTCTTAAAGCCACAAATTACCTAGATGCTTTAGGTCTATCTTCTTCTCCAAATGGAATAGTTATATCAACATTGTTTTCACTCATCATCTCTTTACAAAATAATTAAATTTCAATCTTTCAATAACCAGAATGATATGTTTTAATCATCTAAATAAACTCATTCTGAGAATTTGGATTATTCAGTCTTGGAGAATGCAAATATTCTGAATATGATCTACATGAACATTCAGACGTACTTTCGTATTTAACTTAGTTCTGATTCTGATTAATTGACAGCACTTAACCAAATATAAACAGCTTCACAAAACAGTCATCGGCAGACGTCTGGAGACCTCAGATACGTAGAAGTGTAGAGGCAGATACTTGTATTAAAGTTGCAGTTAAATTATTCAAAATTTAAAAAAAAAATTTAAAATCTGGACAGTGCGATTTTAAAATTAATGCTTGTAGATTATTTTGGTGTAATTTAATTTGACATTGGTTGAGTAATTAAAAAGATTTTTGAACCTGCTAGCGTCGTAACATAGGCTTTTAACAACAGGCTCTCGCCCTGCTAGCCTTATCCAAGTAGGCAGATGTCATATCAACTGTAGCCGAGTACGAATATCAACGATGTTTTTTAACTATTTTAATTTTAGAATATTTTGTAGTTTAATAAACAATGTGTAGTGGTAAATTTTTTCTGGGAAAACAATCAAAGTAATAATAAGTAGTACTCTGTAAATGTAGACATTAAATGTTTAAAATTTATAATAACGTTAAATAAAACCATTAATACGCAAAATTAATAAATATGTAAAATGTGATGCTAAATGCTTTATAAACTAGTGTTTACCTTTATTCATAATGCGAAGACGAGGGCGCTCTGTATGTACACAACTATACTTATTATGTTCGGCGATGGCTCTTGGTTCGGCAATTCGTGATTTTGAAAAACTTATGCTTCAGCTCAAAAAAGTTGGCATAAATTCCGCTGAAGCCATAATTAGCCAGAATGCAAGTTCCCTCAAAAAATTATCTGGCGCCAATACTAGGGACCTTTTGAGGTTGAGGATGAGTCTTACTAAGCAGCATGCATCCATGCCATCGAGCGGCCTCAGTTTTTATCATCAGATGGAGACTAATAGCTCAATCATAGTTACTGGCCACGAGGAGCTTGATGAAACTCTGGACGGAGGCTTTTACAGCGGAGAGATAACCTTAATAGTCAAGACACCAGGCGCCTTAAACTTGTCTTCGATAATTATTTCAAAGATAAATTCGAAGATAATTTTCCTCGACACTGCTGACTATTTTGATGCAGCTGTTTTTGAAGGATCGTGCGTCAATTTTGAGTTCGTACGCCAGATAAAGGTTTTCAACGTCATAGAATTCTTGGACATCACTGAAAACCTTAGACAAAGGGTGTCTCAATGTTCTCTCCTAGTCGTAGATTGCTTCACGGATTTGGTGCTTGGCTATGTTGGGGGAATGACTACAGATGATTTGGTCATATATATCAAAAAAGTCGTGCGCTCCCTCAAGTTGATAGCATTGCACCAAAATGTTGCCATTCTCTTGTTTTGTCGAGACATAGAAATATCAAAGAATTTCTCGCTGTCAGCTATTTTGCACACTATGATTGATTCAGCCTTATGTTCTACCGGAGATGACACTGTCAGGCTTACGCTAACTAAGTCATCAAAACAATCTATTGGCAAGTGTTTCACCTTATCAAGATCCAAGATAGATTAAATTAGTATATTTTGTTTATGAGAAAATGAACAGCTTTCTTGAACTACTATTCTTCGGTCATTTTGCATCACAAAGGGTACTGAAAATCAATTTGAAGTGGTATCTGGGTACTCCACGTTTTCAAGCTTCTGTTTCTTTGCTTCACCTTCAGTATCAGGACTGGCTTTCTACAAAGCCAAGAATTTCTCAGAGTTTATGCTTTTAACCAAAAAATAAATCATACTCTTCTAACCTTTTTTTTTCTCAATAGGTGTGTGATGACATGGACAGATGTTGATGCCTTTGAATAGGAAAATAAAGTTTATTTCACTGATTGCAAATATACTCATTACATTTTATCGTCTAAAAGACTTTTTTTAATCTCGTGTATTGGTGATACAGCTTGTTGTATGGTGGGAAAATTCCAGAGAGTTTAATAAAATTAAGTAAAACCTTAATTATGCAAACTGCAGAGCAAATTTTAAAGCTAATGACAATTATGGAAGAAATTATGTATGATGAAGCAAGCAACAAGAAGTGTGCGTGCACGGCCAGTGGTACACCTTTGAATCCCTTTATGTTGCCAAGCAAAGTGTGTAAGTGCTTTGTCCAAAAAAGTCACTTAGAAAAATCAACATGGAAATCCTTCAGCTAAAAGGAACTGGATTATTTTCTTTGCTTTTTAACCAGTGCTTTTACGCTATTTTAAGTCAGTCAGAAATTGGGTCAATAGGTAAACTATTTGCATTGTACTGTACTTGATGTCTTCTGAGTTCATCATTTCCCATGATTTGAAAGTTGAAATATTAGATATGGAACTGTTACAACAATGGGCATGGAAAACATGTAACTTTTTCAATGCCCACCTCTGGAGAATTGTGTTCTGTGCTGTGTTCTGCAGATCCAATGGTAGCTTGGACACATCCTGTGGAGGTTAAACTTTCCTTCAGTAATCTTGAGACACTTGGAGCACTTTTCTTTTCATCTTCAACCTCTTCTATCTGAACAATAAATACTTGAAAGTCAGTTATTCTAAGTGTGAACAGAAATTGTAGTAAAATAACGAACATTAATTGCCAAAATTAAATTTGATGACAAGGCCTTTTCTGCCACCACTTTTGCAGCATCTAACACTTTATGGCTATGTTCATATTCCTCCAAATTGGTTGCATGATTAATGTGAAATCAATAGCATCACATTTAGAAATTTGTTAGGACTAAACCTTAGCTTGAACTTCATCAATGAGTTCAGCCAATTCATGCACTTCTTTGGCGGCTAGTTCCACCGGTGTGTAAAAACCGTCACCAATATCTTTCGTGTCAGGCGGTAACTCTCCATCTGCCACCTGTTTCAATCTGTTTTTGCGAAGTTCCATTACCTGCAGGCAATGACATCATCAAACCAAATCTAAATTCCATACAACACAAATTCCAATTTTACTTGAATAGATGCTTTGAAATGGCTACATGATGAAACATAACTCTTATGAAGATTATGAGCAATTCCAAGCTGATACAAAGTTTCAGCAATGCGTCGGGAGTCCTTTGGTAGGATGGATTTCTGAATGTTAAGACATTCTTCATAATCTTTTATGGCTTCTTCAAACTGTTCTGCATTTCCAAACATTTCTAAATGTCAGCAATATGTTGTGATACAAGTCTGACTGAAACACACCCATTTCTAGCCCAACATCACCCAACTTAGAGTAGGTGTCTGCAAGTTTCAATTTAATTTCTGGGCCCTCCTGCCTAAAATAAATATTCTTTTTACTTGTTATTAAACCTTCAAGATTGGTAACAATAAGTTAATGTAAGTTTGTAAAGAATTAGATAATCCTAAAGTTTTATTGTTGTATAGTTGCCTTGAATAAATTAATTTGGCTATTTCCAAGGTTTCCCAAGACAGCTGCAGATTTGACACATCTTCATCCTGTAAAACAAAACATTGCTATCAAATACTGCTTTTTAAAGAGTTTATTGATGATACCTCATTTCTTCTGATACCATTTTCTTCAGCGGTCTTCTCATTTTTGTCTTCAACTGCATATTTCTTATCACAATCTGCTGGATTCCTTGTTGGGCATTGCTCAATGTTACCATCCTTATTAACATCATTGGATAATTCATCTTCAACTAAATCTTCTGATCCATCACTTTCCCCTATAAATATTAACACATTCTAAAAAAATATAACAATTATGGATTACAACAATGACAATTCATTGGACAATTTGCAATGAATCTTTTTAAATACCAGAGTCACAATCATTGACTTTATCTTCTTTATCATCATCTACATACTCCTCCTCTTCTTCCTCATCATCACTACTTGATTCACCTAAATAGGAAAACTTATCAATAAAGTCCCAAAACATCATCATAAGATAAGAAGGAAGTCTACTTTGAAGCCCATTCTCAAAGACATTCGATTCACTCCTATGTAATTCAAGTAATGCTTGGCCATATAGCAAATAAACATCAGCACATTCATTTGCCAGTTCACCATATTCTTTTGAACTGAAATTCAGTTTCAAATTTAGCCTCAAATATAACATGTCTAACTTGTTACATCTCACAAGATCTTTGCAGCTTCTTCAAGCTGGTTCACAGCCTGATGAACTTCACCACACAACAAATTTCGTTTTCCCTGGGCCAATAGATTGATACCTTCAACTATAACTTGTTTTGGTGTCCTAGTTTTAAAATGTTAAAATGTATTGTTCTATCATATGACGACCATATAGTTAGTCTAAGCTATCGACTAATATTTCGAGCTCTGACACATGCTGTTGAAAATTGTGCTTTATTTCTACATGGTTCTATTAAAGTTGATTGATGTTTGAAAATTCGGTAATACATTGTACTCGACATTTTAAAACCATAACTTTATCTAAAGTATCATAAAAGTTTGGATTACGGTTTCCAGCAAACTTCAAATGACCTACTTATCCTCCAATTCCGTAGCCATTTGAGTTCGCCTAACTAACGCTAACGTGCTACCAGAATCTACACAAAGCAAAACGGCAGTTTTAATTTAATAGATTTCTACTAAGTTTAAAATTACAAATTATATTCCTAGAGATTGTAAAAAATGTCAGTTGAGATTTTTAAACATTCGAAATCACACAAAACCAAAACATAGCTACCAGACGCTAAGATTGTTTAAAACAGAGCGAACCACGTTGATTTTCGTCCAAATCTTTAGTAATAGATTCTATTAAATAGAATATATATTGTTCATGTTCTCTTGACCATCAATTTTAATTTTCGTGGCTGGACTGGTGTTTCTTCTATGGTAAGCCGTCAATGGAGTGCTGTCCTGGAGGAATCCAGCCTTGATTTATTACTATTAAAAACGACAAAGCAAGATTTTTCAACAGAAATACGAAAACCGTTATTAGATAAAAACTATGTTCTATCGAGCTGCCGATGCATTCTGTGCGCCATGGTGGAAAGATTGCTGCCGATCATCTAGAGGGCTATGTCGTCGGCGTACATAGACATCTTGATCCCATTCTCTGGCTGAGGTAAACCGTCGAGCATCACGATGAATAATAGAGGGCTTAGGACACTGCATGGGGTGTGCCATTGTCAAGGGTGTGGAGAATGGAAAAAGTCGCTTCGACTCTGACTCCCATTGTTTGGTTTTGCAGGAAGTCGTTGATTCAGCGAAGCATCCTCCCTTTGATGCCTAGTTCGAACAACCTTGCAATTATTCCTTCTCTACACACCATGTCAAAGGCTTTTTCCAGATCCAGGAAAACTCCAAGTGCCATCTGTTTTTTTTTGAGGAAGAGGCAGTTTAGATGCAACGGTTGGTTATTTATTAACGTCCATTTCATAACTAGATGATTGGGACGGATTGGATGCAACATACTCTGACCAGTTTTATATCTAATCTTCAAGGGTGGATTTAGGAGGGAGAGGGATGGCCCTTCCCGTAATTTGGAAAATATAAAAACAAATTAAGTAAATCTATTATAAAAATAAAAATTAATATTTTAAAAAATGTATTTTAATATAAATGTATCGTAATTTCACGAATTTCTTAAATTTTAACAGATGAGTTCACTTCGAATGCTACGGTCTGAAGAATATTATATGGCTAGAATTCCGTTTAGATGACAAAATGAATAAAAAACATTTTTATTATATTTTGATTAATCTCTATCTACCATGCTAACATTTACCTTAATTAACTGTTAATGACCCGAGTTATAAACGAAACGAGACTATTAGCTCCTCAGCCCAAGCGATAAATAGAAAAATCTCATCTTATCCACAGTCACAATCACAATGCAGATAGAGCTACCCACCGGTGGTCACATTAAACAATTTAGTCAGAAACGCGCAAGCGGTCACAGAAAAGTGGCAGACAGACGCGTGTAACGTGTAATACGCAAAATATGGGAAATGGCTTATGAATTAAAAGAATAGTTAAAATTAAAAGGAGACACTTTTTTGTTATATTAATGCCAAGGGTGTTAAGCTATTTTACGAGTGAGGCGATGGGGAAAGAAGATAACACTAACTGAAGATTATATGACAGGCTGTATTGCGATTCTTAAAGAAAGTTGTATTTGAGCAGGAATATTAAGTAACAGAAACCAATTGAAAATATGACTTCTACTTGCTTATAACACGATGTTACATCTGTGATGTCCCGTGTTTCGTCGTTTATCTTACATTCGGGCGCATCGCTTGTTCGTTTGAAATTACGTTTTCTTGAAAAGTTATTAATATTAAAAACCAAATTAATTAAATGTCGGAAATTAGCAATAATAATAATAATAATACTAACGCGGAAACTATCATTAGTGGAGGATTTTTTGAATTCGATGATGGAGGATGTTATGCAGGAGATTGGGTTAATGGTCAAGCATACGGATATGGAAAGTGCACAGGACCTCAGGGTAAAGGAGAATATGCTGGAACTTGGAAATCTGGTTTTGAAGTTTCTGGTGTGTACACTTGGCCCAATGGAAACACATACGAAGGCGAATGGCTGGAGGGCAAAAGAGGTGGGGTTGGTGTGGAGACAAAAGGCAGCTGGATTTATAAAGGCGAGTGGACGCAGGGTCTGAAAGGAAAATATGGCGTTCGAGTAAATTTATTGACGGAAGCTAAATACGAAGGATCCTGGGTTTCAGGAATGCAGGAAGGACTCGGAATAGAAACGTACATAGATGAAAGTGGGTCAATAAATGTATTTTACAAACGTAATGATAGTGCTTTGATGATAATGCAAGACTTTTACAAGTGAAGGTTTTGTTCAAGTTGTAATAATCGCAATAAGTCAATTTAGCATTTTCGTAAGTGGTTAAAGAGTCAAATATTTTTTCAAAAATATGATAATTTTCCACACATGAAATTGGTTGATTTTAATTAAGACGAACCTGTGAGCTGGTTCAAACAGGTGTTCATTTGGTGATGCAGCATGCGTTTGGCTAACAAATCAATAATTCGATTGAGGTGAAGAAAGCTAGCCTACGAAAGCCAGCGAGGAGAATGACTATTTGTCATCCCAGCTGAGCTCTTTAACCCTGAAGGATCAGAAATGTGCTCACTTGTTGATGAAGCAGTCTTTTAATGACTTCGATGCTCAAAGGGAAGCAAAATGAACTATATCATGACTCAATATTTTGAATAACCGGCAGAAATTAAAATTTTACCAAACATTGCAAATATTCAAACTTTTAATGATTTTTAATCGAGTATGATATTAATTGCAAATGGGTATTAATCATTGACTTAAATACTGCAATGGTCAGCTAAGATAACACCGTCTAATTGATAAAAATGTAATGGAGCTCTCATGCATTCGTATTAGGTACGTATCAGGGTCAGTGGTCGAAAGGAATGCGTCATGGATTTGGAGTGAGAAAAAGTGTACCAAGAGGCATCGCAGCAATATATAAGTCTTCAGGGTCAACCACTTCGCTCAGACCATCCGCCTCTCTACCGTCCGGTTTATCGAGCAAGCATACCTCATCCGTTTCCAGCCAGGATGGCATGTATGGAAGTACATTTGACAACAGGAGACACGATGACTACGACCGAGAAAGGGGAGGGTTTGTACTCCTTGAAAAAAGCAAACCCTCAGTCACTAGTCACCACAGTTTGCAGAGGAGTAGATCTTTTAGTCTTAGCAGGACGCTGAGCAAAAGGTTCTTAGTTCATTTCTAATTTTACATAATTTTTTTATTTTTATGGACCTTATGTAACTATATATTATGCAGACACATTTGAAAGATATTGAATAACATTACGACAAATAAACTAATTATAGATTCAAAGCGAAGCATTCTGGCAGCATGCATGGGACCGACAAAAAACACTCACTGAGCAGTGCAGCATTCAGCTCGGACCCTTCGAATCTCTGTGGATCTGCTGATACAGGAAGAAATAGTCTACTGGCATGCAGCGTCGATGTCAACCTGGCAAGTGTCATAGAGGTTTATTCGGGAGAATGGAAAAATGACAAAAGGTGCGGGTTCGGCATCAGTCAGAGATCAGATGGCCTTCGGTTGGTAGGAAGGACTGGTCACCCCAAATTAATTTCGTTCCAAGCAACTTCTTATTCAACTTTTATTGGAAATATTTTGAAAATCCGCTAAAACCTAAACTTTAAACTCTAAAATGACTCAGTTGTGATAATGTGGTTTTTCAGTTAGGGAAGTACGATGCAATTAAGCATCATTACATCAAAACTTCAACTAGCGAAATATTTTTGAATTAATATTACATTTAATATTAGGTACGAAGGCGAATGGTTTAACGACAAAAGATGTGGTTACGGAGTGACAGTCTTCAAAGATGGCAGCCGTGAAGAAGGGAAATATCGCAACAACGAACTCATTTCGTCACTGAGTCAGAAGAGAAAGATTTTTTCTAAAAGGAAGTTTAGAGACAGAGTCGATGTATCAGTTGGGTTTGCAAAAAAAGCCTCCGAAACAGCAAATCAAAAATCAGAAATGTCTCTTGCAAAGTAATATTTTTAAATCCTTGAACTTGTTTTAACCGAAGCTGAAAGTTTTTCAAAAATCGTCAGACGACGAACAGCTGTTTCAAAAGCTGTGCTCGCCGACGAAGCGGCCAAGAAGGCCAGATATTTTGCGGACATCGCCAGAAAACACGCACAGAAGTTTGAAGTTTCCATTGCAGGTTTTCATGTGAAATTTAGCACAACTAAAAATTTTTTAAAAATTAGTTTCTAACTGTTTAGTCTCTAACAGCAGACATTGCCATAACTGAAGATGAAATACCAGGAAAGGCAAAGAAAGATACTAAGACGAAAAATGCTATTGTCAGAGGAGAAAGTGGAGACAGCCAAATGTCGAGCTGGTCGGGGTCTTCTTTGCCATCCACAAAAAAAAATGTTTCAGGAAATTATCTTCACGAAAATGATAATGTTTTTATGAATTTTCATGAAAAGATTATCGATGTTCCAAAAAGCTTAAAGTCGCAAACCCAAAAAATAAGCAACGCTTTTGATTTCGACTTGAGCAAACTCCAAATTGCCGAGCAGCCATCAAACGGTTCCAGGTTTAAGTCTCCAGCTGAACCAAGAATTTCATCAAATGACATGAGGGACTACTTCGACGAATCGGCTCCAGAATTTACAACGCTTGACGAGGAACATTCCATTACTAACTTCCCGCATATTTTACAGAGCAATCAGCCAATGGAAAATGAAGTGTTTACATCAACAAATGGGAACCATCTAAATCAAGAAAATATAAATCTTCCTATTAGTGTTTCGTCAAATGAGAACCAAATGTTTAATTCATTAGATGTTGCTAAATCTCAAGATGATCAGTATCCAGGGCCATCTTTAAATACAAATAACAACAACACCAACAACCAAAAAACCAGCGATAGAACACAAGATCTCAGGCGGCGGTTCTCCTCGGACCGCAAGAAACGAGAAAAGTTCATTTTAAACGAGATTCCAGCTGTGGATTCACAAGCAACTTCGACGTATCTTCAGAACAAACTGCCACCTGAAGAAAATTTAGTTCTTCGCCAGCCTGGTGAAATTTCCACCACGACATACCGTCCTGGAACAACAGTGCATGTTTCAAAACTTAACAAAAGCGATGAATCCAAACCACAACATCCCAATAATTTCAACGACGCACAGGTTGGTAAGATTTTTGCTTAATTACCAATTGAATTTAATATGCTTTCAAATAATTTCTAGAGATGGTGGCATCAGAACTCTCTGACAGTTATCTTCGTCATCATCAACTTCCTTTTTTCGGCCTTGTTTTTCGGCTTGTGGTCCTCCGGGGAATGATATTTTGACAGAATTTTTCAGGATGACTCCTTCGTCGATCGAAATATGGCTCATTAAGCTCACTCTAAAATAAGCAAATGTTTGAATCTAAATTAATTTTAAAATGTTAAAGCGTGTAGGTCTTCGTCGATATTTTCACAATGTCAAAGATGTTTGGAGTTGTTAAAGAGCCATCACCTATAAGTTTATTTTCAAAATGTTCGGCGCTATGTTGTTATTATTATTATTATTATTATTATTATTATTATTATTATTATTATTATTATTATTATTATTATTATTATTATTATTATATTATTATTATTATTATTATTAATATTTTTATTTTCTCGTCCATTAACAATATAAATCGTTCAAAAAACCACTCCGAAAGAGTCCGAGATCTCCCGGGGGCACCCCGTCATAATAGCCCGGCGACAAAATAGCCCCTTCAAAATAGAACCATCAAAACATAAAACTCATTTCATTTAATCAAATTTGAAATAGGTTACAGGTTAATGTATCAACTCATATAAATATTTTTTTTATAAAGATATATTGACGGGGATGTTTTGACGGGGCTATTTTGTGGCTGGGCTATTTTGACGGGTCACCATCTCCCGGGACATGTGAATTTAAAAGTACAAGCCGTAGTATAAAATGTCAATCGTACCGAAAAGCATCAACCAGTAATGTTAATGAGACTTCGACATGTTGACTTCTTTCTTCGATGGCACTTGTGAGACCTCCATATCTTGTAACTCTGACTTAAAACAGCTGTTATTATGTTTATATTCCTGTCCTTGGAATCCGCCGCAATCCTTCCTAAATCCAAACGATTTTTGTTACATCACCCCTCTCCAGTTGCATACAAATGCGCCAACATTTGGCATCAATCTCCGAGTGCTTTCTGGAGCATTTTTCAGCTCAAGTGTGAACATCTTGAGCGTCATGTTTCATGACTTTGTTGTCGCACACTCGGTCCAGGTTGTAGACGTCTGAGGCAATGGCTGCATCGAACACTATGTATGTGTTTCCTTTCCATGCACATAAATCGGGTATTTTGAGTCCCTGATCTGTAGGAATTCGGGGCTCTACTTTTGTTTGTAGCCTCTTTTTATCAGTTTGTTTTCCAATCTTCTCATAACAACATTATGCCTCTCGGTTATTGCATCATCGGTTCTTGGACATTTCTGGATCATATGCCCCAGCGACTCTAAGGATTGACAACTCCCATCGCACCCCTTGGGAGCCTGCGGGTTCCATCTCAAAGCTCTAAGCCTGTAATACAGTGCAGTAGCCCGGATCTCAACGCGTCTGATATATTGACTGGAATGAATTTTCGGGACAGCAGCTGAAATCCAATCTCTCATTCCAACTCCCTCGGTTAATGATCTCAGTCCGTAGCTATCTCCAGTTTTGTAAAGTCTCTTCGAAGCTGCAGCTTTCCAATCCTGTTTTGATTGTTTCGCCTCTACTATTCCAAACTTACGAAATTCTCTCATAATCAGAGTGTTGTTTCTGAGAACATCAGTCATGAATTCATCCTTTCGTCGGCCTGTTTTGGAGAAAATTTCTGTCAATCTATTAATTTTAAGACCAGGAACCCATTGTCTAAGTTGAAGAATTCTCAGACCTTTGGATTTAACGGGAGCATGATAAAATGGTTTCGGGATATCTTTCGGAAGATGTAGCCAAATGCCTTGATGCCCTCTAATCGCGGTGTCTGCGGAGTTCAGAGAACCTTTGAATACTTCGTTAAAGATAAGATTATAAACTAGATTTGACGTAAGTGAACTTTCAAAATATAAAGACGTTGGCAATTTTTGAATCTCATCTCCGATCGACGCTGGCTGCTTCCGAACTCCTATCTCTATCCCCAGATATTTGTAAATCTGTGAGATATCGATTGCTCTGATATCTTCTGATTGTAATTTGATGCAAGTTGTGGGATTGACTATCCAGCGTTTCTCGTTGCAGTGGGTTTCAGTTCTGAGTGCAATGCATTTGTTTGCATTGATTCTTAGTCCTGCGCTGATCCTTGCACTCTCTAGTTGTTCCATCAGTCTTTTCATTCCGATTTCCGTCGTTGACATTAGAACCAGATCGTCGGCGAATGCAATGTAATTGCACTTAGTCGTCGAACCTCTGCCAGCCGTGACTCCAATTCGCTGGTTATCATGTCTATGACTACATTGAATAGGTGAGGGATATCGGGTCTCCCTGACGGACTCCTCTTTTCACTTGAATCTTTCCACTGAGACCTTCTTTTCAGATAAACCTCACTTCCTTTCTAGAGCTCTACTAGATACTCCAAGAAGAGCGGTGGAGAGCCAAGTCTGGCCACGGCTTTGAGGATGGTGTTACGAGACACGTAGTCGAAAGCTTTCGTGACATCAACAAAAGTCGAGTTCAGTTTTTGGAGCTTTTCTCTCTTTTTCGGATGATTGATTCAATCAGAAATAGATTTTGTGCAACGCCATCTCCTGGGCGGAATGTTTTTTGTTTCGATCACAAAGGCCAATATCCTAACATTCTTCCTCCAAGGATGCGATGAAACAAGCGGGTCATAATCGGACCCACTGTAATAGGTCGATAATCACTCGGACTGGAAGCATCCTTAGTCTTGTGAATGAAAGTGACGATTTCCAATACTTAATAATAGCAACATTTAATGAACAATTGATATTGTATTTAATAATGGCAACATTTAATGAACAATTGTAAATTAAAAATGTTTTGTTCATTTTGATGATTAATAAAAAAAGAAAATGATACAGGGAGTATACTTATAATATTATAATAATTATAATAGTAATAATAATAATAATTATTATTATCATTATCATTATCATTATCATAATTAGTATTCTCAATACATAATAATAATTAAGTTAGCATTGACATATTATATGTTAGTATATTATATGTTAATTATTATTATTACTATTATAATAATAATTATTATTATTTTTTTTTTTTTTTTTTTTATAAAACTTTCTCCGAACGTGCGGCATGGTACTGTACTGGGTGATTTCTGTATTGATGAATTTTCAATCCCTTCGAAGTCTGAAACTCAGCTCCGCAATGTAAACATTTCGGTAGTGTTTAGTTATAATTATAATTATTATTATTATTATTATTTTTTTCCTTTATTTTCTCAGCCTTTCAAAAGCAATCAAAAAGAAATCGACTCGGAATTGTAAGAGTCAAAAAAAAATCCTCATCAAATTTTAATGTCCGCGTTCAGGGCCTGAGATCACCCTCGGACAGATAAAGAAGAAGAATATAGTGAGGGTCAGCTAGGCATTCCAAGAGTGAGCAACAAGCGTCAATCTCGTGAGGTCTGAGGTTCCTCTCCAGAATGCATACGATGCTTCTGCCATCACTCTTCTCCAGTTACAAATGCAAGCAGTCACAACTGGCTCGAGTTTGCTGGTTCTTCCTGAGCATTCCTCTCCATCCATGCATGGATTTCTGGCATGTCGTATTTGCCCTTTTTGCTTTCATGGACGTAGTCAAGATCAACTGTGTCGGCGACTACGGCAGCGTCAAGGACCATATATTTCCCACCTTTCCAGGCGCATAGATCCGGGATTTTGACTCCAACGTTGGTTGGGATGCGAGGTTCTATTGTTGTTGTATAGCCCTTTTTTTCAACTCGCTTTCGAGAATTTTCACAATGTTGTTGTGTCTCTCGTGTCGGGGTCCTTCTGTTCTGGGACACATCTGGATCAAGTGCCCCAGATATTCATTGGTCTCACAGCCTGCGTCGCAATCGGTATTAATCTGATGTCCCCATCTTGCAGCTCTCTTTTGCAAAATGAGCAGCAGCTGAGGCATTCTTCCTAAATAATGTTTGAAGCTTGACGAAATATTTTTGTCGTCTGATTCTTTCTTCTTTTTGTTTCGAAGTTCGCCTCTTTTCTTTGGACTTGGCCATTCCCGTCATTTGCAATACATTTATTCGGAGTCCTGTCAACGAATTTTGGTTTCTTTTTAGTCTTGGTTTGTTCTGATTTGTGCGAAATTTTTGTTGATATCCATTTTTTATATTCTCGGTCAATCAATTCCCTTTTCATGGCCTTGCTGAGTCTTTCACACAAGAGATCCGACAGATCCTCACTGCTTATGTGAATCATGTCATACATGTATCTTTTAATGACCAACTGCTTTAATTTGATGCTGCTTTCAATGGGACCCTCAGATTGAACAGGAGAAATTCTTGTATGACAAGGTGCAGGATGATCAACGATCAAAGACCTCAGAAAAAAGATTACTGAGGAGACGTTTGTATCCCGGCTTATTTCGAATTCTCCTTATCTGCGCAGCAGTCATATCTGGGAAATATCTGGTTAGAGACATGTTGATTCTCTTTTTTTCCAAGTAGTTCAAGTCTATATCTGTCTCAGATATATTTTTCTACAATTCATTGGTGTGATTTACTTGTTCTATTATCGTTGAATCATCGCTAGAAACAGAGGCATTGCTGCCTTGGTTCGAACATTCCTCCGTAGCCATTTCGCCAATGTCACTCGACTCTTCAGACTTGCTATACCGTTGCAAGAGCACCCTGTATTCTGGCTGTCTTCTGTGACCTCTGATGGCAGCCAATGACCCGTGCTGGAATCTTTTGAGAAGCTCGATGTTGATATGTCTGATTCCTTGTTCCCTCAGTTCGAGTTTCATTATTGCCATCGGATGATTCTCTTCTTCGTTCCATCCACATTTGGAGTAAACTTTCTCTGAACGTGCGGCATGGTACTGTACTGGGTGATTTCTGTATTGATGAATTTTCAATCCCTTCGAAGTCTGAAACTCAGCTCCGCAATGTAAACATTTCGGTAGTGCTTGCTCGCCTTGAGGCGCACCTGAGTACCGAGTTCGAGTTTTTGTTGCGCGAGTCTCCATTGTTTACAAATTCAATGTTCCGATGGAACTTTAAATGCTTATTTCAGTTTTAAACCCCTCACAAAATCATCCACAGAACCACTTCACATCAAAGTCAACCAAACTTCTCCTCTAATTCCTCTTCTTTGCAGTTATTTCGAAGTTGTAACACAGACAGCGAAAGTTTATCGACAACTTCAAATTTAGTATTGAAACGTCTCACACTTCAACTTGACAGTGTAGGGGACACAACGTGATACTGAAATGTACGACGAATATCGCTGAAAAGAACAATTCACGAAAAAAGAGCCGCGCGACCACTCGCTCGAGACAATTGTGTTATTATTATTATTTTTTTTAATTTTATTTTTATCTTATTTTATTTTTTTTTGTTCTTGTTATTATTATTGTCATCTTTATTTGACATACTTGCATCTCGAATAACAATTTTCAAACAAAACTTTTCCCGAGTCTCAGTGGAAAAAACTCTCTAAATTCTTTTATTTAATGAAAACTTTAAAATAATTATAGAAACTACATTGATAGCAGAAGTTATAAAAGTACTAAGATTTTAAATAATTTTTCCAAACACTACAGAAAGCATAGTTTCAAGAAGTAATTCAATTACTGAAGAAAGCAACTTCCAAAATGAAGAAAACCAGTTGATGATTTTTCCCCACCGCGCTTACTAAACTCTTAACAATCTCTTTACAAACGATAGAAAGTTGGGCTTTGAATCAGCTTCGAATCAGCGAAAGTTTTACCCTTTAAGCCTAAGTTTAAAGGATTTGTTGACTCGACCAGCTGTAAGAGCTTGCATAAGGAAACAATCTTACTGAAGGGGATTTATTTTTATGCTATTATTTATTATTATTATTATTTTTATTAATTCAACACAACCGCAACGGTCGGAAAGTCAATGACGCCAGGTCTCAACAAGAGTCCACAGGCAACAAAACTAGCATGCATGTCATCTTAAATCCTAAAAATAAAGTCGAAACAAAACAAAACAAAAATTCTGTCGTTCTTGTTTAACTGAAATGTCATCCCAGAATCTTTCTGAGTATATGGGCAGTTCCATTCAATGCAATCTTTTGTATTTCATATTGGTTCGGCCTTCCTGGGATCTGCTCCAGCTCTTTCCTGTAGTTTTCTGGAATTGTTCCTAATGCTCCCACGATGACTGGTATTGTTTTGACTTCAACTTTCCACATTCTACTGACTTCAATTTGTAAATCTTTATATTTAAGAATTTTTTCATTTAATTTTTTTATAACATTTTGGTCGTCAGGTATGGAAATTTCAATCAACAGGCAACAATTTTCCTTTCTATCCAAAAATATGATGTCCGGTCTGTTAGCAAGTACTGTTCTGTCCGTTAGTACACCTTGGTCCCACATAAGAGTGACGTCATCGATACTCACCACAGGATCAGGCTTATGTAAATAATATTTCTCAACTACTGGGACATCGAAACTTTTACATATTTTCCAATGGATGTACGCAGCAACTTTATTGTGTCTTTCAGTATATTCTGTTGGAGCAAGCATCTGGCATCCTGCAATTACGTGTCCTATGTGTTCCTCTGCTCTGTGGCACAATCTGCACAAGCTGCTCACATCTTGCTTCAATATGTGTTTTTGGTAATATCTTGTTTTCAAGGCCTGATCCTGCGCCGCTATGATTAAACTCTCAGTCTCCCCTTTCAATCCACTACGGTTGAGCCATGAAACTGTCAGTTCTTTACTAATTCCTATCTTTTCCACATTCCTCAGAAACTGTCCGTGCAGGGGTTTTCTTTTTATTTCTTCCAACTTTTCTACTTGCATCCTTTTTGTTAATTCATCGGTCATTTTCATTCCAACGTTCTTCTTCAGCGCGTATTTATTTTGAATTTTGCTTGATTCTTTCAAGATTGAGTATTTTTTCTTGAGACTGTCGTTCAGTTTTACTATTTGGATTAACCCACTGTTTTGTGATTCGATATATTCTGACAGACCCAGTATAGCCTGTTGATATACTGACCAAATCTCAAGTAACCCTCTACCACCATTCTTTCTTTTAATGTACAACCTCTGCACATCACCTCTCGGGTGGTGCATTCCATTTATTGTTAGAATCTTTCTTGTCTTTCTGTCAATTTTATCTATTTCTGATTTTAACCATTCGATTATTCCGAAGCCGTAAGTGAGAACTGGCACTGCCAAACTGTTAATGGCCATGATTTTGTTCCTTGCGTTGAGTTCGGTTGCCAATATTTTCCTTATTCGTCGGTAATATTCTTTTTTTACAATTTCTTTCATGACTTTGTTGTTTACACCACCTTTCTCTTCCATGCCAAGATATTTGTAAAGTTCATCTGCATCTAGTGATCTAATTTGGAGAGAATCTTTAAGCTGAATATTATTATTATTATTATTATTATTATTATTATTATTATTATTATTATTATTATTATTATTATTATTATTAGTATTATTATTATTATTATTATTATTATTATTATTATATTATTATTATTATTATTATTATTATTATTATTATTATTATTATTATTATTATTATTATTAATTATTATTATTATTATTATATTATGTTAATGTATTTAAATACACAACAAGACTTGGGGTACTTGGTACTTGTGATAGTACTCGGATCTTGAGTAATAGTACTCAGAATTTGTTCCCATGTCACATGTCTATATTGATCTATACCTTTATCCATCTATTTCGAACTATCTTTCTATCACTCTATCATCTATATATCTATATTTATTGTGGATATTTAAATATTAGCAATACTTCTGATAAACATTATTATTCTATGAATTATTAGTTGTTTAGTGATCGTATCACAGTACATTGTCCTTCTTTTTGTTTAACCAACTTATATTTCTTGTGCAACAGATGTCCACTTCACCTAATTCATCACCGACACCTTCATTGCTCATTCCTTTTGATCATTCTCTTTGTAGATTGCAGTCTTGTTGAAAGAACCGGCTTGTCAACCAATTATTAATTGCGCATGCCCAGCAAACATTGGATCTGGTTGTACTCTAAACTGCAAGATGGTGGGTCTAGGTCTCAAAAATACGCCTTAAAAAGTATAATGTCTCGCCTTTTATGAATATTAAGACCTATAAAATGTCATTTTTAGGGTGTTCTTGAAAGTCCCTCTTGCGTAAAACGTTTGGTAATAAGCAGACCCCCACAGACTAAAAGCCATTCATTCGTTTGTCTGCCTATTAACGAAAACGCCTCTTTTGTTACGCTTCAATTACGAATCAAGAGGAATTTATTTTCAACTTCGTAGAGCGGAACATTTTTCTTTCGCAGAGTTTAATCAACATTTCGCACTTGGTGTAATTCTAAATGTTTTCGATCTATTTCCTTCTGTTGTTTGGTAAGTTACATTTCTCAGAATAAAAGTGAACGGGAAGCAATAAACTACATTATTATTAAAGATTACAACGTGTTTCATTTCCAGTTAATTATTTCAAGAACTCGTACAGTGCTGGGGAGTCTTATGCCCTGACTTTCATGAATATCACATCTGATGGGGAAGATAATGCTGGATTCACACAAATATTTGTTTATTCCAACGACCTTGTTAAAGCCAGATTATTGGTTGGTTGAGAAAGTTTGGAACGAATTTCCATTTTATTGCCTCTTATTTATTTTTGTATTATTTATTCTTTTAAAACCTATATTATATTAATATTTAATGACTAATAACAAATAATAATATTGCATACAACAAATTTGAATTTATGTTCTGTTTCCGTTTGCAGGGAATCAATCACACATTTCCTTTGTTCATCGAAGTTGGAGCCAATATGGGACTCGAATATAACAAAACTGAAGACTTTGCAACAAATAAAGTAAAATCATTTAAAATTGCTTAAAGTAAATCATGCAAATCTAAAATAAACAAGATTTTGCAATTAAAGGTTACCATAGCCAATGAATTTACTAAGACGGATGATTTGGGGATATCAGCATACAGCGGGTCAGACGTGTCTATCATCGGAGTGAAGAGTGATAGAGGGTCAACAGATGCATTTCTAGCCCTGAGAACAGTCACAACCAGCAAAGAATATGTTGTGGCTTTATGGCCGTACGGAATCACCTCTGCTTTAAAACAGTTTGTCAATTTAGAATATGCAATAATCATAAATAACAATTTCAGAAACAAAGCAGTCTTCCAGGGATCAATACAGATCATTGGAGTTTTGAACGGAACGTGTGTTGAGGTGTACAAAATATTCGAAGGAAGCAAATTCGTTCCAGTTCATTTCGATTCTATTGACGAATTTGGTGTTCTGAGGTTTTTCCAGCGTTTCAAAATAGATCAGGATGGTAAACAAACCAATGACTTGGAGGATCTGACAGGGTATTATGTCAATGCGTCGAGACCAGTCAGGGTTAAAAAAATTTAATTTATTTACAAAAAAGATGTTTACTAAATTGTGTTTTAAAGCTGTCTTTATAAATGTTAACATTCGTAATTAAAAAAAAAAATTCGAGCTTAAAAATGTTTTTTTTAATATTCAGGTAATTGTCGGACACGAGTGTGCTAACGTGCCTGCGAATGTCGGATACTGCGATCACATAGCAGAGCAGATTCCCGCTTTGCTCCAACTCGGCAGACGATACTTGGTACCTCCGATAGCGGGCAGACGTTTAAATGCTGGATACATCATCAGGGTGGTTGGTGCTCAAAAGGGTTCCTCAACTTCAGTGAATGTGAAGTCTTACCAGCAGAAGACCTTACGATTTGGAGAATATTTGGAGGTCGATGTGCCAAACAACATGGAGGCTGTCCTTATAACATGCGATACAAATTGTCTGGTTATGCAGTACAACAAGGGTCTATAGCTTTTATTTATTGTTGATTTAGAATTTTCAAGCTCATATCCTAACGTCTAAAATGTTCATTTTTATATAAAGACTTTTAATATTTATTCGTATCAAAATTCCATGTTTGCATGAGTTAATTACTAAATGATCCAACCACAACTTCATTACTTTTACTATTAATTCAGGTTTTGCTACAATCAATGAGCAAACAGACACTCCAACGGATCCATTTATGATGACTGTAACAGCGTCAGACAGATTCACTGATGTTGCACCATTCGCAACTCCAAGTTACTGTGATGTTGCTTTGGTTAGATTTAAAGTATTTAAGTCTAACGTCACTATGACTATTTGTTATTTATTGTGTTGTCAACATTCCTTAAACAGAAAAGAAAAGACTTTGACGACTACGCATCTGTCGTTACGTTCAGCGCCTATCGTGACTTCATATTTTACGACGGTCAACAGCTGACGAAGTTATTTCCATCTACGTCTTGGAATCAAGTGGAAGAATTTTCCGTGATTTCATTCAATGTCTCTCATAAATTCCACGTCATCAGTTCGTCGATGGGTTCATTCGCTGCTTACGTTTACGGCCATTCCGTTCTCACTAGCAGTCCCAGTGGATATGGTTTTGCCGCAAATTATAACGGTATTTGTTTTATTGGATTACTAATTATAATAAAATAATTGACTAAAAAAGGATAGCCTCGTGAAAGCCACATTCATTTATTTAGTGAGCGGAGAATCAGTTGATTTCGGATGGAAGAATTCACAAGACTTGCTTGCTAATTATCTCCTTGTCAACCCATCCAAGTTCTGCAGCAGTAACTCAACGAGTTTAGGTGCTTTCAAATGATTCATGACAAACATTCATTTTTGCATATGAATCTGTAGTGACTGTACATCCATACGAAGGATGTTTTGTTTACATTCTCCGAGTTTTTACCGCGCTGATGCTTTTCATTGTCGTCAATCCGTTTATGAGTTATACCGATTGTACTTTCGATTAAAAGTCAAGTGTTAGCCTGGTTTAACACTTCAAATCACATCACTATTTATCTTAACTAGGCATTTTCTGATAATAATTGATGTAAAAATATCTGAAATATGATTTGAAATGAAACAAATTATAGTTGCATTAAATATTTAATTTATTTGTTTATAAATCCCAGATACAATAATCTCCAATTCAAGCCATGCCTCCTTCCCTATCCTGCTCGACATAGAAATTGCTTCCGTGGAATTGACTGAGAACTGCGTATCCAGATTACGCACACAGCTTGACCTTGCCTCTGAGAACATCCGTCAGAAAATAAACCAATGGATTTGCATGAAGTTAAATTGCAGCTACTTGAGTAGTTTTGTCGTTGCCATAAACAACATCTCATTTTCTTTTAACAAGGATAATCAGGTGTGGTTATAACATGACGATTGACTGATATATTACATTATTAATGTTTTAGTTTTTCATTATAGGAATTATTACTATTATATTTATTACCTAGTAGCGTAAAATCATTCTATGCTTTGATTTTAGATAAAATGCTAAACATTTAAATAATTTTCGTTTTAATTTAGCGGAATATAATATAACGTAATATAATATAACGTAATATATAATAAATAATGACGATATAGGTCTGGTATTTAAATAAATGTAATCTACATTTATTTCAGGGAAAATATTCTGGTATTACAATGCAAGTGGAAGTTATAGCAACTTATGAAGCATTGGCGAGTGAGTTGGCAACCTGCCGTTTGGAGATAAAAAATTATTTGTCCTACTATTCAAACTGGTTATCCTTGAACCAACTTCTTGCTGGAAGTTCAAATTATGGTTGCCCCTCAAATTTTAGCTTCAAAACCAGCAGATTGAGCAGCAGCAATGAAACGTTTTGCAGGAATAAATAGTTTCGCCAGCACAATATCCACTTCAACATGAATTTTTATTGTTTTGTAATTTTATGTTTATTTTTTATGGTTTTAAAGTCTTCCGGTGTTCATCTGGTTCTTTGACATCTCATTCGTTACACCAATAAATGTCCGTCATTGTTTGCTTAGTTTTTTTAAGGGTTATCATTAAGAGTTAACATGAAATGCAAAATGTACTTTTTTAATTACGTAAATGTTTGACTAGATGTTTGGTCATGATTTTGCTGATTTAAGGAGTTTTTTGGTTATTCTTGATCCCTCTTATCCAGAGATATTCCAGTAACTAAAGCTAACTCGTCAACCTTCGTAGTTTATATCACTGGTCGCGGGCCTGAGGTTTTGCACCACTGGCCTAGATGATCATGTCCCATCGAAGCAAATATGACAAAATAAGTTCCTGAAAAAGCGCTTGCAATTGAAACTGCTACAATTTTTAATAAAATTTTCAGTGAAATTAGAAGATTTGGAAATAAGTCATTTTCATAAAACGCAATAAAACCAAGAAGATTCAATGGAGTTTCTGCTAAAACTTCATTCCGGTTACTGAGCAATTTCTGTAAAGAGTTCGTGCCCATTGATGTCCGTGTCCTAGTAATTTCCAAAATCTGTGCAATTTGACAAATTGCATATCAGATAGAATAATTTTAAAGTCCAGGAGCAATCCAAATTTGTGCTCAGGTCTTTTAGTCGTAAAAAATATCTCCATCTTCTGTTGACGTAGATCAAATATACTCTTCATAACCCACACATTTTCTTCTTCTGCTGAAAGTCCTGCATCTCTTGCCAGTTCGCCATGAATCTTCCAACGTCACCTTCTTCTGTCCACCCTCAATCCCAGGCTGTGCATTTTGTTTTGGAGTATTCTTGGCTCAACTTGGCTCAAATGAAGTTTGACAAGTTCTTGCTCAAAAGATTCAATATCAGTTGCTTTTTCCTTGAAATGTATAGTAGCATCTTGTAAGCGCACCTATAAACAACCACTTTTTCCAAGAATGGCATTCCCGAAAACTGTGAAGTTAAAATTTAGTACGCCAGAAACTGTTCTGCATCACTTCTAGTTTAGGCGTCATAGTTAAGTCCTCCGATAATTTGTCTGGCAGCCTTAATATAGTTCATCCAGTCCTTCATTGATTCTGATCGTGCGCTCCAACGTGTTTCAGACACCCGCTTTACGCTGTTATGGGCAGAGCTTTTTTAACTTGTCCAAAGTGGACGCTGATATAGCCGCTGCAGTCATTTTGTGATCGATTTATTACCTTTCTTCGGTTATCACATTGCATTACTCCCTTAAATATCATTATATAAATTATTGTAATTTAATCTAAGCATCCAATTACGCTGCTAACTTTACTCACTCTCAAAAAAAAAAATTCCTGCGTGTAGCGTTGTGTACCGTATAACTCTCATACAGATATTATTTTCAAAAATTTCAAATTACTCAAAGTTCACCAGATAAATCTCCTCCATGCTGGTAGCTTCAAGTACAAACTTGATCACGTGTTGCCTGCATCATTTGGATGTATGTTCTCAAAAGTCTCATCCTTCCATTTATATAATATTCGTTCATTTCGGGATTATAGAACCGCTTTTGCTAAATCGAATGTTAAACGCCGCTCCATAATTTGTTTAGGTCCAACCGTCTACTCTATGAAACCATTTTACACACCTGGTCAATCAAACATTTACTCTTTCACCATAACCTTGCCAAGGCCTGCATAATGCAGCAATCAATTCATCCGCTTTTTGAATTTGCTTTATTTATAATTGGACAGCGGGAGTTTTCCCTTTAGGATGTTTCCTGTTCATGGTTGATATTATGTAATTTTTGAAGTACAAATAAATAATTAATTAATTTAAACATAAACATAATTTAAATTTTATTTTTAATTACTCATTAAATATCAGTAATGTTTTAGCTAATATAAATAAATAAAATTACATCTAATCTCATAATCACAGAAGATCATGTAAACAGGGCGATAAAATGAGCTCTTCATAATGAGTCGCATAGTATGGCTCCCCGTTATTTTTGTTTTTTATACTCTATTATTGTACAGTTTAGCTACACTAGGCTATGATAAATCCAGGTTTGTTCAATGCTTAATTGTGTGAAATTATTCAATTAAGTCGCAATTATTTGAACACTAGGGTTTTAAAGATTTGTTTATGATTATCGGTGAATTTCTAAGTTCTAATCATTTGTTTATTTTATTATACTTTGCATGTCCAATTCTAATTATTTATTAGTTAATTCTGATTTATCCATTTCAACATTTTAAAACTCATTTAATAGTTGATATCGTTAAACTGTGGGCATTATTAGTGTTATTTTACCAGAAAACTTCTTATCTAAACTTTAATTTGAAATTTATATTTTAGAAATTTGACTTTTCCTTCAAACTTTGAACAGCTTGTTCAATTATCTAAGAATCTGTCAGAGTTTGCAGAGGATCACTCAATTTATGTGTTTGTATTATATTGTTTAGCATTTATATGGAAGCAAACGTTTGCTATACCAGGTTCATTTTTCCTAGTAAGGATTCATTTAATTTTTTTTAAAGACTAGCTTTAAGTGATTTGATATTTTTGGTCAGAATTTATTGGGAGGAGCTCTTTATGGAGTTAAATTTGGTCTGCCACTCGCATGTGTGCTAACTTCTATTGGAGCTACAAATTGTTATCTGTTATCAAATCTGTTTGCCAAAGGATATGTCAAGTATTATTTTGCAGATAAATTGAATTTTTTTGGAAAAAAGGTGACCTTTAATTAAAGAATATTTTTCATTCTCAGTTATGATATTACACAACATGTATGATTAATCATACATGATTAATTACAAAAGTACTTAATCACACATGAAGTACTTTTGTAATTCACAGATTGAAGAAACAAAAGGGTCTCTTCTAATTTATCTTATATCACTTCGTTTGGTGCCAATGACTCCGAATTGGCTTCTAAATCTGATGTCTCCGCTGTTAAATATTCCCATCCATTTGTTTTTTATTAGTGTTTTGATTGGTAAGTCACCGTGTCAACATTTTCTTGTTTAATGAAGAGACTATATTGCTATGGTTGAACATATTTTACATTACCTTGTTGCAAGTCCTTAAAAATAGTATATTTGTTTTTAATCTGGAGTAACAAAAGTTGAATAATAATGTTGTTTTCTGAATGAAAAGTTAGAACCCGCATAAGTAAAAAGGTAGATACATTTGTTTAGGCAACCTAGTACACATAGCTATTGTTGATGCATTAAACTACAAAGAACACAAGCCCTCTAGTTTAAATTTAAAGTTTAAAATTCATTAGATTTTATCAGTTTATATTCTATAAACCTATTTTTTCAGGTCTCATGCCATACAATTATGTTTGTGTGCAGTCAGGCACCATGCTTTCAGCTATCCATTCTACGTCTGATGTTTTAACCGCTTCTGTCATCATGAAGCTCCTGCTTGTCTCAATTATTTTGATCTCACCTTCGGTCATTGTTCGGATGTACAAGAAATCAGTCAAAAATAAGTAAAGCTATGGTCAGCTTGAAAGTCAAGGTTCTGCCACCTCAAATGAAACTTTATTAATATAATTTTTTTTATTTAAATCTGCAACAATATTAATTATTTTTATTCACTACCAAATCCAAACTATGAACAAATAAAATAATAAGTCTTGTTGGTGTTTGGTGCAGATCAAATGGCGAGCCCAAAGACACTGACAATGCAATACATGGTTTTGTTCTCCCATCTTACTGTGCAGCTGCCTATAAAAGTAGAAGAAATGGGTTATTAAGGCTCATTAAGTCAGATCCGAAGAATGTGCATCTGACCGTCTGTGACGTTGTCCCAGAAACAGGAACTTGCTGTGTGTAAGCCTGCGCCATTCTTTTGCATTATAACGCAAGTCACTGGTTACAAAAGTGAGTTAGTAATTGAAGGTGGTTTAGAGATATCATGATTTCTAAAAGGGGTTGACGTGTACCTATGTACTTGAAAGGTTTCCCGAGTTTTGATAGTTGGTTGAGACACTGTTCAATAACATTATTGGTCCATGGCTGCACCTTGTTGTGCTGGTAAGTGCTTCCGCCTATAGCCCCCTCGATCGCCTTCAACATATCAAACGGTCTACTAATAAGCTTTTCCAACTTAATTTAGGTGAGATTCTAATACAAATTAAATCAGTAGGTTCTTATTGCCTTAGGGGATTGAAAAAGCACTAATATTCATACTTCTTTTATGACGTTGCTGACATCGTCGACGACAAATGTGGTCTGAAAATGAAAGTAATCAAGCATTCACATTCCACAGTACAGGATAAAAAACTTCAAACCTCCTCTGACGACATTCCATCCTCCATTTTTAATGTAATCTTCGAAACCGACGAAGAGTCAAGAAACTTCTGTATCCAAGATAAACAATTTCATATAGTGATGGCTATTAACGTTTAAATTATTTTTATATATTAAATTTATATAATTGCTTATATGCGTGCATATTAGTTTAGTATATATAAATAGCGTGAAATAAGTTACGAAAATATAGTTAATTCGAAATGAATCATTTTTAGCGAACGGTTTATCACACATTAATCTTCTTAACATACTCCGAATAAAATGTTATGTTATGTTAACATGGTTCGTACAGGTCCTAAATTTTCGAAATTCGGTTTTTTAGTACTGAAAAGTCCTTAAAAAATGAGGGAGGTCCTAAAAATTGCTATAAAGTCCCAAAAATCGTAAAGATTCTAAAAATAATAATGTTCTGAGATTTTATTAGTGACAGTTTTGTCGAAATAGCAATTAGCGGGAAATCAGTCCTTCTGTTCTATCGGTCCCTTTGTTCTAGTTGATTTGTGAAAATCAAAAAGAGATGAGCTTGAATGCAAGGAGGATGATTAGAGTCCATATCAACAGTGTTGGAGGTGCACATTGGTGCAATTTTAAGATTGATAAATCTGTCCTTTTAAAGGATCAAGGCATTTTAAAGCATCAAGGCAGATGTTTAAATTTTATTTGGAAGCATTTTATGAGAGAGAGAGAGACAGGTAGCTGTAACCTCAAAACGAAAAACAGATGAAGATGACATGATCGTGCTGAAAAAGAAGCTTAAGATTCGAAAACATGACAGGGATATGCTGGACAGAGAATGTCAAATATTAACGGATATTAACTGCAAAAACCAGGAACAATGATCTCTTGGTTCAGACGAACAGCCTGAAGAAAAATAGTGAAGCAAAAGCTGTAGAAATTGCTTCTTTAGAGAAAGACCTAGAGTTGATTTTTTGTTTAAACAAATTGATATTATGAACTTTCATGTGTTACTATCCTGTGTTATACTTCTAAATTGAATAATGAATGATTAAAATCTAAATATCGTTTTGTTATTATTGTTGGCCCTAAAAAATGGATTAGAAGGTCCTAAAAAGTTCTAAAAAAGTCCTAAATTTTGGCTTTCAAGTTCCTGTATGAGCCATGTGTTAAGTTGGCCGGCAACTTCGTTTTTGATGCGGCGTTAACCCTCATCCGTTCCCCGACTTTTGATCAAATGGCGATAGCTTACACCTGCCTACGCCATAAGGTCAGTGAACAACCAGTTGACCTCCATTGGCTGGACCATAGAGGAGTATGGGTCTACCATAAGGGGTATGAGTCGACCATGGGGGTATTGGTCGACCGTAAGTGGTTAGGGTCGACCATAGGAGGTATGGGTCGAACAGAGGGTGGTGAGGGCTTCGCAGCCTCTTTAAAAAGAGATGTCAAACTCCCAAGTGAGACATTCTTGCAGAGGCAAATGACTGGACCGTCGCAGCCGACACTAGAAGGCCCCAGGTGATGATAAAAAGTGACAAGAGGCCAGATTTGGTGCTCGTGTCGAGAATGACGGATGCCATCATTCTGGTGGAGCTGATGGTACCATGGGAGGACAGGTTACAACGCATCAACGCGCTCAAAGCGGATAAGTATGCAGATCTGTCGATGGACCTGGAAGCGAAAGAATACCTCTTCCCCATTGAGGTTGGCGCAAGGGGCGTAGTCGGCAGGTCGACTTAAGCTTTCCTCAACAAAATTGGATATTCTAGCCGCGAAAGAACAAGGATAGCCTATATGTCTGAAGCGGCATCATTCTAAATCTGGCACATGACGAACCAGAAGATGTCTTAAGAGGCCACTTCAGAAAAACCGTCGTTCTCCGGTGTGACCGATTTATCGAACGACGGAGCCAAATCATTGGAGAGACGCGGTATTGTCCGGAGAAATGGACCAAACCGCGGTCGCGCAAGGGCCCGAGGTCGAGTCTCGAAAATGCCTATCCAGCTGTCGCTATAAAGCAATTATAAGGCCCAGTTTTCACATATTGAGTACACCGCATGAAGAAGCCACTGAAAACTTTCATGACAGCTGCAGGCAACTGGGGTGGAGGCGATCGACATTCTCTATTTCTATAATAAATATAATGGTGCTGTTGTTGTATTTGTAAATAAATATAAGAAATATAATGCCCGCCCCACCCCCACCCAAAACTCAATGATATTCCAAGGGACGAAACGTTTGACGACTGGAGAATCTCATCTGAGGATCCCTTTCTGAGCTCCAAAGCGGAGTAATAAAAAAAAAGAAACTACATAAGTACACGAATGAAAACTGGTAACATTAAAAAGTTGTGTTCAGTAACTGTAACTGTAATTGATAACTGGAAAGTTGTAACTGGAGACTGGAAAGATTGCCTGAAGTTAACTTTAACTTTAACTGCAACTGGAAAGTACTAACTGTAACTCAAACTCTAATGGAAAAGTCCTAACTTGAATAACACTACTCCATAGCATGACTAGGTCACAACTAGAGAATATTAACATAAAAAACATTGCTGTTGCTGTTCCAACAAGGAGTCTGTTCCAGACAGCTGGAGAGGCGTACAAGAAGTCTCTGTTTGGGGAGATGATCCATGTACCGGTTGGTGAAGTTGAGTGGCTGACGATGAGCGAAGACCAGGTATTTGGCGGCGGTCTATTAGATGATGGAGATAAGGTGGAGTGGATGTCGCTAGAGTGTGATATGTCATGAGGGCGATTTTGAAGGTGATACGACTACGAATCGGCGACCAGTGCAATTTCTTTAGACAGTCCGTGTTCTTGAGGGTAAGGTTGAGGAGAACATGCCTGGCAAGCATGTTTAGGACGCGTTGCAAGGACTGAATTAAAGAAGCAGATGTGTCATAAAGAAGCGAGTTACAATAGTCTTGACGAGAGAGAATAAGGAAGCACATAGGGGCAGAAGTTATATCAACGGAGAGTAGTCGGCGTATGTGCCGGAATGCCCAGATGAAGTGATTGCAGGATTTGACAATAGAAGCGGAATGTTCCTTAAAGGTGAGGTGTGAATCAAAAATAATACACAAAGGAGGTCTTCATCAAAACATCCCAGTTCTACGTGCGCCAGGGTGTAAAAACCTCTGACTCATGACGATTGCGCAGCTTAGAACGATGATAGGAACCCATTAACTTTTAACTGAATTGTACAAATGTGTCTAAATTAATACACAAAAGAATGGAATGTAAACAAAAGTATAAAACCTACCAATAAGTAAAGTAAGTAAAAACAAAAGTACAAGGAGTGCGACTATATACTAAAATACCGAAATCCACAACACAGTGCCTGGTGTCAGGTATAAGCTGTTACCAGGTATAAGTTATTAAATACACTAAATCGCATTCTGAAAAATTAAGACCATGAAAACTTGACCAGTAAAAATATCATACTATTTTAAGTTAAACCGACGATTTCCTCTTCATGTCACGAGCACGTCGACGGACAGTGATACTTTATAAAGCCACATATATGATGAAAGCACACACCTGCATAGCCTGATACTTTAAAAGAGCACACTTTCCGTTCGTTGAGCAATTCTTCATATCCAGGAAGATTGAAGGGAAATCAATCCAAGAAAAATGGATAAGATCATCGGGGTAGTTAGTGGGATTCCTTTGGCTAAAGGAAGATTTGACGACGATTTTGCTGATCGACTTTCGTATCGCTATACTGTGAGCATGCTGATAATTTTTGCCATCATTGTGTCGACGAAACAATATGTTGGAGATCCAATCCAGTGCTGGGTTCCGGCCCACTTCACCCCCAATCATGAAGAATACACGAATGATTTCTGTTGGATACGCAACACCTACTACCTTTCCTATGACGACTATGTCCCAAAAGAGCACGAAAGACGACAGATAATTCCTTACTATCAGTGGATTCCTCTGATTCTTCTTGTGCAGGCCTTGTGTTTTTACCTTCCAATTCTTCAATGGAGAACTTTCAATGGAAGGTCTGGCATTGACGTCAATCATATTGTAGACGCAGGCAGAATGTTTACTTATGCTGAGCAAGCCCAAAAGAGGGTTGACACACTCAACCACATGGCACTAATTCTTAACAGGTGATTATAACTTAATGCTCATTCGTATTTTGGTGCAGCTACTATTACACAGACACATGCTTACAATTGAATTCAAAAATTGCTCTGTTATGTATTATTTATCGACAAAATTCATCGTCAATCAATTCCACTAATCAAAATCCGATGTAGAAATACAATGACACGTTTGAATAGAATAACGAAGGTTAATAATTATGACGTATTTAGAAAGAATTATCGGTCTCTGCTAAGTTATGTTACTATTATAAATTATACATGCATTAAAAGCGTTTTTGCAGATCTAGTTCAAAAAATTCTAATGAATGTCATTTTGATGCAATGATTCACTCAATCATCCACAATTTTCCAGCAGAAAAATTTCGCTATTCTCACCATGAGTACAAAAATCTCAGAATAAATTTAATTTTGATACGCTTCGTCGATGTATTTGCAATTGTAAACCACTTGTTTGGCGAGGTGTTTTACACAAATTAGGATGAGTGGAATTTAAATCTCGCATAATTAAACTCCTCTCAAACATTTAAACTTTCATTCGACAGATATCTTTCCAGTCAAAAAGCCATTAAGACCGGTTGCACTTTAAGCTTGAAGCATGTTTTCTCAAGAACCTGCTGCCTTTTTGTTGGAAGAAGATACGGCAATTTCCTGGTCGCCCTCTACCTCTTCATAAAGTTTATCATGCTTATAAATGTCTTGGCTCAGCTCTTTCTGTTAGACAATTTCATGGGTATCGATTTCCATGCTTATGGTTTCCATGTCCTGGCGTCTGTTTTGCAAGGAGACGATTGGACGACCTCTCCACGCTTCCCTCGCATAACCATGTGTGATTTAAAAGTGCGCAGGTTGGGCAATGTGCAGAGGTATACAGTTCAGTGCGTCTTACCCATAAATCTCTTCAACGAGAAAATTTATCTTTTCATCTGGTTCTGGATGATATTCGTGGTTGCAGCAACCGCTGCCTCGCTTCTTACCTGGATTCTGAGGATTATTTTCAGAGTGGACAGATATCGCTACATAAAGAAGCACTTGAAACTTGCAGATAAAATACAGAAAGATTGGGACAGGAAATACGTGGTGAAATTTGTTGATGATTATTTGAGGCAGGATGGAGTTCTGATCATCAGATTAATTGGTCACAACACTAATGCTCTAACAGTTACAGAGTTTGTTTGCTCTCTATGGGATCTATACAAGGCAAAATGTATCTCCTTGGAGAAATCATTTGAAAGGAAAGATCCCGAAGCTCTTTAAAAGATTTTGTTGCTTCCGATTTAACAAATTTTAAAGTTACTTGCTTTCAAACAAATAGTTGCACAGAGTCTTTTAATTGCTATACAATTTATGATTATTTTATTAAATTCAAATTGGTCCATTGCGTAATCTTCTAGTTATTTTAGCTCAATCTCAAGTTTCATCAAAATCCCTTTATATCTCAGTGTTATTCTTAATGGAGTCGTGAATCCAAGGCTTCATCACGGTAACGTTTGTGTAAACTCCTGGATGTCTCGGCTGTGCACAATCAAATCCCCAGCTGATGATTCCGAAAACGCTCCATTGTGCACCATCGGAACACACCAAGGGCCCACCAGAGTCTCCTTGACACGAGTCTCTCCTCCCTTCTTTATAACCAGCACAGAACATGTTGCTTGTCACTTTTCCGTTGTACCATCTCCTGTCGTTGCATAATGATGTATCGATGAATGGTATGGTCAATTGATTCAGAACGACATTGTAGGATGCATCTATGAGGAAAATTCTGGAAGTTGCGAATTTTATTTCAATGAAATTAATTTCTGAATATATTCAAACCTTTGGTTGTACCCCATCCCGCAACCACGCAAACGAGGTCATCGGGACCTTGGTGACCTGAGGGCAAACAAACGGGTGATACATAATCGTTATATGCCACTTCTGACCCAAGACGAAGAAGCGCTAAGTCAAAGTCATTCGTATTTGAGTTGTAATTGGGATGAATGATGGAGTAATCCACTTGACGCGTTTCCTCGGTCCCTTCCATCATTGCCAGATTGTGTTCACCCAGTCTCACCAATATGTCGCTGTGTTTTTCTATGTCTGCTCTTTTTAATCAAACAATAGCTAAGTTAAGTCAAATTCTTGACGAAAATGTGAAGCTAATTTTTAAAAAATGAAAAAAAAGGTATCAAAAGAGCATATTAACAGGCAGTGTGCAGCCGTCAAAACCCAAAAAGAATGGATCAAGCAAGCTCCACAAACATGCTGCCCGAAATATTGTAGACTGATTTGCCATGGCCACGAATGTGGTTTTGCTTGGACTCCCCCTACTATTCTGTTGTAGATGTTTGGCTGGATCTTGGGAATGCCACATGCAAAACTTCCTAAGAAATAAATCCTAATTAGTTATGGCTGTAGTATTTGTATCTTGGAAAAATTTACTTGTTGTCAGCGCGTTCCCTTCAACGGCCCGGAACTTGACGGTGAATCCTGTAAAGTTGTTGGTTTCCTCGTCTGATTGAAAATTCAAAAGGACGAAATTGCTTGTTGAATGGAAGTCTTGAGGAAATTCTTTTCCACAGTGAGTTCTCCTTAGGCTTTTAGAGTCAATTTTCGGGCCATCGTAGATGCGCAGAGCATCAAAACACATGGATGTAAGCGGAAATGCTGGCTCGATTGAAAAACTCTCAAATTTTAATTCCACTGTCTGAAATTAATTAAACGCTGTTTCGAATTGAATTTAAAATAAAAACGTGTCATTAGCTAAACACGTTACGTTACGTTGCCAGGATCCAAAGCGATAAGCCAAGAACAGTTTGATCGTCCAGGGTAACCCTTTCCGAGTTGATAGTTTGGAGAGTAGAAAACTCCAGAGTTTCCGGTCAGCAGTAAAGGCTCCCCACTACAACCATCTGAAAATAAATCATCTTGAAAATCAGCGTTTAATATGTTGAAGTCTTAAGTTTTAGAATCGAAAGTAATTTCGATGCTTTATCCAGAAATGTTTTCAATTATTCCAATTTATAAATTACTAAATAAAACAAAGCACTTAAAATTTATTAAAATGATCACTAACCCATTTCTACTTGAGTTGATACTGTATCATGTCTTTGTCTTCTTTCATCAAACGTATCGTTATTGAAACCATTCGGCACGTACGCTGCATCGCCTATACCCCAAACTTCATAGAGAATGGTGAAGCGCCAACCAGTAGGATATGTGCTTGCGTAGAGTTTAACGAAGATTTCCTTCGAAAGGCTCTCATAAGACTTGAGGAAGACAGAATCAGCTCCAAATGTCTCGAAGAGGAGAGGAAATTCTTCGCTTCCTCCCTGGTAAGCAGCCAAGTAAGTGCCAGGCTCGGGTGAGTTGCTCATTGACAAGTACATTAAAGTCAGTTTCAACTGAGGATACAAAGTCGATCGATTAATTTGTTTCATAATAATGGATTGGAATCAAGGTCGAATTTCCTTACAATAAATACAATCAATTAGCAGACTCATATTAAATAAACACTAATAAATCACAAAAGTTAAGAATTTCAATATCAATGCTAAACAACTGGTCCATCGCTTGACTTCAGTCTCCAACTTGAAAATAAACATTTCCTTCCCAGTCCCAAGATATCTTCTCGATAAGTTATATTTCCCTTCCTTTTACAGTTTATTATGGCAGGAACTGCACAGTATTTGTGATGGATTTTCTGAAAGTTAGTTCCTAAAAAATAAAGTATGTACAAACATTACGAATGGGCTTTGATTGAACCAACCAAATGAAATCATTTATTTTATTTTTACTACACATTTTCACATGTCAAAAAAGTGCATAAAATTGTACATTAGGTAAATCGCAACAATTGATACCGTAACCAGCTTTTAGAAAAGTAAACTATTTTATGCAGAAATAACTGCATTCAAACAAACATCGAAGCTGTCAAAGATGTTTTATGGAGGTGCATTAGGGTTCGTGTCTGATAAAATCGATACACACCGGTGAATATACTGAACTTAACAATTAGGAAGTCATTTTAACAGAGAGTAAATTAAATAAACGAAATAAAAGGTTAGTTACGATAAATAAATGAATGATTGTCAGTATAAAATTGTTACATTTCGTTAGAAAATTCAACTTTAGACATTAGCTTTAAAATACCAATCCAAATTTAATGCCATCATCAATTACATTTTTATTCACACACTCTTTAAGAGCTCGACTGAATGAAAGTTGAGTGATTGGAGTTACGAACGTACTTGGGAAGAAATAGTTTAATGCAAGTGTTTAACGATGCACATGTTATTAATAAAGTAAAGCTCAAACAGAGAAAACAAAAACTCACTGAAACAATATTAGTATTATTTTAATTAAAAAATTCGGACATACCATCGCTTTCTCTTTCTTCTGATTCGGACAAAAGAGTGAGAAATGAACTCATTTCCGATAAGTAACTTTTAAATTTTGAGATGTTCCTGTTGGATTTAAACTGATCAAATGACTGAGATACATTGGAATGACAAACACTCACGCATCTAAAGAGTTTTGTTTCCATGGAAGTGCATAGAAAACAGAAATCAGTTGCATTGAGAAGAGGAGGATTCGATACATCCTGCATCCGACCTCCAATGATTCTCCAACCAAAACGCTGTGGACCTTTACAATGTACAAGATACACAGAGCAACCTTACTTGATTAATTTTGTATCGATTTCGCTCTTACAAAAATAGCAACTTGTATGCCGCTTACTGATATCAAAATGAAATCGGATTGAAATTTGTCGAGTCATAACTAGGTAAATCGTATGATCAAAACATTCACATTAATTAGTTATATAATGAAAACAATTATTTATTATAAATGTTTACATTAAGTTTTATTAAAAGGATATTTTAATTGCTCGATATCAGATTCTTTATATCATTGAGTCTGCACAAATCGTGCTAGATATATCTATATGATTATTATCATCATCAACATAATCATTATCATCATCAACATCATCGTCATCGTCATTATTATTATTATTATTATTATTATTATTATTATTATTATTATTATTATTATTATTATTATTATTATTATTATTATTATTATTATTATTATTATTATTATTATTATTATTATTATTATTATTATTATTATTATTATTATTATTATTATATTATTATTATTATTATTATTATTATTATTATTATTATTATTATTATTATTATTATTATTATTATTATTATTGTGGTTGTTGTTATTAATACTAATATTATTACAAGTCAATTCATATGAATTAAATAAACAATTGTTAGAAACAAGATTAATATCAGCATTATAGAAAAAATGTGTAAGAAACTATGTAAAATAATTGGAAATTATAAGCCGCCTTATGTCATGAGAGATTCGTCTTAGGCTGTTGTGAGAACAAGTGCGTCTCTAAGTTTGAGAGCGCAATGCTTAGCAATATTGAGAATTTGAAGGATCTTGTTTTATCTTTATCCGATTATATATCTGCTTTCAAAAGTGCCTTATGCTTGCCAAAAACCGAAGATTTATATAAAAGTAATACTAGATAGAGTTCCGGACGTTGTCAAAATTGAAAGGTATTCACACTTCACTTGCATATTGGCTATTTCATATTTTAATTGCAAAGGTTAATTTGTTTACTTAACGTCAAAGTGATTTGGGATTCATTTGACTTCTACGGCTATACCTAGACCCAAAATTTGATCAAAAAAGCTTCTAGGACCTGTGTTTCTATAAGGTACAAGCTAACAGACAGTCGTTCGCTTTTTATACACCTAATGTGTATATAGAATTGCTCACTTCACATGCCACATCGTTTTTTTTAACTACTTTTTATTTGCAGAATTTATATTCTGGTATTTTTGATGTCATTGAACGTGCAATTTCTACCCCTTCACGGGATGTTGTAGGATGTTGCAATAGTACTTTAACTCGGTTGGAGCAGCAGTTTAGCCAAAAGTCTAAATTACCCTTAACTTATCCATTAAATCCAAGAGTGCACTTTTTGTGAGTTAGATCGCTGCTAGGAATCAAACGTACTTTTTAGCCGGAGCCGGAGTCGAGGCCGGGGTTCAGCCGGGGCTAGCCAGGGTTAGCCGTGGCCCGGGCCACAAAATACATAATTAGATTTGAAACTCTCTAACGTATTAACAGAATAATTTTCTGCTTTTTTTCAACTTCATAAAACTATTTGCAATGCTAGCATCCAAATTCATTAATGAATGCAGTTATTTGGCTGTAATTCCATCATTGCAAAACTCATTTGCACATATCAAACTTGCGTTTACTATTCCTTCCTTAACTATCTTTGGTAATCGAAGACTTAATCAAAGTCTCAAGAGAAAATCAGTTTTCTTGAGTCGCTTGACTTTAGGATAGAAGGAGAAAGATCACCACTTAAAGTTTTACGAGGGTTTGCCCCTTGGAAAAGGCTGAAACGACATTCTTGTATCTGAGATCAAATATAAGAAAAAACGTATTGTGTCTCGGATGATCCTTTTCTTCTGTAAGGCTTGTCCTAACGAGCTGCTAGCAGAGCGGTAAACCTGGAGTGGGTGGATGGTTGGATGAACAGGCGGATGGATGGATGGCCAACTTGCCAGCCCAAGTAAAAGCGGTTATAAATGGAATTTAATAATGAGACCAAAATTTGCCAAAAAATTTGGAGATATTACCGTTTCTCAAGTATAAGCATTCTAAGAGCAGATGGAGCAAAGATGCCCCAAGTATCGAATGACTTTGTTTAGTATGATGAGTTATTATGGGTTATCATGAATTATTAACATCAAGAGTAGGTAGACGAACGAGTAAAACTTTGCCCTTGGTGCAATCTATTACGAGTTCAAATCCCAACTTTTCTCGAGAGCTTTTGTAACCAATACCTGACGATTATATTCCATCAAATGAGAGATTTTATGATACTTTGGATTCAGATATGGAATAGAAATTCGCATTAAAAAAAGAATCCAAATTTTTTATGCGTGATTTACGAAATTCCTCGGCTAAACAAAGGCTAAAATTTGCCTGTGTCGGGGCTGGGGTCATCAAAAAAGCCGGGGCTGGGCTGGGGTCCCAATCACTGGAAGCTATTACAGATGAAATAAAATTTTGACTGAGTTCGAAGGATATAAAAATATCGGCTTTTCAATTTGTTTATCATTTCACTTTTATGGAAATTATGTTTTATATGCTGCTTTGTTTAAATTGATATTTTTCTTACAACGTCGAATAGCGACAGTTGTTATCGTGCAGCTCATAAGCAACAGCCAGGGTCAGCTGTTTGAGTCATCCCTTTAAAAGCCATAACTTTCACGGATAGCAAGTCATCCTAATATGGACTTCTGTTCGTTTCATCGCTTAATTTTGCTCATAAATCGTATTTAGGGTGCTTTTGAATGAATTTGTTACATGGGAAAATTTGTCTTGATTGAAAATTATGCATCCAAGTAGGAATGAACATCCTTTACCAACTGGGGGATTTACCGGCGTTATTCCACCGAACCAAAATCCATCTTGGCACAGTCTGTCTGGCTACCTGCAGTACAAGTCATCTGAAGGTAACTGGCAATTCTCCAAAAGTCATGAAAAATTTTAATAATTTAAAAAAACAAATACCAGAGGTACTCAATAAATTCATGGAGTTATTTTTTAAATAAAATGTTGTAGGATTAAGTCGTTTGTTCAGAAGGCGATTATGGTTCATCTTAGAAGACGTTCAGTGCAGATTGATGGGTTTTAGAAATTCTGAGGCTTACAAGAAGAAGAAAGTCAAACCGAGCGTGGAAATTGATTTAAAAACTTCAGGAATAGTTCCGAACCCTGTCAAGAATGAGGAATTCATTATAATGTTAGTATTTTAAAACTGTTGCAAACTTTTGATCATCGAACCTCTTGACATCTTTCAGTTGTTCGGACAACGAACATCAACTCATGGCAGAGAATCATGAATCTTCGGTGATATGGTTACTGGCTTTACAGGTTGTTAATATCCATTTTAAATTGTTAAAAAAACGCCGATTGAGAATTGATACAATTTTTCAAAAAGTCTGCAAGAAATCGATGTCAAGGAATTCAGGTTTCAACTCTTGCCTCGAGTATGATCATTGCTTCCTCAGCTCTTCATTCCTCGGAATCAGTTAAGAAATAATCTGCTTATTCGATTAGAATGATTATAGATTATAAGCACTAAATGTACTATAAAAAATTTGAATTCACTTTATGTGAAGTCTCTAATGCTTAGGGAGATTCCTGTCAGGCTGCTAATACCAGTATCAAACTTCCCTGGAAAATGAAAGGCAGAAGTTCCTCAATGCTTCCTTGCCTCTATTCTTACTTTTCAGGTAAACGCTCCACAAGTTCTACATTAGAAGCCTTTAAAATAATGGGCATCTCTTTGGATACTGGAATGGAATTTTACACAGGTACGTATATTTGCTCATTTTTGCTCGTTATTGGTATACCATAAGTATTCATAATATAATAGTATAAGATTTTTCATTTTTAGGTGTGTCTATGGAAACAAATGTTAAATCCGATGCGGCTGATTCAGATTTTGGAAGTGAGAGGCTTAACAGGACGACTGATTGGAGAACGAACGTAAAATCATCTGCTCCTCCTTCCTCTAGCGACGACATGCAGTTCAGTGACGATCCATTCACTAATGGACCGTGCACTCCAAACAGGTGGAAAAATAGCATTAATTTTATCTAAAATATCAAAACAGGCTTGCTTTGAATGCATTTGTATATAATTCGAATGGGTTAGTAACTCGCCGCATCTGTAGACAGAGTAATAAATTAAGGTTATGAAATTCTACATGACAGTAATGGCCGCTTCGTCGCGAGACTCTAGCATCGTCTGCACCTGTCACATGAGCAATGAGTAATATCCTCCTCAGCAGATGTTTTCTGTTTTGACTAGATTTCTATGCATTGTTATTGCAACACTCGAGTTTTAATATCCAAATACCTTCATGCAATTTTTTCAAAACGCTCTTGTTGATAATAAGAAATAAATTTGTTTTTACTTCTGGCTACTTATAATAATTTAAGTCTACTTACAAATATTGCGTTATGGTATAGAACACCATCGTTTGACAATTACAATTAATCGATGTTAGAATTCGTCAGAGAAACTCCAGTGAGTCTTCTTTTGAATTAAGCTTACATCACCAAGATCTGGTTAATCAGATGCTGAATTTGGAAAAACAAGTAATGTTAGTAAACATTTGCTGAGATTTTAAGAGATTATTTAGTTTACACATGCATTCCTTCCAAAGGAATTCAAAAGCAATGATGGCAAAGCTACTTAATAAAGAATGTTGCTTTAAAGAAATAATTGACCAAAGAGATCAAGTTATCAAAGAACTTCTCCATCGAATACAAAAACTCGAAAATGCCAACCTGAAATCTAAGTATGTCGATAGGTGATGATGCGAATTTAGGTGAAAAGAGTTTAATAAAACTAGTTTAAACTGTTTATTTAGTGCCGAGAGCTTCTTGAAAGGCAAAATAGAAAGCATGCAAAATCAGATGTTGTTTCAATGCTCTGAAATAAGACATCTCACCCAATTTAGACTCCAAGACATCAAACAAATTGAACAACAACAAAAGTAAACAGATCTTTCTTAAAGTTTGCTCCAAATAATAAGATGATAATATTTTCAATTTTTCTTGTAGAACAATTGAAGAAGTCACAGCCAACTTAGGAGCGTGGAAGGATAACTATGTTTACTTACTGCAGTCGTCAATAAGCATACCCAGTGGCGATGCAAGTGATAAGTGGCAGTTAAAGCTGTTTGGGGGAGATTTGGTTAGCATTCCTTTAAATAATAAATCAACGTTAATCTTATTGTTTTTCTCTGCGATTTTATAGCACAAGAAAAGAGTCAGAGAACTTCTCGCAGATGCCAGACAACACAACCCAAGTCTTCCCGACTATGGCTTGTTGGTTGAATTTTACTTGAAAAATAAGAATTTGAAGTTTAAGGGGCTAAAAACCATTCAAATTATGTTTTAAAAAAAAATTAAAAACGAATTTCAGGCTAGTCATGAAAATGAGTCATGTTGATCAATATGGTTTCAAACACGAGTTTGAATGCGAAGAACTTCTTTTACATTACATCTGTCAACAATTGCATCAACATTACCGAGCACTTTATCCTGAGCAGCAAAACTACCTCATGATGTGGAATGAAGTTCTTTCCGGGCCGTCTCTCTTGTCATTCCACGCCATAGTAATTTCATGATAGTACCTTTCAGTTATCATAAATCAAAACTTAATTGTATGCAGGCAGGCATGAAAATCATGTGTCGACAAGGTATTCCAGTTCAATTCAGAAGTGAAGTCTGGAAGAGACTTATCTATGGAAAAATATCCGATATGAAACAAGAAAAGGGAATCAATTATTTTGGACATCTCATGACAAGGGCCTACGATTCTTTGGTTATTTACCGGTTTGTCCCACTTCAGCCATTTGCAAACAATTGATTATCTATTTGCAGCTGTCGGGATATTACCGGAAACAGATTTTTATTGACCTACTTAGGACCATGCCGTCCAATGTTAATTTCTGCGACCCAACTACTGAAGGAGTGAGTATTATTTACGATGATAATTTATGAGTAAAATTGTGACTTTTTATAATATAACCATTATTGCATTGTAATTGTTAAAATATTAAAATTGTTAAAATAAAAAATGTTATAATATATTACAACCTACATTTTAATTAATTTTTATATAATTTAAATTTTTATTTTTTTGTCTGACAATTACCAGATTAGGAAACTGAAAGAGGTTTTGCAAGCTTTTAGTTTCCACAATCCTGCCATTGGATATTGTCAAGGGCTAAACTTTGTGGCTTCCATGTGCCTTTTGTTTTTTGATGCTGAAGATGCATTTTGGTTAGATTTTTTGTCACAAATAATGTCACGAAATTAGATTGACGACCTATTGCTAGTACTAAATTTAAATTTATGGGGGTATGAAAAACATTTGCAGGGCCCTTATCGCAATAACAGAGAAGTACTTTGACTCGACATATTTTGATAAAGGTTTGACTGGTGCCAATGTAGATCAAGAAGTGTTTCAGGAAATATTTGCTCAAAAATTACCCAATTTATACGACCACATTCAAAAATTTGATTTGGAATTTTCCACAATTACAATAAATTGGTTTTTGTCATTATTCATCGACGTCGTTCCTTTTGAGGTTACCTTGTAATCAATTTTAATCTTGTGCTTACACAAGATTACAAGAGATGTCTTTGTGAAAAATACCTGGATATTGTAGACACTCCTTAGAATCTGGGACTGTTTTCTGATGGAAGGTCCAAAAGTTCTGTTTAGGTTCGCCCTCGCCATACTAAAAAAACATGAAGACGTGTTGCTGGATCAGAATGATGTATTGGGGCTCCTCAAATATCTCAAAACTTGCACGAAACTCTTATTTGACGTTGACGGACTAGTCAAAGTAATTTTAATGCATTTTAATTCTTCAATTACTGGCAAATATCTATGATACGTTGCTCCACAACCCATAGTAAAGTTAAAGCCTGGATTTCCAACACTGATCTAAAAAAATATCCAATAATTTAATGACTTCGAATTTTTCTATGCGCTCTATATCTATACACCAACTGACATCCATTTTTAGTGGTTACTTGTGATCCTCTTGTTGGTTTTAATAAAATAAATAAATTTATAAAATAAAATAAAAATATAAATATAACGAATCAATAAAGCATTTGTTCCTTTACCCGATTAGACAGCTTTTGAAGAGCTGCAACCTTTTCCACGACGCCAACAATTATCAATTCGCAGAATGCATTTTAATGAAGTTGTTAGAAGTAAGAGAAGCTCAAATACCGACGAAAAAAAAAGACGAGATACTCCATCATCTTATAGGAGGTTCAACAGGGAACAAGTAACTGATACAAATGACATCTACATTTTAGCTAATTTAACTTCCTGCCCTTTTAGTCAACAGATGAAAATGAAGTTTGTCCTCTCCAATATTTAGCCGTTGTACCAGTATCGTACAGTAAGCGCAATTTAACGTCAAATATAATATTCTTTTTTAATTCCTCCTTTATCACTTTGTTGCCGTTTTTGCCTTTTTACAATGATGCAATCTGCTACAACCTTGAGATTTTCTATAATAAGTTTTGAATGTATTAATGAGTAGAATATTTAAATGTCAAACAGATAGCATGTGGGTAGTATTTACGAGTCAGGAGTTGTCAAAAGTTTCAGTTTATAATAAAAATGAAAAGCTTCTGACCACTCATTTCCAGGTGAGCTTTTTTAAGGGCAGTTAAAAGGGCAATAAAACAATTTAACTTTAAATTAATTTGTTGATCAGGTGAAGAATCAAATTTTGTGTGTTTGCGCAGTTGGTGACACAATCCTCATCTCCACACTCTCGAGTCAAATATATGCGTACAACGGCAGAAATCCTGGGTCAGTTAACTCCCACGCTTCAAAAAAAATTTAATTTTTAAAATTATTTATCTTGTGAATCTTATTACACAAAACTTAGTTTTTATCAATTTCAAATTTATACTTGAAATGAATCATTATATTAGCCTTTTGTGAAGCATAATTAAAAAAAGATTGGTTGTTAGAGATCTCCTATGGTCCTGTTCTCTCACCGGCACGTCGCTGAGTATGTGCACAAAAGTTATACCACAGAAGACAACTTTCTCTGTCTTTGCTGCACTCAACAACGGATTTGTTGCCTTTTTTGAAGTGACGCTCACATTTCATTAGTTATCACAGACGAATTATAAATGAAAACATGTTTATTTTATTTTGTTTAGAAAATTCCACTAACTCTTACCGCCAAAATGACTCCGTCATTTTTATCAGAAGGACCATTGTTTTTACCTGTGTCTCATTGTCCTATCACAGCTATTCTTCTCGTCGATCCCCATGTCTGGTTGGCCTGCGAAAACTTTATCCATGTTATTCACTGCGAGTTAGTCAACTATCTCCTAAATTAAACCGAGTTTAGTCAAACGATTTCACTCAAAACGATTTTTGCAGGACCTTGAATATGATAGTAAAGTTTCAAATAGCTAAAAGCAGTGTAGATTTCATCAGAACCATGGCTCTTTACGACCCGCATCATGTAAACCATCAACCTGCAAACCTTCAAGTCAAACATCTCAATGCTCAGAAAGGAAGTCAGCAAGGAGGAGAGCAATCTCGTTCAAATCAATTACGAGCTGTTTGGCTTTCTGTCGAGGGCTCCTCTGTGGTGCAGATGTGGCATGCCACTGAGCACCATTGCATGGCCATGTATGATGTTTATAAAGGATTGCATGTTCTCCAGTGCAAGGTGAATAAATAACAATAGACAAAAATAATCAACAAATTAGGAATCTCCATTTGCTTCCAGGAAGAAGAATATTTGAATGTGAACAAAATAATGAGTCTTTTGTGTCTCAATTCTACGCTCTGGGTTGGCACCAGAAGTGGATTCATTTATATTTTCGCTGTTTCGTTTTCCGCGCCTCACTACAGACTGCTTCTCAAAAAGCTGGAATCCTTCAAACAAATGGGCAAAATAAAGTGGGTAATAATATTGGCGGAGCGAAACCTAATCACTTAATTAAAATCAACTTGACAGGAGCAGGTCTCACACTTTACCGCTCACCAGAGCCAGTCAATCGGAAAATGAGGGATTGAAGACAGGAACGGGACATTTTCACTATAATTTTACTCAGGCTGATTCAAGAATTCATGCTCAAGGGCTACTAAATAATTTCATCAGGGGAAGAATTCAGTCTTCTGAATTTGAGCTGCTCGATTCTGTCGAAGAACATAATGGCGAAGAAGACGAAATTAAAAAAGAAACGACCTTGCACAGGAAAATGTCGAGATACAATCAGGATAGCACTTCTAGCCCGTTCGAGGAAATAAATGCCTCATCGAAGCTTTCGTCTGACCCTTCGAGGGATCATTTGCTCGAAGAGAAGTTCCTTATGAATAGTTGCAATGGCTGCCTTATCCTTGAAGCAAAGTTTAAAGTGTCTGAGAAACCTGTTCGATGTCTCACATTGGTGGAGTAGGTTTTGATGAGTTGGAAAAAATGTTGATTGAAAAATTTGTCCTACTACCAAGAATAAATGGTATTAATCCTTTTATAGTTCACATCCAGCAAATTTGACGGTATGTAGTTGCTCTGGAAACTACGGTGATGATGAATCGATTCTGCTTTGGAGAAGAGATCCGAAGGTTTGCTTTTAGACATTTCAACTAAGTAAAAAAAAATATTAAAAACATTGCTCCTTTTGTCGAAGGATCACGCGTGGACAAATGAAACCATAACAGAGCCTTACCAGAATATCCAGCCATCATCTTCCATCCACAGAGCTTCATACCCACAAACATCAGGGCGTCATTCTCCAATCGGCAGGCGTCTCTCCCATCTTCTAACAAGCATCAACTCTTCATAATCGAACGCAACGTCTCAATAAGATTAATTTACCACGGTAGATAAAATGTTAAAATTTGCTTGCCATGCTATAAAGTATTTTTAACCAACTCACGCTGGCCAATCAAAACATTAGATGAGTCAAAATCATCCAATTTTGTTCCGACTTACATGGTTCATTAACACTGGACAATGCAAGCTCACTTGAAGGCACTTTATATTTTTCTAATTGTCTATCACTTCTGTTCACAACTTCTTATAATTTTATTTAATCCCGGACACGCCCCTGATTAAAAAAAGCTGATAACATTGAAATCTTGTCTGCAGATATCACAAAACTTTATTGGCCAATTTGTTCTTTTAATGGTTTGATTCCAATAAAATATATCATGGTAAAGGATTGTTCTTGCTAAAAATCTGGAAACAATGCAGAATAAGTATGCACATTAAAACTTGGGAATGGTCTGCAAGTAACACATCACTAAAACGTAACTATAATAAAAAATCCTGACCATTCAATATCATTTTTACCCATAAACAGAAAAGAAGTTCAAATGCCGTTGATGATGGTAACATTTTTAAAACATGTCAGCCCTTAGGGCTCATTTTCACTTATTAAATTGTATTTCAGAAAAATAGAAAAATAAAAGCAGAAACGTTTTTTGATTCAACAAGCAACAACAGGAAGCTACAAGTATCATTTCCAAAATGACAAATTAGTATCTGCAAATCAGCCAAAACAACTCCATTTCTAAAATCATCTTGGTGACAATGCTGTGAATAATTGTTGCACTAGGAAGAAATGGCAAGGAGTTGGTTTATGGTAGCCTCCTTGTTGTTCTGGTTTGATGCTAGGACAGACTGGATTACTGATCTGTCAAAACCTGGAAACATCTCAACGAGGGTGTCAACATCTTTATCGTTGACTTCCTGGTTTGTTGCAGGTCCATAGTTGACGAGAGGTGGTTGCTGCTGCATGGCTTGTGGGGGCACCACTCCTAAAGAAGTTGAATGCAAATAATAAGTCCAAATTTAAAACAAAAACAAAATTATTGTATTATAACATTATCATGTTTATTCAGACATTTTCCCATTGATTTGAATAAATTTATAGTGACAAAACTGAAAAGGCTTGTTTAAAACAGTGGGAGATGTTTTCCACAAAGTTCAAACAAATCAAAGTTGAAACAAAACCTGAATAAAATGGTTGGTAACCACAGTAGGGATTGGCCACAGGAACACCCTGTGGCAGGACAACCACCTGTGATGGATAAACAATTGGAACAGTGGGCATCTGACAGACATAGTGCTGAAATGGAGATTGAACCATATTCTGCAAAGTATGAAGGACACAATTAGAATAATAATACAAAATAAAAAGTTGTTTAAAAATATTTAAAAAACACGCCTTCTAACTAAGCAGTTGTTTTTGATATTACTTCTTTAAATGGCGACAGTAAATTAATGGCACATAGCACCACTTAGACAGTTGCAGCTGATGAAGCCCAAAACAACTGATGTGCTTGTGTTGAATTTTTACTGATGGTTGTGCTTAAGTGATAGTTAAAAATAAAATTTCTCACTGATTGAGACATGACAACATTGATTGATCCCTCCTTCAGCTCTCCCTGCTTTCCACTAAGAGAAAACCAATCATCAACAATTTCTCCCTTGAACACCTTCTCAGGAATAACTATATGTGTCCAAGCTATTTTATCATCCAAAGTAAATGATCTCTGAAGATATAAAGAAATCACACCATAACTTCTTTACATTTTGAACATCCAAACAGTAGAAAAGTTCAACCTCATCAAAAATTTCAAGGTATATAGAGTCAACACTTGGCTGTAAGATTCTGAGAAATAGTAAATAAGTCTTATAATACAAAGTTTTGTTAAAAATACAGAATATGTACAGATGACTAATATGTAGAATTAAAAATGAATATCTATTTTACATTTGGAATACTTTATTCCACATTGGAGTCTTTCCACCATTGACTGAGGTGTGTGTCTCAAACACTGAATTACCAACCCTAACCCTGACATAAGGATCCATTTTGGTAAGCCCATAATTCTTCACTAGTGTTGCCTGGAAGGTAAGTTAATAACAAATAATTATAAAACTAACATATTACTATAATATTAATTTATAAATAATGAACAAATAATAAATATTTTAATGCTTATCTATTTGATATTAAAAAAAAGTCTAATAATACAAATACCACCTAAACATAATCATATCAAATATTCTTTGTCAAACACTTAAACTGCTTTACCATCACAAAAATATTTCACACCTGAACTATGGTCAAGCTCAGTCTATATCCAGTTTGAGCAGGGTAAATCATGGATGGCTGCATTTGCTGAGGGTGCAAGTGAGTGCCTTGCCCCTCATTTGTGACCCGTAAAAAATCATCAGGGAGTGCTCCAACTAGAACCTAATTAATATGTAGAAAATCAAATAATTATAGAAGATTGTTATGTAATTTAAGTAACAATCTTAAATAAATCGTTCAACAAGGAAATGTTCGATATTCATTAAACTTTAATCAACCTTGAATTACCATTTTATATTAATTGTAATATGTAAACACTAAATTTTCAAACATTAGGGTTCAGCATTAAACCAAATCACCTGACTCCTTAGACTGCCAGTCCTATCACTCTCCATGCTAGATATCAAAAGTAAACAAAAACCGATACTAATTAAGCGATCTAACAAGTGTTACGTTTTCTTCATTAAATAATTAACATATGTGATTTTGTAGGCAACAAAATTATTATGAGCCACCCAGCCAGACTAATTGACATTTCAGGAAGGGAAATCTACTGAAATAAATTCTTAATGTAATTAAGCATTACTTCGTATGATTCATACAAAAACATCTGATATAGAATTAAATAATTATTTGGAGCGTTCACTCAGTTGATATATACATTTTTTAAATTAAAATCTTTCGCCATCTGAAATGCCGATTCAAAAGTTTTTTATCACTTTCTATCCTTTTTGGATTTACTCAGCATTAAAAATTTGTTGTTTGTTAATAAATTTTAAATAATGCCAAGTCTTACGATAAAACATACTAACTTTTAAAATTGTGAGACACTATTTGGGATTTTTTAAAGTAATGGATAATAAATAAATACAAGGTCCATCAATGAAAAACATTGGTTCCTTGATTGAAAATTACGATATGGTCATTGCATGGGTATTTTAACTCGTTTCTACAAGATGGATCTCAATGCCACTAAATTAAGGTTCACCCTCAAAGCATTATCTTCAACGTCATAATTTTTGTGTTTTTTGTGTGTATGGTTTGCATGTAATCTACTACAATATGCCAATTAACAAGTGCGTTGTTAGGTTTTTAATATTAATTATTAGCTGAACTTATGCTATACTATATTTCTGAGACGGATAAATCTACCGCATGCAAAACAAAATCAATCTGAAGACTGAAAAAAGTATAAAATGAATGATACATGATCTCTTGAATATCAGCATGCTTTTTAGCCACAAGAAGTGGAAAGCCCTGCTGAAAAAGGAGAAAAGAAAATTAAAACGACAAACATTGGCAAAAGGCTTAGAAAATGGTAATAATTAATGACTTTTGTGATTATTGCTGAAGCAAAGTGTCTGCATATTTAAAATGTTAATTAATTTTAGAAACTGTCGAAAACGTTGAGGCAGATGATGAATCAGATTGTTTGACAGATGAAGAACAAAAAAGGTTAATAACATAGTCACAAATTATGAAGTGTTCATTATAAATTTCATATAAAATTATCAATTTTGCTAATATTTTAAGACTATTTGTATTTAGCTGATTTTTGAGTGCCTTATGTATTTCAGGCAGCAACATATGCAGTGGGTTCAGCGTGAAAAAGAGGCTCAGGAGCTTTTTAAAGCCAAAAAAGATAAGGAAGAAAGAGAGAGAATCCAGAAAGAAAATGATGAAGTAAAACATTCTTTAATTTGAAAAGTTGAAATTGAAATTACTTATTTTAAATAATTTAGAGACTCATAAGAGAGCAATTTGAGAGGGAAAAGCAGAAATTACTTGCAGTTGAAAAAAGTCCAGTTTCTGCAGAAGTTCCTGAAAAGGTTAAAGAAATGAGGAGTCGTGCTTAGGCCCCAATGATATCCTGTTGTATTTTATTCTAATTTGTAAACACTTTTTGAAAAATTTGCATCTCAGTTGATATCTCTACAGTTATATGTGATCTCAACTTCATTTTTTCCTTAACAATTCCTAACTTCTCCTAGAGGAATCTCCACCCACATACAGAGATAATGTATCTTTTTGTGCAATATGATTATTTTCATTAAATTAAAGTTGGCTTTATGTAAAGTGATTGCAGGTTCCTTGGAACGTTAGTGAGGCATTTTTAGAAACTTATTAAATTCCTATATTTTAATCAGAAAACATCTCCTAAAGTTTGGCACAATCCCGAACCTCCAAAGGGATTTGATCCTGAAAAAGACGTTCCAAATGTCTGCACATTTTTCCAGAAAGTTGGAGCTTGCAGATTTGGCATGAGGTTGAGAATTATAAGAATTAATATAAGTGCTTAATGATTAGCATTTGTACTTTTTCATTTAATTTCGTTATGGTAAACATGCATAAACATTCTCCTACGTTCAGTTGCTCGAGGTCACATCCGCTTTCAACTTCAAGTTCCACCATAATGATACCGGGGATGTTTTACTGCTTTGGTATGGAGCATGCCATACATGATGTCCTTGACTCAGGTTTGTTTTAAGAAATTATTACATTTGCAATTGAAGAGTTAATGATATGCCTAACAAATTGTGTTTCACATGAAATTAACTCAACAAGATGTGAACCTGGAATATGACGACCAAGACACATATGAAGAATTTCACAAGTTTTATGATGAGACGTATCCTGAGTTCCAGAAAGCTGGCACAATAAGGAATTATTATGTTTGTTGCAATTATGAACCCCATCTAAAAGGAAATGTTTATGTGGAATATTCGAGGTAGGATTTTATTCCAGCACATATTCATTCTGGTATCAAGGGTGGATTATTAAAGTTTCATGCCTTATTTTTATGATTCTTTTTTTTATTTAAGCAAATCTGAAGCTAAAAAAGCCTTTGAGATGTTCAATGGGAGATGGTTTGATAAGAGGCAGCTGTCATGCCAATTTGTCACAATTAAGAGTTGGACAAGTGCTGTATGTGGTGAGATTTGTGTTTTTATGTGCAGCTAATAGATCCTCATATCATTTAATAGAATTAGTTTCTACATTTATAGATGCTTGAAATACATCCTATATGTACAAACTTTTAAGGTTCTTTCCATAAAAACAAATGTCCAAAAGGCAAGCACTGCAATTTTTTACATGTGTTCAGACACCAAAAAAAACTGGAGAGCACTGGCCAATCTCACCAAAATTCAGATTTTTCTCGACACAAAAGATCACCTCATATTACTCATGCCAGCTATTGTAGAAATGGAACTAATGAGAGATCCCAAAGCAGGTCATCACATATTAAAAGATATTCTTCTAGATCAAGATCAAGAAGTAGGTCAAACAAACCAAGTTTAAGGAGGTCATCTCACAGATCACGATCAAGAAGTAGATTACTCCGCAGATCCAATCATCATGAAAAACCTTTTGCATTGAGGAGTCCAGAACAAAAGAGATCAGCATCAAGAGAACAAATTTCTGAGGATACAAAAGAACTGAAAAAGACAAGAAAGAATAAGAAAAGTAAAAAGTCAAGGAAGGAGAGAAATGAATCTGGTAGCAATTGCAGAGGCCCAAAGTCATTGTCCAGAGAGGATAGTTTACCTGAGACCAGAATTCCACTTAATAACAGTGAAAAAAGTTCATGATGCACATTTTATTGCAAAATGGACAGTTTTTATTAGTTCATTTAATTGTTATCACATTTTAGAATTAATTTATATGTATTCAATGTGAACATCTTTGTTAAAATGTTTATAAAGTATCTTATATTGTAAGGCCAAATGTCTGGCCATGGTTCTATAAATTTATTATTATCTGTGCTTCTGAAAGTCTTTTGATGAAACTTTTGAGTCCAGGTCATAGACAAAATTCAAAAATCTATAATATTGAGCATACATTGTTCCTTTAAACTCATGTTCACTTGAACTTGAGCTTGACGACAGACCTAAATAATTTCTTGCCAATGGATTGAGGGGTGGCATGTCACTCTTGAAGAAAATATGCTTCGATTTCGACGGCTCTTCAGACACATTCTGGTCCATTCCATCACCTAAATGACGATCCAGAATTTTAATGTTAATTTGCAATGCAACTTACATATTAATTTACCATGTATTACAAATATTGAACTTGTACAAGTACCAGTGGAGCCATAGGGCAGCAGAAGCGTTTGCGATGTCTAAAATCGGTCGATAATCACCTTTTAAAGGATATATTAAATACTGGAAACTCAAGTAAGGTTAACAATGTTGCACTTTTAAACTTCTCGAGGCCCAAGCACAAATACATGAAATCAATACTCGAGTGGCATTCAACTATTGAGCAAATCTGTTAATTAAATTTTATATGAAACAAGCTAATTATATTGAATATAAGTTGTCATGGAGACATAACATTTATGACTCTTTGGCCCAAGATCTGGATGATATATGTTCTGCATTTGAATTTATAGTGAAGCTGGCAACTTTATGAGCTTATTGCCAAAAATGCTTAATTCATGCAGATAGTTTTACCATTAAATTTGTTATTCTTAATTATAAAAATGTTGTTATATTTTAGAAATGTAAATATTTTTTTGCTATTACGTCTTTGCTAGATTCATTTTTGTTTCGTTGATTGTGAGGATTGTTTGTTTGGCGATTTCAATCTATTATTTGGAACAGGTGACTTGGGATATCCACTAAAGTTGGATGTTGGTGAATTTAATTGATAGTTGGCAAATGCGTTTGAAGTTGCTTAATGTATTTGGAGCTAGACATTTATATTTTGGTGAATTTGTGATCTGAAATAATTCACGATATAATTTGCGAATCTTGGTCAACTCTTAGGTGTTTTCTATAATATAAACTTTACTTTATGGAACAAAGATAATGGATCGAAGCAGAACTAAGTCGTTTTTGGAAGGAAAATTGCCTGTCATTATTTTTCCAACTTCCCTATCATTTTTTTCTGATGACACATCCTCACATCAACAAACTTTGACCTTATATAACCCCTATGACTTCTCATTAAAGTTCAAAGGTATTTTTATTATTGTTTTCATAACATTATATTCTCTTGCTATTATTGGGGTGTTTATTTGTAGTTTCATATATTTGATAAAAAAATCAATTTTATTTTTTTAGTTCTAAGCAATGCCAGGGATAAATACAAAGTCATTGATTCAGAAGGGGTTTTGAAACCTCGCTGCTCCATTGATATGTTAGTGTTTTGTGAAAATTGTTTTCATAATATGTGTACTGATTATCAGACACCAATTTGTGTTAGCGGTCACTTGTGGTCCTCATTTTGGTTTCAATAAATAAATAAATAGATAAAAATAATTCCATAATGTTGCTGAGAATTGGTTAAAAGGCATCTCAATATATTTGTTGTTAGTTTCTAAGTAAGCTAAGTCATCAACAGCTTGTAGTCATAAACTTATTTTACTTATGTTATTGTACCCTCCATTAAAAGTGTTATTATTTGTACCTTTATATTTATATTGATCATACTACTAAGTTTAAATTGCTTTCAAAGAACCTTCCGGCACAGGGATGTGTGCAAAAACAATGAAAACATCCAGGACAAATTTCGTATTCAGGTTTCAGAATTGGGGAATAGTGCAGTTTATGGTAGATTCTTTCTTTTCTCTATTTAAATTTTTGAAATCAGTATGAAAGTATTTTTATAGGTAGAAAAGATGTAGCATCCATGTTAAGACCAACATCTGACAAAGCACCATCTTCTGGTGCTGATGATGATTTTAAATCTCTCCCACTTCATTCGACACAACCAGTTCTTCAACAACTGCATGTGCCCGAGTCCGTTATTTCTTCACATAGGCAAGCAGGTGAGTCAATTTAAAAATTTCATGTAAAAGAATTTTAATTAATATTTTGTTTTAAAGTTTAGTTACTTTATTTACAAATTAAGACCTCTTTCAACGTAGACTATGATTTTTAGAACTGAACACCAGTCACAATTGGCACATCTCGATTGTTGCTCTCCTTTGTCTTTTTGTGTCCTTGCTTCCTTTTGAAAATGAAGAATCTATGGTTCCATGGTACCTGCGAGTAACTCAAAACCAGAAATATATAGCCATTTACATTCTAGGTGAGTCAGTATTTCGAAACATCATTTAACATCATAAAACATAGAGTAATTTATGATCTGTCTTGTAATTTGTTAGAAAGTTCAGTTCCTTGGGTTATATAATCCAAATTTTCAGTAGTGTAGTTTTTGTAGTGGATTAATTTAAATTTTAATCATTTGATTCAATTCTTCAGGTCTCTTAACAACGAAGCTACTTCGAATTTCGTGAATCAGCCGTCATTCCCATCTGTCAACGATTCTCGTCCTGTCTTAGATTCCAGTCATGAGCCGTTACGGACTGTGCTTATGTTTGTTTCTATGAGTTTTTAAACTTAGCAATCATGTCATAATTGTTTGTTTACAAAAACAATTCTTTTTGACATAAAACCATGTTATGAACCTATTGCTGGTTTAATGTCTCTGCAACATTTTGTTTTGGTCGGTGTTGTGCTTTTGAATTCGAGTTAGCATATATATTTGGATACAAAGATATGCTAAGATGTTGCTTGCCATGAAAATTATTATTTAAACTTGTGACTCAGGTCAACAAGAATATATGTTCTATATATTTGTGAAAATATTGAGTTTGTTAAACTTTAGTTATCTTAATAATCATTGTTACATGACATAGCTATTTAATATATTCACTGCTAGCTTGCTTTTATCAGAGATCCATTATTATTCCGAAAATCGTAAAGTCACACAAAATGGATATTAGGAAACATCAGCTATTATGTTACATGAATATATTCTGTAAATTCTATCCCCTGTATTTGTGATGCTTAGAGTACTACATGTTAATTGAGATCATTACTCTCCAATTGGAAGTGAATGTAAAACTTCAGAGTAGAAAATTCACTTATGTTGTTGGTGGTCATACAAATGTTAATGTTTTCAATGTTATTTTTTGGGACATTGAGCACTTCTTGATATGAATGTCTATGTGGGCAATGACTCCTTGACAGACACCAAAACAATCGTTGATTTTCAGATGATGCCTTGAAATCCTTTGCAAGGAAGCTGGCTGTGACTTTGAAGCATTTTAAATATTTGTTTGGATGTACCACTGCTTTTTTGAGTGACTGCTCTTAGCTATCCACTAATGAATGGAAGGAACACCAACGTTATATTCTGAGAGATTTGAGCAAAATAATGTTAAAGGTGAGGTAAAGCACCAGACTCAGCATGTAGACATCTTATTTGGTTTCATTAGTGCCATGGGTATTGAGTTCTAAATGTTTCTCCCAGACATATTTCAATTTTGGGCCAAAATAATTGTGCATGTCAAGGGTGCTAATTGCCCGTTACAATTTTCAATCATCTCAAAGCCTGTCAAGTATTTTATCTATCTAATGTGATACCATTACTCGCCCGACATAGTCAAATAACAACTGTCGGAATTAGTAGATTTGAACATAACTAAGATTTTCTGATGTCAAAAAGTAGGTTGGTCAATGCACTCATATTCAATGCTAGCTTGATTTATAAGAAATCATTGTTTCGACGAAGATGTAACTCCAAGGCAAACATTACAAAATGCTAATACCAGCTACTTTATTTCCTTAAATTGTTACCCCCTGTATTTGTGATACTTTGTAAATTCATTGTAAATGTCTCTATATATTTCCTTTGCTCCTGTTGAGAGAGCAATTTGGAGTTGAGCAGTCGTGTGCTCGTCACACATATCCAACCACAAGTAAACAGCCTGCAACAGCGGCATCTAAAACAAATACTTCCTCAAATTAATAAGGACATCTCACTTCATTTATGAAACGTTATTTTAAATTAAATAATAATAAATTAAACTGACAAAAACCAAGTAAATTATATAATTGTAGTTCATTTATAATGACATGTAACTTGCCTTTATAACTGGATAAAGTGTCAATTTCTGGGAACAATCAGCAAATTCAGCGACAAGGAGGTGTGCTACTTTTGTGAAGTCAAGTTTATACTCTTGCATGGAAGCTGCCAGTCTAATAAGGATAAACAATAATAAAATGAATCATGAAATGGATTTGCAGAAGCTTTAAATTTGTTTACCTCTCAACAGATCGAGCACACTTTTCTAGATCTTGTAAATCATCTTGGGAAAGAGTAACACCTGTCACTTGTTGACCACCCCACATTGAAGCTTGAAGCAGTTCTGAAGAACACAAACTCATTAAAATTTAAACCATGCCTTAATCTGTATTAGTAGGATCACAATTCATGATCAATCATTTTTAAATTATTTGCTAGTTTACTTTTTGTAGCAGCAGTGAGTGTTGGTACCAGACATTTAACACTTTCAGGATGAGAACTTAGGATGGAATCAAGCACTTTGTAGTATGACTGAAAGACTGCAACAAACTCTGCCAGTTGCATTTTATAAGCCGAAGGCAATGATTTGCTTGGGAAAGACTCGAGGTTGATACTGTGGGCAAAATGTAGGAGGATCGATAAGTCTTGAATGAGCAGGAAATTCTGAAAATATGCAACAAATTACAAAATTGAACACTGATATAAATAGCCAAGACTTAATATCTCAAATGATCTTACTGGTTTCTTGTTTACAAGTGCCGACAGGGTGTTTAACATTGATATCATAACATAAGCAGGAGGATTTCTGAGAAGAAGCTTTTGAATTGAGATGACAATCTAAAAATACAGTAATATTGTTAAATTAATCTAAACTCGTATTTGTCAACCTGGGTCTTACATGCTGGCATGAATAAATCATGGTTTCCTCGAGTCCTTCAGCAATTTTTTGGTCCAACAAACTTTGCCAAACTTGCATTATGCAGTGAACATCCTGCCAATTAACAGACTTGGAATCCTGTGCATGAAAATCAAGTATTTACTGCAAATTTAACACTTGACAAAAATAAAATTATAAAAATAAGCTCACCATAGATGAAAATATTTTTTGTAGCGCTATGGAAAGTTTTTCCTTGTTCATAGACAACATCAGTAGACTGGCCAATTCTGACAAACAAATTTCAAGAGGATTGGAAGAAACAAGGCTGTTGGATTGAATAAGAGCTTTCAATTTTTGGCATATCGTATCAAAAGCCTCATCAAGAAATTCGTTTTGAGTGGTATCAGACTGTCCAATGCAAATTTCTTTGATAAAGTCGATGCAGTTCAGTAAAATATCTGGATCCTGATAAATATATTGTAGAATGCTATAATATTATAATATTACAATCGTAATATTTTAGATGACAACTAAAATCATACATCAGTTTTCTTGATAATAATGAGAGGGTAATTCTTGAATGAAAGGACTTGTTTGAATATGTTCATTTTAGTCAATTCATTTTCTTTACCACTCTGATTGCCTGTTAACTTTGAATGCTTAAGGAGTGAGACCATCGTCTCCATTACGAGGGGCAAACACCTCTTCCCTTCTCCAAAAAACCACTCTTCGATATTCATCTCATGGAAACTCTCAAAGCAAGAATATGTTTTCAACAAAAGCTTTTTAGTGATCTTCTTCAAAACTGAAGAGCATTCAACCTCTATGGATTGTTGGTTCAGAGCCTGCAATGGAGGAAGTACAAATCAACATATTTACAGGACAATAAGTTTTTTTAATATGTCTAACTTACTCTGCAGATAAGGTTACTTGTTATCAAAAGATGTTCAAAGTTACTGTTTGAGTAATCATGGGACTCTTTACAAATCTGCAATTATTTTTAAAAATAATTTAACAATAAATCAGTATGTTATATTATACATAATTTAGTAAAGTTATAATTTAAAACCATTGCACAACTACCTTTTGGAAAAAGACCTTGGTTTTTTTAAGTTCAACAACATTTTTCAAAACAGCTGAGACAAAAGAATCAAATATCCTCCTGCAGAGTTTTCTACATAAAAGAACCTCCTGGAATATAAATTTAACAAAGCTCAAGATAAATACTATTGGACAATTAGTTAGCTATTTCTAATGGTTTCAAGAAAGCTGGAAATATATAAACCATAAAAGCCATTTTCTACAAGCAGTCACTCACATACTAATAACAATAAGTATTTAACTCACTTTATCATCAGAGGAGAAGTAGTCATAAAGAGAAAGAATCCATGAACAGAAAGTAGCAGGAGAAATATATTTGAGCAACAAATTTGTGCACTTAATGTGATGCAGACTATTTGCGATAATCAAGAGGCAACGAGTTGTCATGCTTAAGCCCTCGGGACCTCGACAGAGGATCATTACTGAGACAATACTGCATTTCATCTTTTGAAGCCGATTCATGAAAGGCACCAAATAATTCAGAAGAGCCTAAAAGCAAGGTTGTTAATATTGAGGTTAACGAAGAATCTTACAACGACTTCAAACAAGGCTGATGTCACCCACCTCCAAAATGTACAACAGGTCATCAGAGTAGGAGAAACTCTCCTGTGACTTATTGCTCAACAGAATGATGCTTTCATCAAGCAAAGACTGCAAACCAAGAGAAATTGAATCCTGTGTTGAACTTTGCAAAAGTTGTGGTAAAGTTTGATTCAAAGATTCCAAAATTATGGCCATGGTGTCTGTTGCAAGGCCATTTTTCATTTTCTTTGACCTAGAAAACACAGCACAAAATCCTACTAGATGCACAGTTTAAAACAACTAATCCAACCTTTTTTTTTTGCAACGAAATATTTCACTTAATTTCTCCAAAAATTGTGAACACAATTCATTGAGCAAGTCAGATGTTACATCACTATTTGGTAAATTGCTGAAAAATCTGTTAGTAGTGTCCTGATAAGTACCTCTGCCAAAGTATGTTAATTAGATCAGAATTAGAACAGTTAAGAGAGCAGATTTCACAAATTATCCTTTGACAGAATACCTATGACATAAGCCTTGGACAAGTTTCTTAGAAAATGTGGAGTTATATTTTTGACAAGAGGGGTTGTTTGTCCTCAAAGATGTTTCAAAAATTGAATGATAAGAGCAACACAATGTTGACCAGAGCATTGATGTATATTCACAACTCTGACTAAAATCAATCTGAAAAATAAAATAAATTTTCTGCTGGTTTAGCTACTGTTACAATTACCAATTCTAATGCAAAAAAATTACTGATTCGAGCAAGTCCAACACGACAAAATCACAAAGTGCAATCAGGGCTTCATTGCTCCATAGATTCAATGATGAGCATTTGACTTTGAATAGAAGCAGGTTTAGCTAAAACAGAAAGTTAATGCCATCAGAGTTTTTCTAATAAAAAACAAGACCTTCAGATATTGATTAAAAGTACCCAGCCAAGAAAAGCAATCCGATCAGGTTGAGAAATCATAAATGCATGAACTTTAGATGCCTTTTTATCTGAAAATCCAACGATTATAGAACCAATAGAGAACAGTTTATTGCTCTCTTGACATGGTTCTGAACGAAGCAGAAACTGTTGATAAAGCATCGGGAACTTGAAGATTAACTCCCCAATGATTGTAAGCAAATGAAGAAAATGTGTCATGTGGCTAGCATCCTAAAAACAAAAATATATAATATCATTAAATTATGTAATCGGCATAAAAGCAATATCATGTCCTGCAGATACCTTTGAGCCTAAGCATAATTCTATGAAGCCAACAGTCATTTCCTGAGTATCCACAATACATGCTGTGATTTGGGCCAAAGCTTTTTCGGGTACTTGTGACAAACAAATACTCTTAATGAATTCAGTAAACAATCTGAGCACTGGAAATACATTTACATCCACAGCTTCAATTTCCTCGACTGAAATGGTTAATTAAAGCTTAATATTAAATAATACAAAATGCAGCATTAATATAACTAACATGTAGCTTTCTTAAGCTCATCATTCAATATAGTCCAGACCCTTATCACAGTTTCAAAGTGCAAACCTTTGCAACATGAGCGAAAACTGAAAAAGAATAACTGCTTTTTCAATAAATCATTTGGTATAATCACTTTAATTATGTATTCAAATGATAACATTTGTGGAAAAATATGGAAAACAATGTGATTGCTTGCCTTTTTAAAGTCTTTGGCATCCATAGAACATCATGCTCATTGTTGCCAAACGCATGAAGATAGCCTTTGAACAGTTCTTCGACCTGACTTTTTCTGGTGTATAGATTTATAGCATCACTCAATTTTGAGTCGATTGAATCTAAATGACCCTAGAATTTAAAAAAATCTTATTTAAAAGCCAACGTTAAAAACTGTAAAATAACAGTTACATAAAATAATCATCAGTAATATCTACCCTAATACTATTTTAAGAGCAATTAAAATCAATGGTTAATAATTACACTCTTATAAGATTCACGACAATGAGCAGAAAACCTACCGAATCTAAATTATTCAGGACGCTACAAAAATATCCTTCCATTATTTTTTTATGCTTTATGATTTAGTTAACAATCCACTTTTCTCCGGTGGAATGTTGTAAAACGTGAGAACGATAATAGATCCAATACAATTGAAAATTGTTTCCAAATAAGTTCATTTTGTGTTTCACGTATTGATTAAAGATCTTTTGAAGTATAAAATAATAACTTACTTTATTTACTTAATAAATTAGTTAAAAATATATTTAACAGTCAATTTAATATTTAATTTACTTTTGTTATATTTATTTTATACTATTATGGACCCAAGCAGTAAATGATATAATATCAGTTAAGTAATTGACAAATTGATTAACATACAAACAAAAACATAGCTGAACGGTTTAATAAACTAATAAAGTTAATTAAATTAAGGAATCTTTTAATGGGTAGGTGATTACAATATTTGTTCGTTCTTGTAAATCATCTAACATTAATTATTATATGCGTAATTGTAAAGCAGACAAAATCATGGTAATACTAAAACATTGTAATTCAAATTTAAATGCTTGCAGATAAACGCTTTATTGACAGGAATCAAAGCTTTCACGAGCGCCAGTTTGCTTTAAAGGGTGCTTTTAATCATATTAAAAATTGTATTTTCACAAGTACTCGAATTGAATAAATCATGAGACCAAAAAATATTCTTTGAATAACTTCTCATCAAAACCAGATATGGATATATAGTCGGGCGATTGTTTTGACGGCACATCCCGTCGGCGTTTCCTATCATAATTTAAGTGTTTGGATGGCTTTCGCAGCCTAAATTTTGGGGATTGTGAGTTTTGCTTCATTGAAACCAACTTTTCTTTCATATTTTTTGCATTGCCAGCATGTGTATCGGAATAACACCTTAGTATTGCTAGTTTTGAGCAAGTTTATTTTAGGTTTAAACTAACTAGTTATATTTTCTTTGTGATCGTTTTTTATTTATATACATTGAAATATTTAATTAACTTGTTGTAATTTCAATTTGAACGTAGTTTCATGCGCGTTTTGCAAATTTTGCAGGAGAATAGGATTATTGTACAGTTTTTGAGTAACAATACTGCCAGTATAATAATTATCAATATTAATACAGTTTCAGTCCATAGTAATTTTGTTAAACTAGATTTTTAAAGAATAGCTGCACCATTTTGAATGTTGAATATTAGAACATTAGAATGTAAGTGGGGTTTTGGGTCTTATATCTCATTAGACATGAAAGGTTTTGGATAAAATATTTCTTTCAAAATAAATGAAATTATTTTTACAACCTTCTAGAGTATATTGTACTTGAGTGTTGCTTATATCTCAAGTTGATTCAATTTTAGTATTTACTTAATTATTTATTACATGTGTGAAGGATGAAAAGAATATGGTCGTGGTGTTGCTTTATGATTTAAATGATAAATACGTTTATTTTTTAATATTGAAAAAAATATACTTTAATACATTTTCAGTTAAATGAATGATTGAAATTTATCACATACAACAATATTTTAGATAAATGATTGTATTTCAATAGGTCTTGAGAATAAAAAGGATGGCAAATTTTCATGGTTCGTCCTTTTTATCTTGACAAATTGATGTAATTTTGAAAAATGTATTAACTTTAAAGTAACAATTAGTGTTATTAATTAATTTTTGAAGATCTATGGGTCATAACTCCGGAGGAGAAAATTAAGCACGATAATCAATTTTACTTGATGAATCCCACAGCTGGATTTCTCAGTGGTATGTTTTTTTTGTTAAGTTTTTATGCATTAACCCTTCAAGAAATGCAGAGTTTTTTCTCATTCCTTATTTCTCTGTAATGATATGACAGAATTTCTTTATGTTAGTTAATAATCAATTCTTTATGAATCTTCATTATATAATTACAATGTTTTACAAATTTGCTTGCATTTGTACTTGGCCTCAGTATGAAAATGTTTTTTTTTAATATAAGATTTCAGTTGATTTTGCTACAGATCTGTCGTGATTATTTTTGTAGGTGAGCAAGTTAAAGTGTTTTTCTTACAATCTGGATTGCCTCAGACTGTTCTTGGAAAGATATGGCAAGTTGTTTATTCAAGCTGATATTTTCTAATGGATGCATGCATGTGTGAATTTTTAAAAAATGTTTTGACATTAAAGTGAAACTAAACATTTGGTAATACATGATTTAACCCATGTTTTAGGCAACTCTCAGATATTAATGCAGACGGTAAGATGGACAAGAGGGAGTTCTCGATAGCTATGCATCTAATCAAAAAGGCACTTCAGGGTTATGACATTCCTCACATACTTCCTCCAACTTTGTTAACAAACATCCCTATGGGTTCTACATTTAACCCAGTCATGAATCCTGGAATAATGGGGCCTGCATTTAGTGTTTCTCCCAATCCCAACATTCTTTACAATGCTGCCACTCTGCCATTTCCAGGTGCTTCTGCTGCCAGTGAGCTCAATTTATGTTTTTTGTTGCCAAATTTTTTGTTATCAATACTTATGTTTTGTTTCAGTTGTGTCTGCTGATCCAAGGAACTTTGCTACAATTTCAAAGTAAAATATCTATTAAATTGACTTTTATGTTAATTTGTATATACATTAATTTAATAGTTTCAATAATTTATCTGCATTTCAACAAATTGTAGTTTATAGTCAAGTTATACAAATTTAAATGTCATTGTATAGCATGGGTAAGTAAAATATGGTTTGGTTAATAATATTATTAATACAAGATAGAACCGGCATCGCAAGGTGTTCATATAAGTCTCTGAAACTTGCTGTTTTTGAAGGCCTCCAGTTAGCACATCAGCAGTAATAGGAGAATGGTCCATCACTCCTGCACAAAGACTTAAGTACAAGCAGCTCTTTAATAACCATGATGCCTCCCACAAGGGATATTTGACAGGTCAGTGACAGTCCATTGATACGAACTGTAAGAAATGATGGAGGTAGTGGTGATTATGATGATGGTAGTAACAATGATGACGATAATGATGATACATTATATACCATCTTGAGGCATAAATATTGATTTATTTATCAATTTTGTGCAAATTAGGTTTGGAAGCCAAAGGGGTTTTGTCTCAATCAGGTCTCACTCATCCTGTCCTTGCACAAATCTGGTAAGATGAAGATAAACTATGTAGTTTTTATTCTGCTATTATTTTAGGTTAACTCAATTTTATTACCAATATGAGTTTGTGCGTCCACAATATTCTTTTTATTTCTTTTATTTAATTGAAAGGAACAGCAGATATTTTCCAATGACCGAGAACAAATGTAAGAAAGCAAACAAACGGGCATATTAAAATGTCTTAAGTTGTGTTAATAATATTTTCATACAATTATGTCCTTTTATCATGATCGTGATTTTATCATCAGTTGCTGCTATAGGAGTTTGATGAGGTTGATGTGTGAATTTTTGAAGTCAAATCAGCAAAAACCATTCTCTGTTTAGAGCAGTGAGAAGTCATCTAAGATGACACAGGTTTTAGAATTTAATGGTTAAGCATTACTCCACTACTCTGTCTGGGGGAGTGGTTTGGTTAATGACATAGTCATATTTATGATAAGGACTTTAGGACTGGAGAACCATATTTGTTTTCTCAAGTTAAATAATTTTATTTCCTTCATGAGTCATCAGTGCAGACTGCTTAAATTAATTGATTTTAATGATGAGCAAGTTAGGTTATGTACCCACTTGTTGAATAAAAGATAGTCTTATTGTGATGCATTCACATGTTATTACCTTGGTAATGCATACTATGTGAAGGATGAGTCCACATCTATTCAAATTATTTCAGGAGTCTTGCCGACATTGACACGGATGGCAACCTTTCTCCCGACGAGTTTTGCGTTGCACTGTTTCTCATCGATCAGGCCAAATCTGGTTTTCCAGTTCCTCCAATGTTGCCTCTAGATCTTGTGCCACCATCTTATAGGAAGGGGAGGAGACCTAGTGAACCTGTTGGCATGAATGTCTCTGTTAATCTTCAGTCATCATTATCAGGTGACCGTAAACATTTGTTTGCAACAGTGATGGGTAGTTACTAACTATAAGTAGTTAACTACTTTTAAAGTAGTTATTAACTACAAATAGTTAACTACTTTTAAAAAAATTGTAAAATAAAATGAAGAAAAGTAATTTTTTCCCAATTTCACAATTTTGTACATCACTTTATAAGCATAGTTTCTTCTGTTTTTGATTAGTTTGGACAATAAAATTTTGTTGAAAATGTTACACTAGTGTAAATAAATATGCTAATAATTATGTCTTGTTCAATTGTCCAGAAAATTAATTTTATCAAATGTCAACAGAAAAGTAGTTAAAAAAGTAGTTAACTACTATGCAAGTAGTTAAGGAGTAGTTACTAACTACTTATTTAAAAAGTAGTTAAAAATAGTTACTAACTACTTCTTTATACTTTTTAAGTAGTTAATGCCCATCAGTGGTTTGCAACATCATCAGTGGTTGAAGCTCTATTTAAGAGCATTTTGAGGCATTTATGTTTTGCATGAATTTTGGTTCAAATCATCACAATGTGCTAAAGCAAATTTTTAAACTTGAATTTGGTGTAGTTTTCATTCAACTAGATTGGAGACAAATTTTTAACATAGGCTTATGTCTACTGGTAATGTTTTTGTTAGAAGTTTTTCACTGGCTGTTTATGCCTCAAATTTGGTCTGTTGTGCCACATATGAGCTGCTTGTGAAGATTTTTAATGCTTTTAAAATTACCAGGAACATGCAAGCCGGGAATTTGTAATGACACGAGTCCTAATGCTAGCATGGGCAGCACAAACATGAACATGTCAGGATCAGAAACCAACTCGAACAATTTTACAGATTCCGAACCTGCGAGAATAAGTTTGTTAAATGTTGTTTCCAATTTTTGTAATAACATTAGTAAAGATGACATTAGGAACTGCAGTAGTAATAAATCTTATCATGCATTTCTAACAAATGCCAATTGGTTCCAGTAACATTTGAAGATAAAAGAAAAGAGAACTTTGATAAAGGTCAGGCAGAACTTGAAAGAAGGAGAGCAATGCTGAGGGATCAACAACTCCAAGAGTCAGAAGAGAGGTTAGCTGCCGAGAGAGCTGAACAAGAAAAAAGAGAAAAGATCAGGTTTATTTTTAACTTTCCATTTCTTCTGTAAACTGTAAGTGATGAAGGGGCACTTATTAATATCTCTGTTAGCTGTGATGTAAATTAAAGTAAATTAAGTAAAACCTATATTATTATTCTATTTTGACATCAGGCAAGATCAGGAGATGAAGAGGCAGATTGAACAAGAGAAGCAACTGGAGAGGCAGAGACAAATTGAGATGGAAAAGGAGGAGCAGAGAAGAAAGCTGTTGGAGCAGAAAGAAGTGAGTTATTGACTTTCAATGAGAAATTATGGCACTTTAATGACAATAGTGAGTTAATTAAAAATTTAAAACATGGTTCGTACAGGTCCTAAAAAGTCCTAAATTTCCGAAATTCGGTTTTTTAGTACTAAAAAGTCCTAAAAAAGTGAAGGAGGTCCTAAAAAACAAAAAAAAAGTCCTAAAAAATGATAAAGGTTCAAAAAATAATAATGTTCAATAAGTTTTATTGAAATAACAATTAGCGGGAAAGCGGTCCCTTTGTTCTTGCGGTCTCATTGTTCTGAGAGCAAAGACTTGATATTTTTTTCAGGGAGCACATGGGCAGTTGCGACGACTATGCATTGGTATGGAGGGATGTAGTTACAGTTTTGCTAACTTTAAGTCAGGGTCAGGCATCTGTTGAAAGAGGTTTCTCCATAAATAAAAGTATGATTTGTGAGAATCAAAAAGAGAAAAACTTGAATGCAAGGAGGATGATTAAAGACCATGTTAACAGTGTTGGAGGTATAGGCAATTTTAGGATAGATAAATGTGTCATAAGCCATTTTAAAGCATCAAGACAAAGATATAAATTTTATTTGGATACCTTACATGAGGAGGAGTGACAGGCAGCTGTAATCTCAAAACGAAAAGCAGATGAAGAGGACATGATCATGCTGAGGAAGAAGCTAAAGATTCTAAAACATGACAGGGATATGTTGGACAGAGAATTTCGAATATTAATGGACGAAAGTGTTAGAACCAGGAACATGGATCTTTTGGTCCAGGCAAACAGCCTGAGGAAAGATAGCGAGGCAAAAGCGAAAGAAATTGAAACTTTAGAGAAAGACTTGGAAAATTGATTTTTATTTAAATAAATAGATATTATGAACTTTAACGTGTTACTGTCTTGTGTTATATGTCTAATTTATACAAAAATGAATAATAAAATTCTAAATATCGTTTTTTTTTATATTATCGTTGGTCCTAAAAATGGAGTAAAAGGTCCTAAAAAGTCCTAAAAAGTCCTAAATTTTGGTTTTCAAGTTCCTGTACGAACCATGTTAAAAGAGGCAATATAGTCTATAATAATTATTTATTACAGAGTGTTTTTCTTTAAATAATATTCTATCAATTAATTTTTTTACATTTTAATTTTGACTTTGTCAAGATTTGTTTGCTTATGGTGTGTTTTGCATAATTAAGGTGACTTGATACTTAAATCGATAATTATGTGTGATGTTTCCAATTTGGATTAATGTGATGGAGTTCATTGGGTTGCTATCATCTGCATAGCTTATATTTGGGATTGTCAACCTTCAGGCTGCAAGGAAGGAATTGGAGAGGCAGAGACAAATGGAATGGGAGAAGCAGAGGAGAGATCAACTTGTTGCTGATAAAAGCAGGGAGGAGAATCTTGTCGATGATTTGAAGCAAGAAACAGGACAGCAGAAACTTCTGTTTGAATCGCTTGTGAGTAAATTTAATTACATCACCTCTGAGTCTTGGGATCTCATTTTAATTAATTAATTAATTTTTGAATTGTGGTGCAGCAAAGTAAGAAGACAGAACTTCTAAACAAAATAGAGCAGACAAAATTCAACATTTCCGAATTGTCCAACTTCATCCAATCTCTCAAGCACTCTTCACTCTCAAAAACCACTGAAATTGATGTACTGAAAGCCGAGTTAGAGGTTCTTAGAATCCTAACAAATTTGAATTAATAACTTTTAAGTTTCATGCCAATAATTCTCTCCTCTGTTTGATTCATGCACACATGTATATTAGGATTAAAATAAATGTTCACGTGCTCCATTTCTTCGATTTAGGAGGTTGAAATGAAACTGGTCGCCGCACAGCAGGAAAGTCTGAGACTCGGCAAACAAATGAACACGCCCGACAGCCTGGCTGGTCGTAGTTTAACTTTTTTACGATCAGAATTAGTTTTGAATTTCCTGATAAATTTTAAGTTTTGGTACTTATACATGTTGTTATTTGGTTGTGGGACAGTCATTAAAATCAATCGCTTAACCTTTTTTTAAAAATCAAAGACGAAATATGTTGAATATTTGAGATTATTAATTTAGATTAAATTAATTACTTGAGAAGTTAGGTGATCTAGTGATATCATTGTGTTATGAGGTAGGGTAGTGGAGTGATGTAATGGTGTAATAATGTTACGTGGTCAAGTAATGATGTAACGATGTATGCTGTGTATTAAATTAACATAATTTAACAATAGACTTTCCTGAATTCCTTTTCAGACCAGGGTCTCTGTAACTTGATGAAGGACCACTCCAAAGCAAAGGAAAGACTGGATGAATTAAAAAAGAAAATTGAGATTATTGAAACAACTTGTAGAAATAAGAAGGCGCACATTTCTCAACTTGAAACCAAACTCAAGGTAATTTTCAATTAACATGCATGAGTCGTCAAACTTTATGTTCTTCATGTGTTTGATGTTCAACGTTCATCTTTTATGACTGAAATTCATTTGCATAATCGTAGATCCTTAATGTCACTCGGTGATTTACTGCAGTACATAAAAACTAAGATTTTTGTGTAAGTTCACAGCGACGACATCTGAACCTATGATGTTGACTTTGTTTTCATTATTCATTAATTTCTTGAGACAAAATGTTTTTTTTTTGGAACATAAACCAAAATTTAAGTTTGGATAACAATTATGACTACTCAAAGACCTCAAAAAAAAATCATTTCTGCTAATTAGCGAACCACCCATATAGAAAAGAGGTAGGCCGAATGGTCTGCATTCCTACATGTAACAGCAACAATTGTAATGTGTTGTGCTCGCAAGACAGCCTGCACTGCCAGGTGTGAGAGCTGTTTATGCGGTAGAGCACTAAAAAGTGCTTTCACGTCCTATTCAGTGCACTGAAGATTTGAGGCACTCTGAAGATCAATTAATAAAACAAATCAAAATTGCTTTATGTAATTGTTGGGTCTTTTGTATCAGACTCGACTTTATAGAAAAACAGAACTTTGCTTTATTTCGAAAAAAAATGAAATAAACCATGCGTCAACCGATAATTCACATTTTTTATTAGAATTGCAATTGATCTATTAACAAAATTAGTCTAACTTTAATTTGAAAAATTATTGAATGTAGGACTTGAAATGGTTGTACTTTACAGGAAGTTAAACAGATCTGTGAAATTAAGCAGGATAAAAATATTTCAGAGGCACCACAAATGTCAAGGTGAAAATCAAAACGCTTTGTTTGATGGTCAATAATGATCTTATCTAGAATTTTTATGTTCTTTCAGAAATTTTGACTCAAAATTTTCAACAGGTTTGTAGTTTATTTTAAAAATTATTTTAATTGAGAAAAATTGCCTTACCTCCTTACCTGCTAAATATCAGAATGTCAGAAGAATGGAAATGATTGGGACTTCAATGCACTGCAGAATGAATCTACTTCATTGTTTGATTCTGCCGTAAACTGGCCCACAGCGTTTGCACCAGGTTGGCAAAAGGCTAATTAATTATTAATTATATGCACACATTGATATTAGTATTGGTGTATGTATTTCTCACCAAATTTAGATCCAGAATTTCAAGATAACAAGTCAGATTCAGATACTTGGGCAAATTTTGGTGCTAGTGGTTGGTTTAATTTTCACATTTGATCATAGTTTGAATTGAGCCTGTTGAGTCAAATAAACAACACCACAGTTATCATTACGGTTATGTTACTCCATTAGATAGATAGCTATTGTTATTTTTTGCAATTATTCAAAGCATGGGATGCAATTCTTAGCCAGTTCTAAATTAAAGATCTCCCAATTCATCTTATCCGTTTAAAATTCTTTCAGAACAAACTCAATCGGACTTATGGACTGCAGACTTTAATTCTCTTTCGAACGTGTCACCATCTCAAATTGAGGAGTCTGTAAAATACAGGGCTTTGTATCGGTTTGATGCAAAGAATTCAGATGAGTTGTCACTCATCGAAGGGGACGTTGTCATGGTAACATTGCTTTTGAATCAGTTAAAATTAAAAGTGAACAAGTTTCGGTTATTAAAACCTTGTTTTCTGATGGTTATTGATTGTTGTTCAAGTCATTATGATTGTTATTAGCCGTCTTGTTCCGATGGGTTTCTTTTAGGTAAGCAGTAAGGATCAGTCGAGAGCGGAACCAGGGTGGATGATTGGATCGCTGAATGGAAAGGAAGGTTGCTTTCCACAAGCATACGTGGAGCTCATCACTCTGGAAGATGCATTCTCTGTTGGAGCTAAGGATTTCAACTCTGAAGCAACTTATGCTGCACCTGCAATGGGAGCAAGGTTTTATAATCCTTGATGCTTTATGATGTTGACTGTTGTTGCATTATAATGTTGACTGTCATTGTTGTTGCTTGTCAATTCATTGGATTACTCACATTAAACAAAATTTTATTTTTGTTTTTAAAGAATTGAAGTAACTCCTGCTGCAGATCCAACAACCTCTTCTGAGCATGCATCACTGCCCTTGCATGCCTCAAATTTTTTGGTTGGTTATTGTATGCATTTCTGGTAATTTACCATAATTGGTTCACTTGTTAAAATTTTAATTAATCTTATCATATATTTTGTTAATTTTATTCTAACTTAGAAGGACAAGAAGGATGCAAAGGTACAGGCCATATATCCCTGGCAGGCTAAAAAGGATAATCATCTGTCCTTCCAAAAGGGTGACATCATCACACTGCTCAGCAAGCAGGAGATGTGGTGGTTTGGAGAGCTTAATGGAAAGGTTTGAAAATAATATTTGTAATTGTTTTTAGTTTTAGAATCATTTGATTTAAGAATCAAGCCAAGAAATAACTATTCATTCTAAGCAGTAGCAGTTAAGTTATGTTTCTAAATAAGGATATTAGTGCATCCAATATATAAATATCCTTTGGCAGGTTGGATGGTTTCCAAAGTCTTATGTCAAAGTTTTTGGCGAACCCGAGATGGCCTACTCCCCCACCCCACCTGAGTAGAACTTTTAATCTCTTAATCCTTCATGCCAATTTTTTTACCAACTCTTGACTTTTCTATCCTAAGGATATCCATGGATCTTTCATCTGTCAAGCAACCAATCTTGCCCCACGATCTGAAGCGATCAGATACTTCGCAGAACAACAAGAAGCAGAACTTGGAAGGTTAAATACTGCCTTTAGAACGAAATTCTTGTGCAAAAAGCAATGAAAATAGTCAAAAATGCAACTTAATTGCTCAGAGTTCATTGTCGTGGCCATGTTCACGTATTCTTCCAATGTTCCTGGCGATTTGACTTTCAACCAAGGTGATGTTTTCCCTGCGCAAAAAACAGACGATGAGTGGTGGACCGGCACTTTGAACGGTTCAACTGGGATTTTTCCTGCCTCATATGTTCAACAGATGGAAACTCTTGTAAGGAATTGAACTCGATATGTATTCATTAATTCTTAAATTTGCACGTTTCTCCATTGCTCATCCCGATTCTGTTTAGAGGAAATGTGGTGTTTTGTTAATTTCTTAGGAGCAACATTATGCATGGTTAAACAGCAATGTGTGACATAGGTTATAAGATGACTATCGACTGAGTGTGTTTCTTCAGTATTTGTTTGATGTGTGTTCTCTACTTTTTTTTAAATTTATTATCTGCAGAGCCTAAGTTGGGTTCTCACTCTTTGTACTTCTAATGCTATGTGTATGGTGCCCTGTAAAATAACTATTATTATTGCTATTAATATTAAACATATTCATTTTTAGCTTTGAATAGCTAAACTTAGTTTGATTTATAAATTGTTTGTTGAAATATCGAAAGAGTAAGAGAAAACCTGAAAGGCCCTCAAAACCCCCTTCAGTGGTGAGAACAGTCGTGAAACAATCAAGCTTGCTCAAATTAGTTTCTGCTTGCTGCAGTCTTTCATTGATGTCTTTGTGTTTTCATTCTGCTACACGAAGAGACTAAAATTATTTCATTCTATCAGATGCTTCTAGTTTTACAAATTTTCAGGATTCTGCTCAATTCTGACATTGTTTCAAACGCTAAGTCAAGTTCTTTTATGCAGTTTTTACAATTTTAGGTCAGTGAAATGTTTTCAATTATTTCAGAATGCCACAAAGTTGCAAGAAAATTGCAGACCAGGTTAGGCATTTATGCATTTAACTTGGTATTAGTCTTGTATTAATCTTGATGGTTGTTATTTGCCCAGAAATTGCATCAGTGATTGCGGCCTATCCTGCCACAGGACCTGAGCAGCTAACTCTCCAACCAGGGCAGCTGATTCATGTTCGGAAAAAAAGCCCAAGTGGTTGGTGGGAAGGGGAACTCCAGGTAGGTTATCATGGGTTTTTCTAGATTGTCTGCTCTTATTATATTGTTACCATGCAAAGGTCAAAGGTCAGAAGCGTAGGATTGGTTGGTTTCCAGCCAATTACGTAAAGATGCTTGGCATGAGCAATAGGAACACTCCCGAACCAGATGCACAGGTTGCATTCCTTTCTTGGGATCACCATTTCTCTATTGATGTATTTTTTGAAAGTTTTCCTGCTTTGTTTTCAGGAACATGGCAAGAATGATATTGATGGAACCACTTGCATAGGTCAGTAAAAGTTCAATTCAATAAAGAATTTCAGCTTTAATCTCTTGAAACTTTTGTAGCAATTTATTTTTATTTTACATGTCTTGCAATATAGCTCATGTAACCTTTGTGCTGATACTACTTAGTTTCTCATATATAATGTTGTAATGTGAAGTTACTGGCATGTAATTTATGTTTATAGAATTTTGTTTCAGTGGTGTTGCTTGATTTCAGTGATTGTGCTGCTTTAGTTGATAGCAAGAGCAATTCTTAAGCCTATTCTGAGATTATTAAGAATACTAATTAGATATTAACAACATCACCTTGAACATATAACTTTTGTTGACCGTTCATGTAGCGACACCTAACAGGAATGCTTGAACTACTGCCAGCTAGGTTGTGAAGGAATTGATTTACAACTTTTGCTTTTTGTCGTTCCATGCAGGAATTCCACTTCCTGAGCTAACTTGCACTCTTAATTAAAGGTTCAAAACACCCCACCCCTTTTGAAATAACTAAAAATGAAAAACTAATTTTAAATCCTCACACAAATTTACAATTTCAAAAAATTGTTACAGCAAGATAAACAAATAACTAAAGGTGCATCCATCTTGACTTGCCAATACATACCTATTAAGTAGACATCTTTGAAGTAGAACCGTCAAGGTGCCTGTTTTAGCATTTTCTCGTCGATTATGTCGATTTTTTTATGTTGCTGAACCTTAACATCTCGAGCACAAAAAAAGTACATTCTCATTCGTTAACACACCTCATGTATTAATATTGCTGCCAAATTGATTTTCAATTATCTCAACGCTTTTGGCAACATAACCGGTTTCAACTGTAAATAAAATAATTAGGATTTATATCAATTCTTGTTTTTAACCTTTGTGTTCAACCAGGTTCAACTGTAAATAAAATAATTAGGATTTATATCAAAAAATAACAAACTTCCATCAATCAAATATTTGAAACTCTTTTGAAATCAATTTCTAAATGCAGCCCTGATTTTACATGATAATTGAAATCAACTGATTTATCACATAGGACAGGCAATGGCCTTGTATACTTATGTGGGGCAAACGGATGAAGACTTGAGCTTTCAAGAGGGTGCCATCATAAGTTTACTTGAGAAGACAAGCACTGATTGGTGGAAAGGAGAACTAAATGGGAGCATTGGAATTTTTCCAGCCAATTATGTCACTCTCCTCCCTAGTAAATCTTCAAACAACTCATCTCTTAATGCCTTATCCTGTGGGTAACACTGAACTATTTACAGTCAATATTTATTTTTAAATATATTTTAAATATTTAAGTGTGAATTAACATGGTCAGAAAATTTTTCCAAAGTTTTTATTAAATTACATTTTATTTCTTAGGATGATGAAAGACTGATAAAAAGAAGCCTCATTATGTCATGATATGCATGTTGCTTAATCATTAATCTAAGATGTATCTGTGAATTATTAAAATGGTCAATGGCCACTTTAGTATTATGCTGTTATGAAAGTGAGAAAGCAATTTAAGTCAAATTCGCGTTATTTTTGGTTATACCCATGAATATATTATTTTGTTCTTTTTTTTATTCTTACTGCGGTATGTTGATCTGCATATGTCTTGAAATAAACATTCTGTTCAAATCTTGAATTATGTGTGACACTTGGTGCTGCTTTTGTTATTTTAGTTTAGTGAATGCATACGAAGCCAAACGAATAGAAGTTTTAATAAACACTAAATTTTATACATACTTTGACAAAAGATCAAAACTTGATCTTTAATAGGTTTGAGGGTCATTTGGGGAGGAAAGATCATACAAAAGAGTAGCATAGCAAGGGCAGCATAGACATAATCTTTTCCAAAATATTCATGCAACACTTGGCCTACATGACCTATTAATTTATCCTATAAGTTGAATAAATTGGTTTGGTTGAGTCCATTAAAAATAAAGTTAATAAATTCTAGTTTTAGCCTCTGGAGCCTGTGTTCTAAATCCAATCTATAATGCAGTTGGAGCAGCAGTGAATTTTCACTGTATACTGTTATAGACTCAAACGTATTTAGGGATTTTAAAATAAGACATTCCAGTGGAATTTGTTTTCGAAATAAAGCAAAATCGGGAGTTTATATCAAGTTATTTCTGCTACAAAAGACATAACAGTTTGTTTATTGTGAGTATACTCAATAAGAAATCAATTCAATTCCATTGATAACGCTCACCATCCTTAGGATTTTTAAGGCATAAAATAACTCTTCTTGTGTGACCTGCACTCCATCCAAATGAAATTTGTTAATTAATAAGATAATTAGTATATCCTTAATGTTGTTTAAAAAGTCATCAAGCTATTTTAATAGTAATCAACATCACCTCATCAATTTGTTCGCCTTTTAACAATTTAATTAAATCTTCCATCAAATAGTCATGACAATTGGATAGAAACATAAATGGGCTATAAAGATAAAATTATTACGTATTTATAATAGTTTTATAAAAGTATTAACTATTAGACATTATATTGGTGGTAATAAAACGAATTTTAACCATTTCTTTAAGATGATCTCAATCGTCCATGGAATGTAACCTCGATTTGATGGATTCATTATTACATCTTTTAGGTATTCGTTTACTGGAGACATTTCACCTCTAAAAATTGGTGCATCACCAACAAAACCTCTTGTCTGAAGATGAATCAACTCATCATTGCATTAAACGATTATTATTACTAAAACCAGTTAACAAAATAAATGATATTAGATATTACAGTCTTTAAATCTTAAATTAATCAGGTTCAATTTAGTAAAAGATTTTTATGTGTTACCTTGAGCGGATCCGCGCACTTATAAAATGCAGTATACAAGATGTTCAAGACATGCATGTGCTTCATAAGGTCGTCATAAAAAATAAAATGTTCAATTGTATAGTCATGTTCCTCTAAAGTTTCCTTTTTATTTTGAGATGGTTTAGCATAACTTAGTTTGTCATTTATCAATTGTCGGACATTCGGCCTCCATACAAGTGAGTTGAAAGTGTCATCAGACAGGTAGACGTTATATAAATGGTGGATCGATTAAGAAGTGCTTTTAGACAGTATCGAGATACATAAGACACTCAAGAAATCAGAGAAATATATACAACTGAGACTTAAGTTGCTTTAAATTAATATTATAATAGTGATAATAATAATCATAACAATATTAATAATAATAATATTACCCTGTCAAGCGATCGTATTTGATAGTGGATTCTGATAAGGGAACACGCAGTACATGTTCCAGCAACTGAAGGTAGGTCCTGTCATAGAGAGCTTTTTGGACGAGGATTCCGACGAAATATCTAAACAAAAATTGACTTTTCAAATAAAATATTCATTTGAAATACTTTAGTATGAAGTTAAGCTAATTCAGAGTAACGTAAGCTGATTAACATTAAACTTTCATAACTTACCATCTGCCTATAGAAATAACAATAATCATTAAAACAGCGTTGAGATATAAGTTTGTTTGTTTCTTCGGAATACAATGCTGTCTCTATGGAAACAATACAAATCAATGAAATAAGATCAAAACAAGGGTGAAGTTCTAATCAAGTGTTACACGAACTTGATATATTTATAATGGTTTTATCATCCTCAGAATACAACAGGTCATCAATTTCAAAAGTCTTGCAGTCTGATACATCAGGCAAGAGGGAGCTAAAATAATTTAGAATAATTAATTTTTTATTTTGACTTATTAGAAATTTTTAAATTAAAATAATATAATTACACTTATTAAAAATCATAAATTTAAAATATTTATATGGAACAAAACGGATTTATCTCAAATCATTTTGAAAAATTAAGATGACCTTAATTTTATAGACACCTCTTTAAATCTTTCAACATTACTTTCTGTGGGCTAAAAATTGTTTTAAGTAGAAGTTAAATATTTCAATAAAGTTATTTAATGAACGATTCATGATTGCCTTAATAATTGAAATATGCCTTTAAAGTGAAAAGAGTAACGAGTTGAAGTCGAAATCCTATTATTTTAACAACATCAATCAATGAATCTGGGTGCTTTTCTAGAACACTCTTCAAGGCAGAAATTGGTAGAGCCGAGAGCACAGAGTCTCATATTGCCCTAGCACGCAAATTTTTTAAGGACGTTTAGAAAACTGAATATGGCATCACCCTACAATAAAATACAATTAAGCCAAAATTAAAATTCAATGACTACCATTAATTAACACTTTCTGAATATGATTTAGCAAAAGTTAAAAGTGTTTCATTGCATAAACATTGCAACTGCTAAAAATAGAGTAGTCACAATAAAATAAAATGTTATACCTTTTGAGCCTTTTTAATACAATGTTTTTTCCCATGATTTGACAGAATAGACACCTACAACTCTCCTGACTGAACAACAAAAATGTTGTCACTCGGACTACAAGTATCACAAAGTTCTTCACCAGCAAGTAGAGTCCTTGTTTCAATGTGGAAGCACAGATCCAACAAAATTTTATCATCGAAATGCCCAAAAACTTTAATATTTTCTATTAGAAAAATAATATCTTCAGGAAGCCTGTTATATTTGGGTGCGACATTGTAAAAGCTGTAAGAATCAAGTCCTCTTCTTAAATCAAAGTAACTGTTTCTGGAATGTCCCAAATGACTAGAATCGACAGACACTGTTTTCTTAAAAACGTTAATGTAGGCACCTTCACTTGATGGAGGTTTAAACTTCTGCTTGCTTACAAAGTACAAACTAAGCAAAAAAACGCCAAAAGCGCACGATAAAGTGCTTACATCGAATTAACCAAAATAAAGCATGTCTAGATTTAAGAATTCTTAGATAATATTTTCTAGAACTCTACTAACAATTAATGGGATGCACTGAG